>CM024753.1:26475826-26660466 GCA_014218235.1 Colocasia esculenta | reverse complement strand
AAGAAGACGAGCAAGAAAGATAGGAAGAATAAGAGCGTTAGAAGCTTGTGATGAAGGATAAGTATGACCCTCGGTTCCTTTTATAGTGTGAAGAACGGTCCTCCGAACGATGTTTGTAAGTGATGTTATTGGTTGCTGTAACACTTCTACGCACGCTATGTAACTTTCATCAATTAGAGTTCACGGCCATCGAAGCGTCAGCGTCGTTTGGGGAACAGACGATGGAAAAAAGGAGAGGGTAAGACGGGAATGGGAAAAAAAAGACAAAGGCGAAGGAGACGAAAATCGTGGGTGGAGGGTCGTAAATGGTGACGTGTGAAAAGTAGAGACCGAAAATTAAACCTGGAGAAAAGTAGGGACTTTACATCTACCGATATTCTGACAGGGACCAGGAAAAAAGTAGAAGGTTCTGACAGGGACCCCCAATTAATTTTCCCTATAAATATAGATTTGAATGGCAGTCGAACTTTACAAAAGAATTCAAAAAAAATTCAAACAAAGGCGGCAAAGACATATGTAAAAAAAGAGAAATAAAAGACAGGTAAAAAAAAGGAGATGAGAGGGAGAACATTTAGGCGGGAAATAAGTCATTTTGGTGTTGCCACATGTACTTCTAAAATTGAGTATTATTATTATTATTATTATTATATTATTATTATTATATACCACATCAAATATACAAACCTTATCTTTCAAACATAAAACTATTGATTGACTTGGTTTCCTTCTTCAGAGCACGTACAACTTCGTAGGCTTGAACAACCACCACAAGAAACATCCATGAGCTAGCTGTGAAAGATAATTCATACGATCAGGATATCTTCAAATCCAAGCCAAGACATGATTAAAATCTGAAGTGAGACTACCTCTAACAGTTTAAAGGAAAGGTGTAAGATCTAGACTTCTTCATATTGTGTTCCACGGGGTGAACCGGTGCCGTTTGGTAAAGGGATAGGCTGGGGATAGACCGAGAATAACTCTAAACTCGGTTTATACTGTCTATTTTGCACAAGATTAAGAAAGGTTAAGAGAATGAGAATAATCTAAAAATAAGGATACGATGGGATTAACTTATTCGAGAGGGACCCTGGAATAATTTAACCACATTATTGTATCCCCATTTTGACCTCGCTGTAGGGTTTGTTGTGGGGATACGTCTTTTTTCCCCATTTCTTCCTCCCTCCCGTCTGGGAAGCCCTCCTCCTCACACGGGAGTTTCACAGCGCCGAAGGCTTTGGACTCGGCCGAATCCGTTGTCGTCGCCCCCCCCAACGACGTCGCGCCGACGTTAGATCGACAGCCTCTGCGAAGCTGTGCATCCTCTCCTCCCCCCAAGCAACGTTAGCTTCAACTCCATCTCCTCGAGGTCCAGATCGGAGACTTCAGACTCTGGAGAGCAATTCGCCACTACGACTACACTTGCAAAGTTCTTTTTCGCAGGTAATCCCTTCACTCTTCCTTTTCACTGGTCAGCAATGGAGCTTCGACCCGGGGTTTGGAAGGATGCCAATTGGTTGTCTACAGAGAGTGTCGGGCATGACCATTTGGTTGCAATCTTAGAGAAGGAATCCTGGCGTCCTATGTATTTGGTCAAGGCTATTCCAACATTTTCTTGGTGGAGTGGGTCGTTAGGTGTGTGTCCCTGCAGGTCCTTCCACATTGTCTTAGAGGAGGGGGTTGTCAAGTGTCCTGATTTGGAGGCCCACCCCCAACCCCAACCATTTTTGAGATTTTAGGCTGTTTGGTAGATATTTTTATTAGATGGATTTTGGACAGCAACAGGAGAAAAAAAATCCCCATAATCGCATGGATTTGTTTGTTTGTTGGGTTTTTCTCCCTTTCTTTTCATTCTAATGTCGTGAAAGACCTGGCGTGATGATTGAGATGAGAGTTGCAAAAAGTGTAGTAAGAATGTAGCACTATTTCATCGCTCTTATCATCTTGTTCCTAACTATCTTGAAAAATATTTCACTGTTTTCCCCTTATTTTTACGTGCTTGATCTCCTCCAATCTGAAACACATCTATTATTATGTTTGAGTTGACCATTATCTGCATTGGTAATTTACATCGCATGTAAGAATTAGAAAAACAATAAATCTCATGCTTTCTAAATATCAAAACCGTGAATATAACAATTTTTTAAAGAATGTCTGCCCTGGCCATTTGATGTGTGCTGACTCATTAGTAAGGATGTTGGAGTGTTCTTTCCGATACACATATTAGCCCTGAAGATTTCTCTAAGCTACAGTATGGGTGATTATAAACCTCTTTTTTCCCCTCTAAAATTTGAAATTTATGTCATTTTGGTTTCCAAAAATGAGATATTCAAATAATAACAAGTAGCTCTAGAGTGTCAAATTTTGACCGCAAAATTTGGATTAGCCATTCTACCAAAAATGGAAAAGTTGCATTAATCCATCTACTTTTATATATTCCATCTTTTATATCTATCTTATCAAATTTGTTTCTTTTATTCTCAGTAAGACAAAGTTATGATTATTATCATGTTAATGTTCTTTTTTTAAACAAGGATGTTGTTTATGTTGTTGGCATTTAGTAGATCCTATGTGCATTACAATTGTTTGGTGTTGTTTATTTATTTGAAAAACAATTGTGCTTGACCTCACACGTGTATTATTATAAAAGAATGAGCTCACAAGGGAAGGGTCGGGTACCTAACCGGAGGGAGGAGGCAGATCAAATACTCATAGGTCTTTTGGCTGAGCACAAAATTAACAATGATGGTTTGTAATCGAAATTTCACAAAAGAGGCGTGGAGGGTGACGTTACCAAAATTCAATGATACTACCGGCTAGGTTACTCTCTTCCGAATCTGAAAAATAGATGAAGAATTTGAAAGAAGAAAGTGTACGGAATATATTTAACCTTAAGTCCAAGTCTGGTTGGGGCTGGGATGTGGAAAAAAACATGCCGGTGGCTCCAACTGAAGATGCATGGGAGGAATTGGCTGTGGTATGTTATCATTTATTACCTCCTTAGAATTGATTATGCTTTCATTCCCATGAATGATAACTAAAATGTTTAATTTTCAGAGCAACAAAGATTACAGAACAATCCAAGGGAAGTCTTTTAACCTGATGGAACAAATGTACATCATTACATCTAGTACATTGGCTAGGGGTGATGTGGCTGTTGCGAACAAAGGCCAATCCTACTTGGACCAACGAGAAGAACCTAATATGGATGATGATGACGACTTGGACTTAAATATAAGTTTAGATTTCAACTACACTGAGCCTGGGGAAAACCAACAACAACCTAATATCATAGAAGACACAACACAAAGTTTCAACCATGAGGCCATACCTACACCCAGCATCTGTCGGTAAACAGAAACATTGGAGCACGGCTGAACTCTAGGAAAAAGAGACGCATCGTTGATTATTGCTCAGATTCATTAGAAAAGATTGCTAAACTAGGTGAGGAGAGACTGGCCTTGCAAAGGGAGATATTGGAACTTCAGAAGAGCATTGCTCCACCAGTGTCATTGGCTTTGGAGGAATTAATGAAAGTGGTTGGGATTCCGGATGAAATGTTGTATAAGGCAATAGACCTCATGAAAGTGGTGGATGATCGGTGCATCTTTCTGGGTCTTCCGGAGCATATGCGAGTTGGTTGGATACTAAGTCGTCTTGGATACATGTGATTGGTTTCATATCCTTTTTCCTCTCAATGTAAGGTGTGAATTTTAATTATCACTGTTTGCATCGTTGTTTCATAGATCTTCTATGTTCTGATAGGTTTTAAACCTTCCTAGTATTCCATTTTGCATATTAATTTGTTCGATTCAATTGCATTTGTTGCTATAGTAAGTTGGATTATTATATTTTCTTATGTTTAATTATTGATGTGTTTAATTATATATATTTTTTCTGAAATAGGCTGCTACTGTGTGAATGGATTGTAGTGTTTCACCTAGTTTTGACCTTCTGAAATGTGTTATGGAAGAAGAGGACTATTGGGAGGAGGTGGATGGTATATTGGTCCTACTCCACATCAACCAAGTGTTCAATCCTTTGGTCCTTCTGTACAGAGACTGTTAGAGCATGTTTTCTCATTTCTTAACACCCGATGAGTATTTAGTGTCTCAATCAGTCAAAATTCTCATTTCTTAACCCTTCGGTAAGAAAAATGCTTTATTGTCCAAAGCATGTTTTCTTTTTCTTAAAGCACCTCTCAAATTTAAGTATGGTGAGGAGGCCAATTTTGCTATAACCATTACTATAATTGCCTCTTTATATTTCTTAATATTTTGCTGATCATCCTTTAACTTCCTCTGAATACCATACTAACTGACCATAAATACATCTTTTTACCACTGTCATTATCAAGTGGCTAAGCAAATTTTTTAACTGTTTCTTTACCACATACAAATTCATGACCGAAACACTGAAAATTCCACAATTCTCAATATTGATTCCTTAAAACATTATGCTCTTTTCTCTTTCATAACACCGTCTGCACTATTCAATTAATTTTATTCCACTGAAATAAACAGTCTCTGTGAATCTCATATTCTTTCCTCTGCCTTTAAAGTACCTTTCTGCCACATCTCTATTCTTATTCACTGCAACTATATCGTTACCTTGCCTTAACTGTTACACCGAACATTTCCTTAGAACATTACAAACTCTGCTTGTATCACTGCAACATATAACAAACACTTTGGCTAACAATCACAATTTACCATTCTGAACTACCATCTGCTTACCCATTACTGATCTTTAACTAGTCTCAGAAACTTGTGCCAACATACCCACCTGTTCACTCGTTCTTTCTTTAATTAACAATTGTCATCCCTGCACTTTTGACAGCCTTGAACAAATCTTCTTAACATTGATAAACATTTCTGATCACAAAACATACTTAATTTTCACGGTTACTAGTCACTGCTCCTCTAATTACTATTACCTCATGTGAAGCTAATCTGAATCATTTAACCATATGAAATCTTCCATACTGCTAACCGCATTTTTAATTCGATCACTTCTCAATACCCACTGGCACAAATCACAGACATAACACTTACCTTTATCAGATTTGGTCAATCCTTTACAACTGACATTCTCTAACACAACACTGTTCCATTCTGACACACTATCTTCACTGTAACTCTATCACACTGCTACCTCCATAATAAATATTGCTTACACTTTTATACTTTCACAGCCGTATTCCTATCTCTACCGATTCTCTGCTTTATTAAAACCATCTTCTATTGCACTAAATCATATCTCTTTCAGATAGCAATGGTACCTTCGCTAAATGACACCAGTGAATTTGTTAATTCTTTCTCAACTACCACTGCTTATCAAATCAATTCACAACAACTCACATCTACACATACTTTTACTGATCTCTATATCGAACTACCTGGCACTATTAGTTCTTTTAACAACCTTGTTCTTAAACACACTATTATCATTTACTTTTATGATCAACTGTACATTATCTGAAAACCAATTCTATTCCTACCATTCCTCTATTCTCGAAACACTGGTCATTCTACCTTCTGACTTACTATTCAACATTTACTAATACCATTAACAAATATTTCGAAAGTCTCTACTATAATTCCTCCAATCTTTCTGACCACAAACCTTCAAATAACTACACTTTCCTCTAACAAACTGATACACTGATATCCTACAAACTGCACCACTATTAACCACACTAATTCTCAGCAAACCACTAACAGTTACCAACCATACCAGCACATACACACAATTATACACAAATTATACACCCAAAAACACGTGTATAAGCCACGTAAAACCACAAACTTACTACCGCAGTTAAATAAATGTCTTGGGACATTGTAACCTTAATGTCTTTTCATATTCCCACTGGACCATGCTCTGATACCAACTGTAGCGACTCTGGATATTATGCCCAATAAGGCTCCATATTCAAGTCCGCCTCTCGCGATCGGACTGAAGTCTCGCAGGGGATACCTCATCCAAGTGTCCAGTTAGAATAGAAAAGACAATCACAAAAGTATAATATACAAGAAAGTACATGTAATCATACTTATTTTCACAATTTACATTGTCCCAATATATTATTACATATCCAATAGAAAAGTACAACTATATGGGATATATCCCGACGGAACAAAGCTCACACAACTTCAACTACAGCCCAACTGTTGGTGGTACAAGTCTGCCACAATGTTGCTGTAAGCCAAGCACACGGCAAACGCTTGAAAGGAACTGTAAGGGGTCAGCCTCAACAGGGACCTCCCGAAAACAACCACAAATCGACAACTAAAAGAAGGAACCAAGCCACTGGCAGCACTAACTGAAGCACTACAGAAGTAAAACGTGCTAACTATAAACATAACTAAACTACATTAAACATAAACACATTAACTACCACGACTTACAGAAAATAAGGGAAGCAACAGGACTAGTGTTGACACACCAGTCCACCACGACAACTGAAAGAACCACGCCACAAACCACATAGGCCAACCACTATCAGACGGTAATGAGATTGACAATAAGGAGTCAGCCCCCCACAGTAACGAACGAGTGTAACAAGGCCATATAGGCCAACAACCAACTAAGGGTAACGCGACTAACAGTAAGAGTTAGTTCACCACAATACCCACGGTAACAAACACATCGGAGAACTACCCACAAAAGGGTACAACACCACAAGTGGAAGGTCACACAATACGACCCCCACGGAAATAGATCCACCTCAACACCTGAAAGGGCTAGCATGCTGCATGCCACAACAGGCAACAACCCACATAGGGTACAGGTATTTGAAACCATGAGGTACCACAACTGAACCACAAGTGCCCCTTTGCCACCAGCACAACGCACAACAATCGAACACAAACCACAACTGGTGAGTCACCACTCACAAGTCACAACCACTGGCAAAGCACGAGTTGCAAGAAACGACGCCACCACATGGGAACAGACTACTGGTTCACGACGTCAGTATCCAACCCGGACAACACAACACAAAAACTACCTCTCAGTCTCACAGTCAAGGACGAAAGGTCTAATTGCCGCTCTATAACCACACAGTAAAGCCAAAGAATTGTGGAGACCAACTAACATCACACCTACAGACTACACAGCTGGAGGGCTATGCCTGACACCTTTAGAGACTCTGACCTGAGCTCTCTAAATGAGGCACTGGAAAACAAGACTAACTGGGGTCCAGTACGTCTACTAAGGTTCGTACCCCTAACCACGAGCGTGCTACAAGTGATTGCACACCCACAAACACGAGTCGCTGCTCATTGCCGTCTTTCCCTCAGTCGGACGTACAACTCAAACACAGGAGTAAGGGTGTCTAGGAAGACAACACAGATCTCTACAGTACACACAGTACTGGGACAAATCCCGAGCACAACAAACCACAACGGCCTGGCTCACAAAGAACCTGGGGTACTCGACTAGAGAGGTATTCTGGAATAGGCGCCGGACCACCACACTTGGCCATCACACAAACCACGTTGATCATCAACAAACACAAACATCTATATTCTTAAATCCCGATAGACATAACATAACTAACTCGTCATTGGTCACCACGTGACCTCCAAGCAACTACACACCACCATACGCATGGACCACAACATGACAACGTACTTAACATGCTTAACATAATTAACGTGGTTACACCAATAACATAATCAACATAACTCACTAATTAATCATAAGTCATGCCATTAACCTATAACATGTTTTATTAACATTAATCAACTTTGAACAACTTGAAATAACCTAAAACAACCAAGGCTAAGTCCACACCAGACCATCACAGCCCAACCATCACAAACACACCTTAGAAGCTAAATCGCGACAGACACAGATGTCGCCTTCTGAATCGTGACTACCCCACCGGTCACGACTCAAAGCAGAACGCGACAGGGCCTCATGCCGCGACATGAATGCGATGACCCGATACGTCGCGTTCAAACCTAACAGTCAAACTTCGATTGTCAAAGTGCAAATCGCGACAAGACGATACGTCGCGACAAAGACAACACCAAACCATACATCAAATCGCGACGGACAACACCGACACCTTCAACAAGAACGCGACGGGACAAGTGGTTGCGTTCAAACCAACCGATCCAACCCAATCGGAACATTTTAACGCGACGGATCAAGGCGTCGCGTTACAAATCAAAACGCGACGATTCATCTCGTTGCCTTCTCATGCAGATGGCTGAACTCCATTTTATCTTCCAAAAAACCATCCACGTACCATGCAACTCACACACAAGCTTATAAAATGAAGACTAAGCTACTATGTACTATCATATCATGCTTAAAGTTTTAAACCATTGAATAACACGAAATAAAAGAGGAAGTCTCCTACCAGTTGACGAGCCCATAAAACACGAAGAACACCACATCGCCAGCCTGCCCATGCTCCGGACGCCCTCCTCGCATGGACCCTGTGTTGGACCAGCTATCGGGAAGTCAAAAAACGCCAAAATCGCCGCCAAGGCCACCACAACAGCCCTCTCCTCGCCGGACAGAGCCAACCCTCCTTTGTCTGGCCCGAAACAACACATTAAATACACAATCCAAATCGCGACGGAGGCAGGCGTTGTATTAAAACACCTTGAACATGACAGAAGTGGCCGTCGCCAAATACGCCGCGCCACGAAAGGCGGTTCGGTAAATCGTGACGGGGGTAGCCGTCGCGTTCAAAACGCGACGACATACTTGGTCGCTTTCTTCATCAGAAAACCTGTAAGTCGTATGGGCCAAAACCTAAGGCCCAGAACACCCACAAAACGCACAGGAGCCACACCAAGGCTCAATGATCCGACATTAGTCATGAGCACCACATCAGAATTATTAAACACGGATCCGAACGATTGCGACATTACAGTTTATGGGATTGTTCTCTCTTGAAAATACTTCTGCTTCTTCTCTTAAGTTATAAAGTAGATATTTTCTCATTCTCCTAGGTTAATTCTCCTGTTGGAAAATAAACGGAGGACGGATCTACTCTGGTCGGATCAATGGTTGGGTGACTTACATCTGAAAGATAACTTTAAGAAGGTTTTCGGTTTAGCAGACAATAAATTGGTGTTGGTGAAACATTGCTATCAAATTCAAGTTTTGTTCACTTTTTGGTTAATCATTTAAGAAGGGGATACAGAGGAGGGGAAAGAGTATATTCTTTATTACAGATGCTCATTGAGGTCTGTATTAATCTGAGCAATGAACCTTTCCTCCAGAAAAAGGGAAAAAAAACTTTATAGAATTGATCGATCACCAGCTTTTCTAGTGTCTGAGGTTCAATGAAGTTTTAAAGATTAGATTGCCTTTGAAAAATTAACTCATTCATGTGTGGTTGCTATCTGAAAGAAGGATCCTCACCAAGTCGTACGGAAGAAAATGGGTCCCCAGGTGATGTTGTGTGCTCTCTATATGCAGTAGTAGGAATTTTTGTATGGTACAAAATATGTAGTTCAATTCCTTATCAAGTTAAGAAGTTCAGTATAGTGCTGCCTTTCAGAATCTTGTCACTCTCTAGAGGAGATGTGGAGATATTTTTCTTTAGTCAAGACATGACAAACCCTGTTAGGAGGTTACTTCAATTATACCTTCTACTTTATGCTGGAGTATTTGGAGAGAGTATAATGATGTTTATTTCAGGGAAGTAGGCTTTAAATGGAAAATTTTTGTTTTTGAGTACAATGTCTTCCTTTTTTCTGGAGTTGATGCCTCCATAACCTGTCAGTTCGTGAGTGGACTAAGGGGATTGCTGGCTGTTAGCATCCTATTTTGAGGAGTCACTATGCCTTTTTTTTTGGCATCTCTGTTTAGCCATAAAATTTGTGGTACAGTATGCTTTTCCTGCCAAAAAAGAAAAAAAAGGACTCAGGACACCACCCGGTGAATCCGAGCCAAATCAACTGACTCTGCAATCTATGATTTCATTCCTTGCAAGTGCTCTAGCAATCCAACAACTTAGTCCTATATGTGCCTTCTCCTCCCTGAACTTTGATTATATGTGATTCTCTGGAGCCTCCTACTGTTATTTGTGAGGTAGGTAGCATCTGATTTGCATAATCAGATTGGTATCTACTATTACAATTCTTCATGATGTTCTTCCTTTCAACTTCCTTAGGGTTGCTTTTATAATATATATTGGATTCTAGATGAAAAGCAAATGGATATATTTTTCTGTACTTACCTTTTTCCCCCTATTGTTGTATGTCTTCCTTGTAGTCTTGTGGTGCTAATGTGGGAAAAGATTCAATTCCTATCTCTTACTATTTGAGAAACTTGTTCTTGGGTGCAGAAGTTAATAATGAATTAATATCCATGAAAAGAAATGAAATGGGGAAGAATATGCAATATGATGCTTAAAATTACACTCTGGTGCTTTTTGATGTCTACTGCATGTTACATGTTTTATGTCAGCATGCATATGTTTTCACGTCCTTCGTAAATCGTTATGTTCTTCATGCACATAAGGCTTGAGTGAGCATGGTGGAGCTTATACTTTTCTGTCTTGCTTTCTTTTATGAAATGCTCTGTCTTACTTTCTTTTATTAAATGCATTTGTGCTGTATGATTCATCATCTGCAAAGAGTGATAGAACAAGTCTAATTGGTCAGTTTGCTAAGTAATTCATTCAATTCTTACAACTCAAGTTTACTTGGTCCCACACAGGTTAATTGACAATGAACATGAAGCCCTGATATGTTACATTAATACAATTCCATTAGTATTGATGGAGGCCATTTCTGAAAGGCATATTTCTCTACTGAAATGGAAGAAAATTGCATATGGAGGAATGCAACGTGGATATGATGATAACTACACTGATGAATCTTTCCTCGAAGACATGGTTATGAATGCCAATGTTGTGAAGAGAGATTTGTTGAAAGTGATGCTTGATTCTGTTTCAGTATCCCAGTACATATGTATCGTAGCTGTAGTGGTTTGCGTTTGGACTTACACATTGACTTCAGTCATCAGTGAAACGTCTCTACTCTTCCTGGATATTGCTCTTCTAGGACTTGGCTTCTTAGTTCTTCTGCTAACAAGTAGCCGGCTCTCTATCCAGTTGCTTGTGCAATATCCACTAAATATTTCATTCTTCATCAGTGGTCTATATGTTTTAGCACCTATATATCACACTCTTACTCGGTCAATCAGTTCTGACTCTATATGGGCACTCACTGTATCTCTTCTCGTAGTCCACCTCTTCTTGCATGACTATTCCGGGTCAATTATTAGACCTCCTGGTGCGCTGAGTAATCCCACATTGACGAGTGATATCTCTTTGAATGCGTCGATTGTGGCATCAGTTCTTATAGCTTCTCAACTTCCCTCCAGGTTCCATGTATTTGCAACAATGCTCTTTTCGTTGCAGATTTTCTTGTTTGCACCTTTGGTTACATATTGCATGAAAAAGTACTCCTTCAAGTTGCATCTCCTTTTTTCATTTCTATTAATGAATATGGCCCTAGGTTGATATTCCCATTGCACCGTTTACTATTTCTCATATTCCTGGGTCTTCTCTTCTTCATCATGGTTGTATGTCCGTACTGGCTGATAAGAATACAGGAGTACAAGTTTGAAATAAATGGTCCATGGGATGAAGCTAAACTGTGTTTTGACATAACTGAGTAACATGAGAGTTTAGTTATTTTTGTTGGTTTATGCAATATGTGCAACCCTTTTTTTTACTTTTTCTTTTTTTCTACTCAGAGAAATGTAACTTTTCTCGGCTATTTAAGTGAGAAGAGTTATCCAGAAGAAGCCTACTATTTAAACGTTTGTACATAATTGGATGTATTGTTTTCGGACAATTGTTTTTAGCTTTTCTTATTTGCATGATTGGTCATGTCATGTCTGCTGTTTATTTGATGATTATGCGTTGCTTGAGCAAAGGCCCTCTTCATTGATTCTAAACGATATGGTATTGTTTCTTTTCTCAAACGAAGGAAATGGATGCCTATTGGATGTAATTGGCTTTTCGTTTCTTACACATTGATGATCTACTTGAATGGACTGGACAAACAAGATAGCACGGCGAATATACCCGAAATTGGGAAATAGTTGGCTATCATTTTGTATGGAGATCCAATTCTTCAGCTATATCAACTCCCATCCGACGACCTGTACTGAGTTTTTATCAATTCTCGAATGCCTTTAATTACATCTGATTTATTATCTTTGGTCCATTATGTTACTGACAGTTGCATTTTGATGAGAAGTAAACCTTGTACTCCTTTATGCTCTCTCTATCAAATTTGGTTTGAGGAGCATAGGCTGGGGTTGCCAATGATCGATGGAGATCATACCTGACATTTGTGATGGGTACAAAATAGAGATTCCCACACTTTGGCCAATGTCCTTGGTCTCCTGTGGAGCACACTGGTCAATTGACTGGGCAACTGTTGTCCCAGCTTGAACTTCTGAACCATAGCTTGTACCTTCAAAACAGCAGCCTGTCTCGATTATATTCCTCCGAAACTTTTGCAGTTCGAATGCAATCATAGTTTCGATGTATATTGACATTATTAAATTGTGGTTTTCTTTTTGCAGAAGTTGATATAATGATAGAAGATGGATTTTTTGATACACCATCAACTCAATAATACATTGTGGAGTTCTTGGAGCTTCCATGTACAAGTAATTTGAAAGTTATACAATTGCATACAATTACAGATTTCTCACCGGCCTTCTAAAATACTTGTATTGGTGAGTTCATTTGTAGTAAAGGATTCTTGATTGCGGGATGATGAAGTCGGACTCCTAAACACTAGGAAACCAGGCTTCTTAGGACGCGGTAGTGAAGAGCTGTCACTGGATAACATTGTAACAACTTCATACATAGTAGGGCGATCTCTTGCATGTTCTTGGACGCACAATAAACCAACTTCCATGCATCGTGATAGTTCACTTTCATGACTTGAGTTTGCCACCATATGATCTAGTAATTGCAAGCAATTTCCCTCTTGCCATAGCTTCCACGCCTGAAAAATTAAATAATTAAATTGTTTATGGCAAATAATTAGACAAAAGAGGTTTACTTCTTGATTGCAAATATAAAAAACTTAACTAATTAAAAATGTTTTTGTCCGTTCCATTTCAAACTTACAAGAGAGAGAAGATTTAAATGAGGTTTAGATTCATAGATCCCCTGGCTTCTAATCCCACTTAAGAGTTTCAAGGCAATGACTTCAAAGCTGAAGACATCTGACTTTGTTGAAATCATCCCTTTTATTGCATACTCTGGAGACATGTATCTACTATATATAATAGAAAAATGAATAGAGTGTTATTTCTTCATTGATGACTAGCACTGTTTATATTCAATGAGACATTTATAAACCATGATTAAGCAACTTACTATGTACTGATCACTCTTCTCGGTTTTCATATGTTGGTTTGCTCCAAAAATTCTTGCAGTTCCAAAGTTGGAGATTTTGTGCCTTTAACACCTAGAATTTAAATAATAATAAAATATTGAATATTATAAAGATATTGATTACCATAAAAGATATAAGAACATGATTACAGTTGAATCTAGAAACTTTTCACATAATTTATGTGATTTGGTACTGTCTTCAGATGTGCGTATTCTGACAGGGCATCATCAGAATTTGGTAACAAAAGTAAAATTTAAAAATATCGTAATTACTAAAAAAATATATTGATCTCAAAAATATAAATATCTTAATTATTGATGCACAGATATCTAGATTAAGCTGACATAATGATTTTTTTAGAGTAATTTTCACCCGACGGAAAACTAATCTAAAAAATTAAACTAAAATCATTATAATTTGTATCACCTCTTAATAAGCTTATGTTTGAAACTTCATCTCAATTGGACACCATTTAGATAGAAAATTATCAACCTAAACTAATTAAATGGAATTACGTAATGGTATTACATAAGCTCCCTTACGTAAGAAACTTGGGGGCTAAGGTAGGAAGACCTCGTCTCTAATTAGGGGATCCTTATCCTTGACGAGCTGTGGTGGAAGGTGGATGGAAGGAAGGTGATAAGGATTGCTCCTCATCATCACTCGCACTTCATGGCTGTAACACCTCGATTATATTTATAAAAATAATTGGTCATTTGTGTATAATACATGTTGACGTTTTGATTAGTTTAAATTATAACGCACTTCGTCAATTCTAAAATAATCTTTAGAGTTAAACGGAGACCACATAAATTAATAACTTAAGTAAATAAATTTCATCAAGAGAAAAAGGATTGAAAAAGAATTATTTTATATTAAAGAAATATATGAGAATTATATATATATGAATTATGCCACAGTGATTACGTAGGATAATCATTGTTCACCCTACGTAACATGGGTTACGTATTAACCCCACCTACGTGTCTAACCTCGGTGAAATCTCCCCGACTATTGCACCCCCATCAGCCACGATTTCACGCACACCTTCTTCCCCTTCGAAGATAAACTCTACATATAACCCCCCCTCCCAATAATCCTTATCGGGACCATCGCCCACAGCTACTGCTTTATCTACTATTGCTGCTACTGCTTTGTCCGCTACTGCTGATGCTGCTGCTTCACTGAAACCTGAGGAAGAAGAAGAAGGAAGGAGCTCCGAAAGCTCTGGCTGCTTAAAGAAATACTCGCATCTTCTTCTGACAGAGGTAGGAAATCATGTCTTGTGGCGGAACGCCTCGTTCAAGCCCGTTAAACCAATAACGTGCCTGACCCGAGTCCGTCTCCCGCGAATGGGCCGAAGCCTCGCAAGGGATACCATACACTAGTCCGTGAAAACACAAAGGAACTCACCATTGCATATATAATTTCCACAAGTTTACATAGCCATATTTCCACAAAACTGAAAGAAAGTACAAGAGCCTGGGGCATACCCTGAGGTACAACTGGAAGAAGTAAACAACTAGCTACACTACACTGTTGGAGGTGCTGACCCTACACCGCTACGACGCGGCTCCGAACTGGATGATGGTAAAGAAACGTCCTCCTCGCTCTCACCTGTGGGGGTAGGGGTGAGCCTCACTAGTCACTGGCTCAGTAGGGAACTCCTCCAAAATCGAGCAAACCAAAAACATAGGTACAGAAGCAGTAAACTGCGCTAACAATTTATAGAACAACTAAACAGAATATTAAAGCTGTAAATGTACTCACCGTTTGCCGACTACATAAAGCAACTATAATAAATAAATGGCAAACCCAAACAGGTGTACGAGCTACAGTAGAGACCGCCACACACGAGCCACGTGAACTAGTTCGCGACACCAGTGACTGACTCGGACAAACTAACACAGGTCTACCTCTCAGTCTCGCAGCCACGGACGAAAGGTCCAGCTGCCGCTCCACGTGAAAAGGTCAAGCAACTGTGGAGACCAACTAAACACCACCACCTGCGGACCACGCGGTCGCAGGCCCATGCCTGACACCTCTGGAGACCCTGGCCTGGGCCCTCTAGAGTGAGGCACTGGAAAAGGACTAGCCGGGGACCAGTGTCGAAAACCGGTGTCCGTACCCCCAACTAAGAGCGCACTACAAGTGATTAGAAACAAACACTAGAGTCACTGTCCCACTGTCGTCTTTCCCTCAGCCGGACGTACAACTCAAACACATGAGTGAGGGTGTCCAGGTCAGACGACACAGACCTCGACGGTACAACATAAGTACCGGGACAAAGCCCCGAGCTAACAGCCTGGCTCACAGAGAACTTGTGACACCCAACTGGAGAGGTCACCACGGTAGGCGTCGTACTACTTGCTACGTACAAAAAACCACGTGCACGTCACACACAAACCACGTGAAGACTCACGAAAACCGCGTGCAGTAATAGTCCACTACACGTGAACACCAAGTAAACACATAAAGAACCAGCTAACTGCGTACCCAGTACGCTAATCTCAGAAACCACGTGCACTAGGTGCACCACAATTACCAATGCACCGCTCGATATCAATAAATATTCAATATAACAACATTTAAATAAAACATGCTGGCGGCAACATCGACTGCCGTCGATGAGATGTAAACGGCAAGGTATCTGGCCGTCAATCTCCCAGCTGAGGAACCTGGCGTCAATCAATATTGACGCCAAGATCCTCGGTTATCAGCTCTCACAGAAACCCTAGGCCGATTTCTCAGGTATTCTCGGCCCTAAATTCAGCGGAAAAACATGAAGAAACACTTCCTCTAACGTGCATGCATCTTAATCAAATCGAAACAACATGTTTCACTCGTTAAATTGCTCAAACCACCCATTGATCCCACATGGAGTACCTTTACCCAAAAACATAATTAACATGCAGATTCATGCGTGCCAGATGCATTATCACAACCAGAAGGAACTAAAAGGGATCATTCCCTACCTCACGATGCACTTAAACCTCCTAAATCATCCCGATTCGTAGCAAACCCTCTGCGAGCTCCTACGGAGATTACACCTCGCTCCGGCGTTTCCTTGTCTGATTCGTCACCACCTCACGTTCCACGATCCCCCAACTAGCCTTCTGCAACCATTAGAAGCAGTGGAGAAGCAAGGGTATGAAAATAGGGCTAGGGAGAGGGAGAACGGAGTGAGGGGACTGCCCTCGGGTAGACCTATATTCTGCAGGTCGCACAGGTTGGCGTCAACATGGCTACCGCCAATTAAACCACCAAGGTTAGACGTCCATATCTCCTGTCGCCAAGTTCATAGAGTAAACATCACATATATGGACGCCAACCCATGTCAACGACCACCCTAGGCCGTCAACCTCTAATCAACTGCAGCAGGTCCTATCTTGTTTCAGGACCAAACCTACGCGCACCACACATCCAAACCACATTGGCCTCACGATGGCCACCACAATCATTACACACATGATCTATAAGGATTCAAAAAATATGCGACGTTACATTACTATCATCTAAAAAGAAAATTTCGACCTCAAAATTCATAACACAACTCAAACATAAAAACTTAAATATGCACATTTTTACAAGTACTATCATCTAAAAAGAAATACAAAATCTTATTCAAACAGATAGGGATACCATTTAGCCATTTCCTCGGCTAACTCCCAGGTATCCTCACCACCCAACCTATTTTCCCATCGCACTTTAACTAGCTCAATTTCTTTATTTCTCAGCTTCTTTATTTTTCGATCAGTGATCTGTACCGGATACTCTGGCATGGTCATATCCGGCCTCATGTCACCACCTTAGTAACTGATTATCTGAGCTGGATCCTCAATGCACTTTCTTAACATAGAAACATGGAAAATATCATGAACATCCGCAAAATCGGCTGGCAAATCAAGTCTATAAGTCGTTTCCCCAATCCTTTCTAACACCTGGAAAGGTCCCACATATCTCGGGCTTAACTTTCCAGTCTTTCCAAATCTCATAATACCTTTACTAGGGGAAACTCTCAAGAAACAAAATCTCCCACTTCAAACTGAAGTGGTCTCCTCCGGTTATCAGCATAACTCTTTTGCCTGCTTTGAGCTGCCTGCAATTTTTCTTTGATAAGCTTTACTGTTTCTGAGGTTTGCTGAATCAATTCAGGACCCACCATTTGCCTTTCACCTACTTCATGCCAGTTCAATGGGGTTCTACATGGCCTTCCATATAAAGCTTCATACGGTGCCATTCCAAGACTGGTATGGTAACTATTATTATAAGCAAACTCAACCATACCCAAATGATGCTCTCAATTACCTCCCCAAACTAAACAACAAGCTCGCAACATATCTTCAATTGTCTGGATAGTCCTCTCTGTCTGACCATCCGTCTGGGGGTGATAAGCGGACCTATATCTCAATTCAGTACCAATTACCTTCTGCAGACTTCTCCAGAAACCAGAAGTAAATCTTGGATCTCTGTCAGACACAATAGTCTTCGGAATACCATGCAGTGGAACAATTCTTTCAACATAAACTTTTGCTAGTCTATCCACTGTCTAAGACATACTTACTGCTACCAATCTGCACACCTTGGTCAATCTATCAACAAATACCCATATTCCATTATGCCCGGAACCCGATCTTGGTAAACCTGCCACAAAGTCCATGGCAATATCATCCCATTTCCACTGTGGAATGGGCAATGATTGCAATAGACCTCCAGGCTTCTGATGTTCTGCCTTAATCTGTTGTCAGATAGCACACCTTGCAACAAATTCCGCTATTTCCTTTTTCATATGAGGCCACCATAAATGTTTCTTTAAATCCTGGTACATTTTAGTACTATCCGGATGGATAGTGTACCTGGATTTATGAGCCTCTTCCAACACTCGCTGCTTTACCTCTCTTTCAGCTGGTACAAATAATCTACCTCTGAGTCTGACCACACAATTATCATCAATG
The DNA here is from genome assembly GCA_014218235.1 of Colocasia esculenta. Lineage (NCBI taxonomy): Eukaryota > Viridiplantae > Streptophyta > Magnoliopsida > Alismatales > Araceae > Colocasia > Colocasia esculenta. Next base: position 26,642,111 of record CM024753.1, on the reverse strand, counting down.
GTAACTCCTTCCATTTTTACCATCTCAACTAAACTCGCATCTGCTCTCTGAGCCTCAACAATCTGCCAATACATGGACGACTCTACAGTACTACTGCTAGTACTGCCCGTCGCTGACTGTTCGGCACGTACAAGGAATTCTCTACTATCTCCTCGTACAACTTCCATTCTTTTATCATCATCAGGTTTAAATATGTCTTTCTGCTCAAAGCATCAGCCACAACATTGGCCTTACTCGGATGGTAAGCCAAACTGAAATCATAATCTTTTAAATATTCCATCCATCTTCGTTGGCGAAGATTTAAATCTTTCTGCGAGAAGATATACTTCAAGCTTTTATGATCTGTAAAGATCTCAAATCTCTCGCCATACAGATAATGCCTCCACATTTTCAAGGCAAACACAACCGCTGCCAATTCCAAATCATGAGTGGGGTAATTCTCCTCTGCCGGCTTCAATTGCCTGGATGCATAAGCTATCACTTTGCCATGCTGCATACGCACTGCGCCAAGTCCTCTCCTTGAAGCATCTGTATATACTACAAAACCACCACTTCCTACCGGTAATGTCAATATAGGTACTGTTGTAAGCCTTTTCTTCAATTCCATAAAACTTTTCTGACATTCACCGGACCACATAAATGGCACAACCGTCCTGGTTAATTTGGTCATGGGTGCCGCAATCTTAGAAAAATCTTGTATGAAGCGCCTATAATAACCTGCCAATCCCAGAAAACTTCTAATCTCAGTGATTGTCTTAGGCACTTCCCATTTCATCACTGCTTCCACTTTACTCGGATCCACTGCCACTCCTTTAGCTGAGATGACATGACCCAGAAATTGAATTTCTTTCAACCAAAATTCACACTTACTGAATTTGGCAAACAACAGGTTATCCCTTAACAACTGTAGGGTAAACCACAAATGAGATGCATGCTCCTCTTCGGATGCTGAATAAATCAGAATATCATCTATAAAGACCACAATGAATTGGTCTAAATACGGATGAAAAATTATATTCATCAAATCCATAAAACCTGCAGGAGCATTAGTCAGCCCAAATGGCATAACCACAAATTCATAGTGACCATATCTGGTTCTGAATGCTGTTTTATCTATATCCTCTTCCTTAATCCTCAACTGATGATACCCAGACCTCAAATCAATTTTAGAAAATACTTTTGCTGATTGCAACTGATCAAACAGATCATCTATCCTCGGCAATGAGTATTTATTCTTAATGGTCACATCATTCAACTTTCTATAGTCTATACACATCTGAAAACTTCCGTCTTTCTTTTTCACAAACAACACTGGTGCTCCCACGGGGAATGACTCGGTCTAATGAACCCTTTCTGCAACAGCTCTTCTAATTGCTTTTTCAATTCTTTAAGTTCTGCTGGTGCCATTCGATATGGTGCTTTAGAGATCGGCATGGTACTTGGCAGTAACTCAATGGTAAAGTCCACCTCTCTATGTGGAGCTAAACCAGGCAAATCTTCCGGAAAAATATCAGCGAATTCCCTAACCACGGGAACCGCTTCCACTGACTGACTAGCTTCTACCAGACTTACTGAGGCTAAATAAGCCACACATCCAGCATTTATCAACTTTCTAGCTCTAATTACAGAAATTAGAAACTTAGAGGTATAAAAAGACATACCTTGATACTCAAACACTGAACCATTAGGATGGCAGAATCTGATCCTCTTCTTTCTGCAATCTAACATTGCTCCATAGGCTTCAAGCCAATCCATTCCCAAAATAATATCATAGTCGGTCAACTGCAAAGCATATAACCGACCCGACATCTGATTTCCTTCAATCACGATAGGAGCTTCATCTATATAGCTCGAAGTGAGCATAAACTCACTTGAGGGAACTTCCACTATCAACTCACAGGATTCCTCTTTCAAAGGATGAACCATACAATCCAGGAACTCTTTGGAAATAAAAGAATGAGAGGCACCCGAATCAAATAAAACTCTTGCTGAATAATCATAAATGGGTATAGTACCTTCGATCATATTTGATGCCTCCGCCTGGGCTCGGGTGATAGCCATAACCCGGCCCCTTCCCCGCTGCTGCGGTGCTCCTCTGCCACGACCTGCCTGTGGCTGCTGAAATTGCTACGGCTGCTGCTGCATACCTCTTCCATATCCATACTCTCTTGGTGTAACGCCCCGACGCGGAATATCGGAGCGGGATTACAGTTATTAAATAGTACAGAGCGAGAAATAAATGCAAACCATTGCACAATGGAATAATACTAAATAAACTCCAATTTCATTAATAATCCACCAGTCATCATTACATCAACGTATCAGAGCCAGAACTAGGGCCCAGAGTACTTTATTCAAAATCAAACTATTACATTATGACTAACTGATTCACTAACTACTACTAGATAGCACTGGTGGCTGAATGGTCACTCTTGAGCATCTCCCTCAGTCCCGTCCTCGTATGTGTGGTCGTCTCCATCCGACTCACCTGAACACATTAAATAAATACGCAGGATGAGCGAATAACGCCCAGTAGGACTTAATATCTCATGAACACAAGCATGCTTTAAATAGTAATGTCTTAATGGCAGGATAACTAGAGAGTAGAGTCATGTAGAGCATGTCACGATAACGAGAGAACAATTGCAACTGGCACAGGGAAAATAGTTCAACGAGAACGATAATAGAATGGCCATGTAATGATATAACATGTAAATTGCACAACGGTGCACTAGTAACGATCACGCTTGCACTTGTAGAGATAGCACTTTTATTGTCATAGATTAATCTAGATAGTAAACTGGCGCTGGATGCATGCCGTAACACATCCTATGATCATTTTAACTCCCATGGGCACTGGCACTTTTCGGGCGCTCCTCCCAGGACCTGATCGGGCCCTATTGCGCTGGCATTAGTCATTTCATTTATCTTAGACAATCACACGAATGGCCAATAGAGTACCAAGAAGAGATAAGAGAGTACTAGACGAGATAGATGAGAGTGTAGAGAGAACGTGAACAGATGAGAGTAAAGAGACTGTAGATGAGAGGGGTACAATCGTAAAACGACGATAGACATGATAGTAACGGTTGCACAGCACCAAGTCGGGTGCCGGCAGTCTGGTAGAAGTCACAACCGCCCCTTAGCCGTGCTGTGTACACGGGTCAGGTGGTCCGGCGTGAACCCAAGGCGAGAAGGAAACACTAAGGCCATGGATCGTACTGATCCCTAAGAGTGTAACGGTTTTGGGGTACAACCAGCTCGTTGACTAAGGACGTGCGCCAAAGCCAAGAAGACTTACGGAGGTCTTGACAAGGAGTCCCTGGTCCAGTCGAGAGTATTCCGGTGGAGAGGTGGTCCAAGTCAAGGGAAAGTGTGTAAAAACGGGTCCGTCGTGCCTCGAGTGCTCGAAGGCCGAGGGAAAACGGTAACGGTAGATAAAATGCGCGAGTAAAAATGGAAACAATTGTATTTAACAAAATAGGGTAATTTAGTCATTTATTTCGATAATTTACCGAATATATTATTGCATAATTTATCGAGGTCAAAATGGCATTTATTAATGTTGTGTGTGCGTAAGTGCAAGGAAATCTTGAGGATATGATAAGTCGTGAAAAATGTCATTTTAAATAATTAAATGTATATCCTTAAAGCCATTTATTAATTTGCCAAGTCAATTTAACAATAACATGATTTAAACATGGCTAATTAGAGAGTATAAAGCATAATCATCAGGGCATATAAGCAAATTTCGGGTTCTGGCTATTTTCCTGTTAACGCGACAGAGGTACCCGTCGCGACTCCAAGTCGCGACAAGGCGGCTGGACGCGACAAGCGAACCGGAGTCGCGGCGGCTTAGGTTGCCGCGTTATTAACGCGACATGATAGAGGGGCGCGACTCGACGGGTATCGCGGCGGATCGCGCCGTCGCGATAACAGGAGAGTCCGGCCCACTTTTCTTTTTTCCAGGGCGAGTTATCTGTGATACAGGGACGTTGTAAATTCCATATAAAATAGTACGGTGATCCAAAAAGCATGAAACCAGTTTTAAACTAAAGTAGACAAGTATATATACCAACATGCATGATTAATTTGAAAATAGATAAGTTTTAGACATGCATTGATCAAGTAACTTTTCGGTGACCTAAACAGGTACAGTCAGGGTTCAACGAATTATTTAGAGATGTATACATGATGAAAAATTCTGAAACTAGTGGCGTTTGAAAGCTAACATGTAGTAGTATTTATGATAATTTGTCATGGAATTATCTCAAGTGTGCACGAGGTTAAAAAGGAAACAAGAAGGGTCGAGTGCACAGATCTGATAGATATTCAAAGATTTAATTCTCCCTCATGGGAGATCAAAATCAAGCAAGACCAGGGGCGTTTGAAAGCTAGTGTGATGTAGTATATCTGAAAATTTAATCATGGCATGAGAGCATGTACACATCAGGAATTAGAGAAAACATGAGATTAGGGTTCATGGTGACAGCAGGATTTCACGAATTTAATTCGCCCAAATGGGTGAACGAAATACCACGAAACTATAGGGCTTTTGAAGAGCTACATGAAGGCTACCTAGGGTAATTATTTCACGATTTTTGCTTGAGAGATTGCCTACCTTTTTCGTGGAGTAAGAAAACTCTAGCTTAGATGACGAAAAATCTGAAAACCCTTCTTGTTCTAGCCTCCTCCTCCTTGCTCCTTTGTCTCCAGCCCTTCTCCTCTTTCTCCAGAGCTCTAGCCACGAAAATGGGCTGCTAAAGATGAGTTTTTTTGATGTATATGGCCATCTATAGGAGTCCTAGTCATTATAAGAGTCCTCCTTTCCATTAAACTCTAAATTTCCTTCTTTATCTCCCACTTTCTCTTATTTATCCACCTAATATGGCTAGGGAGAGAGCTAATTTCGTGGAAGGGTTAGGGTGGTGTCAGGACTCTTATTTAAGATATATATATGTTATTTAGCATTTATCTTAACCCTTTCCTATTTATTTAATTAATTAGGTACGAATTTCACCTATTTACCTCTCATTCCATAATGGGCTAACCTTATTGGGTCCATTTCATTGGGTTTGGGTTATTAGAGTAACCCATTACTAATTTAATTTAATGGGGATTGCTTTAATTCCTATTTATATAATGCATTCTCCCTTTATTCCACTTAATCGATTTATTTCATTTATTTAAATAAAAATTTATTTTATTTGGATTTTAAAAATCCAGGGTGCTACACTTGGATAGGGGCAATTGCGGATTAAATGCCCCGGCTGATTGCAGTTATAACATCTATACCCTGGTGGAATAATGGGCTGTCTGGCAGTACTCTGCTGCGACTCTTCCACCTCTGGCCTACCACGACCTTGCTGAAATTGCTGCCGACCTCCCCATCCTCTTCCTTTACCATTAAATGCTTGCTTTAATTTTTGGCCCCACTTACCAAAACTTGATGAAGAAGGTCCTAATGGTGCTTTACCTTTACTTACTCCCACTGACTGTTGCGGTAGCCGTAAACTACCTTAGCCTGACTCGCCCACCTGACGAGTCCGAATAGACCTCTCCAACGTAGCTGCCCTCTGAGCTACTTCTTCCACTGTTTTACACATGAGAGGTACTATTGCATTCTGCAACTCTACTCTCAAACCTCTAATAAAATATTCAACCATCATATTATTATCTGATACTACATAAGTCGCGTATCGGCTAAGCGCCATAAACCTCATCTGATATTCTAAAACTGAAGAGTTACCTTGCTGGAGTGTCCGGAATTGCTCTCTCTTCACTTGCTGCACTTGAATCAGAAAGAATGTATCGTTAAATACATCAAGAAACTCCGGCAAGTGATAGTCTCTTCTGTCCTGCCTGCGAAGGTGGTCTGCATCTTCAATCGCCACCATTCCAGTGCAAAACCCCTCAACTGATAGGCAGCTAGCACAACTCTATCTGCTGCCGGACATCTCATGGTCGCAAAGACCCTCTCAATCTCATGGACCCAGTGTTCCGCTGTATCTGGATTCGGCCCTCCTGAGTAAGTAGGCGGCTGTAATCTCAGAAACTTCTCAACTTGCATCACTGGTTCCTCTGCTACTAACACTGGCGGTGGTGGTGGCAAGGGTGCTACAAAAGGCACCTCCACTCCTGGCGGTGGCGGAACTGGAACTATAGGTACAGTCTCTCCGTCCTCAGGTGGTACGGCAACCGGTGGTATCGGCGCCTGCTGATCCATCCTTGCCCGAATATCAGTGAGGCTTTCCCAGATTCTCTCTATCATACGCTGAGTGCTCTCCTCTGGATCATCTCCTCCACCACCCCAATCTCTTTTATCTGCCATTTCAAATTTCTACATAAACAAAACACCAAACAAAAACAAAACAACAAATTATCAGAAACCAGGGCCCCTACCAGCAGTGTACAAAAACCGAAATAAGGCTATGTATCTTTCTAGTTCCCTTATATTAACACGGACCTTGCTCTGATACCAACTGTGGCGGAACGTCTCGTTCAAGCCCGTTAAACTAATAACGTGCCTGACCCGAGTCCGTCTCCCGCGAATGGGCCGAAGCCTCGCAAGGGATACCATACACTAGTCCGTGAAAACACAAAGGAACTCACCATTGCATATATAATTTCCACAAGTTTACATAGCCATATTTCCACAAAACTGAAAGAAACTACAAGAGCCTGGGGCATACCCTGAGGTACAACTGGAAGAAGCAAACAACTAGCTACACTACACTGCTGGAGGTGCTGACCCTGCACCGCTACGACGCAGCTCCGAATTGGATGACGGTAAAGAAACGTCCTCCTCGCTCTCACCTGTGGGGGTAGGGGTGAGCCTCGCTAGTCATTGGCTCAGTAGGGAACTTCCCCAAAACCGAGCAAACCAAAAACACAAGTACAGAAGTAGTAAACTATGCTAACAATTTATAGAACAACTAAACAGAATATTAAAGCTGTAAATGTACTCACCGTTTTCCGACTACATAAAGCAACTATAATAAATAAACGGCAAACCCAAACAGGTGTACGACCTACAGTAGAGACCGCCACACACGAGCCACGTGAACTGGTTCGCGACACCAGTAACTGACTCGGACAAACTAACATAGGTCTACCTCTCAGTCTTGCAGCCACAGACGAAAGGTCCAACTGCCGCTCCACGTGAAAAGGTCAAGCAACTGTGGAGACCAACTAAACACCACCACCTGCGGACCACGCGGTCGCAGGCCCATACCTGACACCTCTGGAGACCCTGGCCTGGGCCCTCTAGAGTGAGGCACTGGAAAAGGACTAGTCGGGGACTAGTGTCGACAACCGGTGTCCGTACCCCCAACTAAGAGCGCGCTACATGCAAGTGACTAGAAACAAACACTAGAGTCACTGTCCCACTGTCGTCTTTCCCTCAGCCGGACGCACAACTCAAACACAGGAGTGAGGGTGTCCAGGTCAGACGACACAGACCTCGACAGTACAACACAAGTACCGGGACAAAGCCCCGAGCTAACAGCCTGGCTCACAGAGAACCTGGGGCACCCAACTGGAGATGTCACCACGGTAGGCGTCGTACTACTTGCCACGTACACAAAACCACGTGCACATCACACACAAATCACGTGAAGACTCACGAAAACCACGTGCACTAATAGTCCACTACACGTGAACACCAAGTAAACACATAAAGAACCAACTAACTGTGTACCCAGTACGCTAATCTCAAAACCACGTGCACTAGGTGCACCACAATTACCAATGCACCGCTCAATATCAATAAATATTCAATATAACAACATTTAAATAAAACATGCTGGCGGCAACATCGACTGCCGTCGATGAGATGTAAACGGCAAGGTATCTGGCCGTCAATCTCCCAGCTGAGGAACCTGGCGTCAATCGATATTGACGCCAATATCCTCGGTTATCAGCTCTCACAGAAACCCTAGGCCGATTTCTCAGGTATTCTGGGCCCTAAATTCAGCGGAAAAACATGAAGAAACACTTCCTCTAACGTGCATGCATCTTAATCAAATCAAAACAACATGTTTCACTCGTTAAATTGCTCAAACCACCCATTGATCCCACATGGAGTACCTTTACCCAAAAACATAATTAACATGCAGATTCATGCATGCCAGATGCATTATCACAACCAGAAGGAACTAAAAGGGATCATTCCCTACCTCACGACGCACTTAAATCTCCTAAATCCTCCCGATTCGTAGCAAACCCTCTGCGAGCTCCTACGGAGATTACACCTCGCTCCAGCGTTTCCTTGTCCGATTCGTCACCACCTCACGTTCCACGATCCCCCAACTAGCCTTCTGCAACCATTAGAAGCAGTGGGGAAGCAAGGGTATGAAAATAGGGCGAGGGAGAGGGAGAACGGAGTGAGGGGACTGCCCTCGGGTAGACCTATATTCTGCAGGTCGCACAAGTTGGCGTCAACATGGCTGCTGCCAATTAAACCGCCAAGGTTAGACGTCCATATCTCCTGTCGCCAAGTTCATAGAGTAAACGTCACATATATGGACGCCAACCCATGTCAACGACCACCCTAGGCCGTCAACCTCTAATCAACTGCAGTAGATCCTATCTTGTTTCAGGACCAAACCTACGCGCACCACACATCCAAACCACATTGGCCTCACGATGGCCACCACAATCATTACACACATGATCCATAAGGATCCGAAAAACACGCGACGTTACATGTCTCCTCCTGATTACTGTTCCCTAAAGCATCATTACCTAAACACCTGTTAGTGGCAAGAGAGGCCATGGTAGGAAATTATCACCACCTCAACCCCTCACTTAAACCTCAACCTCTTTTGGAACAACGTAGGAAATCATGTCTCCTCCTGATTACTGTTCTCTAAAACATCATTACCTAAACACCTGTTAGTGGCAAGAGAGGCCATGGTAGAAAATTATCACCACCTCAACCCCTCACTTAAACCTCGACCTCTTCTGGAAGCAACATGTTACTCTCACTTAAAAACCTCAACCTCTTCTGGAAACAACATGTTACTCTCACTTAAAAACCTCAACCTCTTCTGGAAACAACATGTTACTTTCACTTAAACCTCAACCTCTTATGGAACAATGTAGGTAGGGCTGTAAACGGAGCGGATATGGGTTTTCCGGTTCCAATCCGAATAGTTAATCGGATAATTTATATCTGCTCCGAATATAATTCGAATACGGAGAGGATAATTTAATCGGATAATTTTTGGATTCAGAGCGGATACAGATATTATCCGCTTCGAAAATATAAATTTAATAAAAGATATTAAGTGGTCTAAAAATCATAAAAAATTAAAAATATATATGTTTTTTAAATATAAATGTCAAAATATTTTCTAAACAAAAAATTAGTATTAGATATATTATATATATTATATATGAATCATTAGATCTAAAATATAATGGTAAAAAATAATTCTATTTCGGAGCGGATCTTAAACGGAGCGGATCACCCGTTTCCGTATCCGCTCCGTTTATTATCCGGATAATATCCGTATCCGAAATCTGCTCCGTCGGATATTTGTTAATCATATAATATCCGGATAATCGGATACGAATTCGAATCGGATCCTGATATTATCCGGATTCGTTTACAGCCCTATGTAGGGAATCTCGTTTCCTCTTCTCCCTTCTCAATTGTTATTCCACAAACATCACTACCCTAAGGACTTGTTAGTATCGAAGAGAATCTTGGCATTATACCCTCAACCCACCGTTTGAACCACTCTTATATTTTATTCTTTATTTTAGGGATAACAAAACTCATGATTATCTTAAATATCATGAATATATTTAATATCATGTTTTCCTCATAAATATAAGATATTATGGTACTATCGTTTCATGATTTACACTGAAAAGCTAAATCGATTGCTATTCAAGGCATATCGATTACTGACTAAGTGCCACATCGATTACTATTTTTAAAGTCCACATCGATTACTATACAAACACATCGACTTCGGTCCAACTCCCTCTAAAACATTGATTTCCTCTAAAATATCAATTTCCTTTGAAACATTGACTCCAACATCGACACCCTTTGAAACATCAACTCCAACATTGACTCCCTTTAAAACATCATTCTTTTGAAACATCGACTCCAATATCGACTCCCTTTAAAACATCATTTCCTTTGAACATCGATTTCAACATTGAGTCCCTTTAAAACATCGATTTCTTTTGAAACATCGATTTCCTTTGAAACATCGATTCTAATATCGACTCCCTTTAAAACATCGATTTCTTTTGAAACATCGATTTCAACATCGGCTCCCTTTAAAACATCAATTTTCTTTGAAACATCGATTTCTTTTAAACATCGATTTCAACATCGACTCCCTTTAAAACATCGATTTCCTTTGAAACATCGATTTCCTTTGAAATATCAACGTCGACTCCCTTTGAAACATCGACTTCCTTTGAAACATCGATTCCAACATCGACTCCCTTTAAAACATCGATTTCCTTTGAATCATCGATTCCAACATCGACTCCCTTTGAAATATTGATTTCCTTTAAAACATCGATTTCACTTAAACATCGACTCCATTCAACATCGATTACATTTAGAACTTCGACTTCACTTAAACATCGACTCCATTCAACATCGACTACATGTAGAACTTCGACTTCACTCAAACATCGACTCCATTCAACACCGATTTCCTCTTGAGTTTATACATGTTGTTCCAACTTGCCTTTTTACTTCTTTCCCAGATTTCTTATATAGTTTTATATTATTTAAACTTGGACCAACCTAATTAGCTAGCCTTACTTTGGCTTGCTATCACTATACTCTCACATTGAGCTTGCTTTAATATTTATGTTACTTCAAGATCTACCCGAACTATATTAATAGATTGATCAAATGGAAATGGTGACACCTCGGGTCTTTGGACTCTACTGGACCAATGCCTGTGCAATGGGGCCGATCCAGCCCCGGGAGGAGCACCCGAACTCGGCCACTGAATCGGTCAATTCGAATTGTACCTGTCGAGAATGGATCTACTGGATGTTTGGCATAACACCACCTACTGCTAAATTTAGTCTACATTTCCATGAACTGTATTATGGCATGAATTTCTTTACTATTTAGTTCCGAGCAAATTCTTTTATGATATTTTCATTGAACGATACTTCAATATCTTTGTTGCATCCTCTTATAGATTGATATACTTATTGTTCCTTTCCTATTACTGTCCAACTTATTGTTATTGTGAATGACAATTTTCTACTGGGCACAATTGCTCATAAATCCAACTTTCCTTTCAGGCATCTCAGATGGATCTGACTCGCCAAGGGTTTGAGCGCCGAGTGATCCATAAATTAGCAACCTTACTTCTTTTCAGACTCTGTCACTTGAGTTGATGTATAATTTAACTCTAAACTATCGGCCCATGTAATATATTATTATGTTGTACCTTCTATGTATATGTAAGATCGTCCCTGCTTGTATTATTGCGATCTTTCTGTCACCTCTAAAAATAGTATATGAGTAGGACGTGACATGCCGCCCGGACGCTGAGGAGGTCAGGGGGAATGTAAGTCATCGATGCTCGAGCGGACCTGCACAGAAGTCAAGCCCAAGAAGGGGTTCTTAGGGTCGATCCTCCAACGATCAAGTTAGGTGTTGCAAGAGGCAAAAAAGAAGAGGGTAAAAGTCAAGAAGTGAGAGGGAATTGGGCTTTGGCAGAGAGGTGCAAGAGCTGGCCTCTGTCCCCCTTACCTGTGCTTGTTGCTTTACCTTTATAGCCATCGGGGGGATCACCTCTAGGGATGAGAACCGTCGGATGTTACTCTACTGTTCACCTTCCCCATCTCCTGCTTCAAGTTGAGATCGTGGGCAGTCTTCGGTTACACCCCTTGGTCTTCAAAGGAGTGGGCCTTGACCGGCTGTTATAGGGAGGTGGAGAGGTGAGCTCTCAAATGTGGCCTCATGTGCACCTTCGGTTGGCCTTTGCCCTCAACTCAAGGTTGAGTTATCTCGATCCAACATCGGTGTTGAGCCATCTTTCTAGAGTTCATCATTGCTTATGGTTCCTAGTCATCATCATTGGTTTGATAACAGCTATTAAGCCAAGGAGGCTACTTAGTGGCCGGGAACCAGCCCCAGGCAAGTTCATCATTTGCCTATGGTTCCTAGTCATCATCTCTAGCAACTAAGCCAAGGAGGCTACTTGGTGGGGAACAAGCCCTTGGCAAGATTGCGCCGGTCAGCCCAACCGCTTAGATCTGGTCGGACTGGACATGGGGTATCATCATAAACCCCCCAATCCCGAGTTGGGTTTCTGCCAAGGTCTTGAGTGGGAATAACTCATCCTCCAGCCGTGTGTCGTCCTCGTGAGCTTCCACTATTATGTCGTAGCTTGAGAAGATGCATCCTCCGGGAACATGGTCCTTTGCAGCAAAGTGTCACATCAGGCCGGTGAAGAGCTATCTCCCGCCTTAGTATCGGGAAGAGCTGTTGGAGGCTGACAATTGTCGTCGAACCCCTTCTCTCTCCGACAAGTATAAATAGTGGCCTGACCCTCGAGCAATTCTGTGCTCAGATCAGCACTCTGAACTCAGGAGCTCTTGGTCGTGGGTTCTGCATAGATGTCTTGGCAATAGGCAGGCAGCCGGAGTGCAATAGGAATCGTGACGGCATGTAGGCAGCTGGAGGGTGGTGAAGTCCGATAGTGACGGGGGCTCAGCAGCAGCTGCACGAGGTGCAGCTGCGGCAGTGAGACAAGTGCTGAGAGAAAGACGATCGCAGGCAGGCAGCTCCGCAAGGAAGGCTGCACTTGTCCTGTGCAAGAGGGATCCAATGGAAGCCAATGGCAGAGCAGTGAAGGAGGGTGGTGTGACACAGCGGCGGGTAGCGCAATGGTGCTTGCACGAGGGTTAGCAGTAGGGAGACCGTGGTCAAACACGGCGGCTGTGAGAGACAGTTCTGTGATGGACTCACCAACAGAACAGCTCGACTAGCTCGGCTGTAGACGGCAACAACAGCGGGAGACGGCGGCCGCCGGTGTTGACAACGTCTCAAGAGTCCAATGGCTCTGATATCATGTCAAGAACGCAGAGAAGGGAGAAATTGGAAAGCATGATTTCTATTGTATTACCAAGTATTTATACAAGTACAAAGGCCCCAAAGGAGGGCAAGGCCAGCCGGCATTCCTAGCATGTAGATAATATAGAACGCTGTACAGAGGGCCTGATCCCAATAGAACTACATGCACAGAATTACAAAAAGAGCACATCCATGCCCATTGACCTGCGTCGACAACACATCACCTATCGAAGCAAAGCTCTTCCCACTCCAAACTTCAGTGGCATTGCATGACCTGGTCAAGTGCCTCCTCCCACTAAGGGCCCTTGCCATGTCCTCTACCTTTGCTGAAGCTACTGTACTTGTGGGCTTCAGGTTGAAGACTGCAAAGTAAACTTCACCTACACAAGCAAATAGGAAATGGAAGAGGAAAGACATGAGCAAAATGGATTTAGGATCTGAACAAATGGGCATTTACTGCAACATCATCCCTACCCCATGTTATCTCATCCAATCTAAGGTTTTAGTCATGAGCTTCTGGTAGAAACAAACAAAAGAGCAGCTTAAACAAGTGCATAGAGGGAGAGAGAGAAACAAACTAAGCAGTATAGAAAACAAAGAAAGTATGATTGCTTCATTATGTGGTCTGATTTTTCATGGTCTCGGTTCCTTCATCACTGTGCTTCATTCCAAACACACCAGTTTGTCTTCACATTTCTCTCACGCTTGACTCCAAAAGGATACAGCATGTTGCATGCGGTCCCTTGCATCCCTAAGAATTTTAACTGAAACTCTTCAAATTTTCTTTTTGTCTATCTTAAGCATTATATGGAATCATGAACCCTAGATAAAACGACAAATCAAAGCATGTTTCTATTTATTGCTCTATGCAAGCTTACACAAGAATGTTTCTGACTCATGATCATTGTTTCCAATCATCATCATAATGGCCAACTGAAGAGCATGAGTTGGTTATGTTTTTCCAGCCAGCAGCCACCCCATCCCCCACAACAGAACACACGCAAGCAAAAACAAAAAAGGCGGGGGATGGGGGGGTTGGTTTGCCATATGAGCCGGTAAACATCAACTAGTCCAAGCAAAATTTGAGTTTAAGAATATTTCTTAGCACACTTCTTTAGTTCATATTGAAGCACTTTAGAAAATAACTTATTATGGCGAGTAAATCTGAGACATAACTGCTGTTTTGTCTGCTTCAAACTCGGTTTCTTTTCATCAGAATTTCCTTCTAAAAGATTGGCTAATAAAACTGGCAAATTACTTGGCTAGTCTGAAGCATCTTTCACAAGAAGATGCATACAAATGGAAATATCCCAAACATGTGGTATACTAAGAGAAAAAACTGACCTCTTCTTCCACTTGCAATCCAGGACCGTATTCCACCAGCATTTGAATTATCTGTAACAACCAACTTCATTGTGTTGGTAATCATAAATTCTGGTAACCTTGGAACTTTGTACAAAGAGAGGCATGCTATGGTGCCACACTTTTTTGCCAACCTATTTTGCTACCCACAGAAGTGCCACATGACTTATTAATAGCCCCCATGTAGGGGCAACCCGAGGGGGAGGTGATATGGAACTTGCCTTTTGTGGGTGACAAAATAGAGGTGGCACAAAAATGTGGAATGTGCTATGCCCCCGGACAATAACATTCAGTCTGTACCTTTCTCAGCTTTGATTGTTGCACACAGCCCAGAGTAAGGGCTCATAAGTGTTCCATTCTTATTTAGACCCCACATCTGTTACAGACAAACTTTACTCAGTTCCTTCGCAGTCATTAATAAAGAACAAAATGACAATAATTGCAGACGTTCAGTCACAACACAAAAGGAACATACAAGCTTGTGGTTTATTACAGTGAATTAATTCAGAAACGTCTGACAGGTGCCCCAAGGTATGGTGCTGAAAGGACAATAAGTTAACAACTGATCTGTCAAAATTTTTATCATAATGACCATGGAAATGGAATATATTTTGAACATTCTCAATTTTAGAACGTCTCAGAAGCTAAGCATCCTACAAGGCAAAAGGAGAATACTCCGGAGGAGCTTATTTTCAAGCAGGGTGCACCAACTGTTATCTGCTAAAAGCTTGTATACAAAGGGGCTCATATACCTTTTCCTCCAGTTATAAGATTATCATATTGAATATACTTGTGATTGTAATAGGACGGGATAAGGTTCTACACATTTTATTTAAGACAGAAAAACAGCAAATGGAACACACATCCCTTGGAATATAGAAGCCATCACAAACCTGGTTGGCACTCCATTTGCAGGGGGACATAAAGCTGCTTTTCGCTACTGATGATGTGATCTTGGTATTTGAAGATGCATCCATGCATGTACCTGCCCTCTCCTTTAAGAACAAATGAAGATTCCCTTCATAACGCTCTTTGTAGATAATCTCATCATCCCTAACACCACAAGCACAATGGATAAGCATGATGATCTCATGGTAAGTTTCCAGAAATGTAGACAAAGTTATACTTACGATGCTAATGGAGGTCGCTTTCCATAGAGACAGAACGGTGTCTTGTTCTTTTCCTTAACATCCCAACAGATAAGATTTGTATCCTGATCATACATTTTCCTATGCCAACCTTTTGCTTTCGGATCCTCACAGCTGGTAAGAGATAAAACTCTGCTACTTACACTATCTGAATCCTTTAGATTTCTAGCATTTCTTGCGAGAGATGGAGGCTGCCACCTTGACTGATCCTTATTTCCAGTGATGAAGGGAAACTACATTGTAGAGCACAGATACATGACATGTTAAATGGCAACCATGGTTACTGGTCCAAAAAGTTTGTTTGCCCCAGAGACATCACAAATTGCATACCTCCTCATTATTTTTACTGAAAGAGTTTATCTCCAATATGGCAGGATTTGTGATGAGATTGAATGTACTGTCATCAATATTTTTCGGATCACCTCCAAACATGAGAGGAGACCTCATCATAGACCATAGAGTAATCTGTACATTGGTACAGCCTTCAATTAAATTGATCAAGCAAAAATTTGTCATCAGTCACAGAGTTAAAGCTGGACAAACCTGAGTTTTCTGCTCATCAGCAGTAAGTCCACATTTTCTGTGTGGACCCTGGTTCACACCTATTCATGCAGCAAAGATGATTATGAAGTACACTGTTAGCTTTGAACACTGTGCTTAAACAGTCTGCCTCGTTGGACTGGGAAGAGTACATGGCATTAGAGTAATGTGGAAATGGAAAATATTAAAAGATTAAAATCTTTTAAGTTCTTTTTTATCATGTTGTCTCATGTTCTCATAGATGCATGCGTATTGCGAATCCAAGTCCCGTCGAACGCTACAGGAGCGAGAGTGACGTGAGATGAATCCACAATTCGCGCAGCACGGGCGTGCCAGTCACCGAAGTGACAACCAAATGGTTTGCCTCCGAGAGTCGGAGGGCTTTAGGTCTATTGTGCGCGCCGTTTGACTTCGTCAAACGAAAGTGGAGTGTCGAGTCCTGGACCAAAATCCCGCCGTTGCCTAAACGCAACGTTAATTACATCCCTCTGAGAGGGAAAACCTTGATTAATCGCCAGAAATTAGAAAAGCCTTGTGGCCTTGATACGGAGACATCCGATGAAAAGTGCAACTCAAAACTAGGCCGGAATGATAAACAGACACAATGCCTACGAGTTTGCCGGGTCTTTTTAATTAGATGTGATTGAGTCTTTTTATCCATTTGCCCATTTATTCTTTTCATTATCATGAAAAACATTCTTAAGTCGGTCTCTTGCTCTTTTGAGAACACATTTGCTCTTTTATTACAAAACGGGGGTTCATTCGAGTCTTTTGTTCTTTTGAAATGTGTAATGATCTATTTGCTTTTCTTATTACAAAAGATTTTCACTTGGGTCTTTTTGTTCTTCTTCCCCTTTTCTTTTTTAAAGAAAATGAGCCTTAATTAGGTCTTTTGAAAACATGAGGTGATCCATTTGCTCTTTTACATCAAAAGGGTTTCATTTTTTTGTCTTTGAAAACATAAGATGGCCCATTTACTCTTCAACAAAAATGATTTCACTTCGATCTTTTGAAAACATAAGAGAGCCCATTTTTTTTAACGTGAAAAAGGTTTCACTTTTGGTCCTTTGAAAACATGAGATGGCCCACTTGCTTATTTCCCTTTTTTTTTACTTATCATGAAAAGATTTTTCAATTTGATCTCTTGCTCTTTAAGAACATGTGCAACATAGAATTCTTTGATTCGCCCATCTATTGCCCTCGCAATGGAACATTCTTTTAATCGGCTCTCTTATTCTTTTATTCTTATTTTAGAAGGTGTGCAACGTGGTTCTATTCGCGATTCGGCGCCACTCCATTAGACTTTAGAGGTTTCTATTTTTTGAAAGGACCCTTGCCGATTCGACCCTCCTGGAGAAAATTCGGCAGCATCTCCCCTCATCTGGGTTGATAGGGGAGAGCACGGTACACGCCCACCGAAATGGAGACGGTACCAAAAGAGAGGGTGTATGTCATATGGCGACATAACCCAAATGGCACATGGTACCACCCTCCAAGGCAAGCCTTTAAGGGGGGAAATGGCACCATGACCACACAAACACCAGTCGGTGGGTAAAACCCGTATGGGCCCACATACCCGGGTATAGATATTTCATTATCTAACCCGGGATTGCAAGTGGGCCTCTCTTGGGAGGAGGGTGGTTTTGGGCCAGCCATGGGCTTAATGGGCCTCTCTCCATAGGTACTAAGCATGGGGGCATGGACATCAATTGTCCAACCCTTGGCTAGCATGGGAGATCCGCCCCACTCACCAAGACCCCTTAACGGGCCGCTCAAACAGTGAGAGGCGCCCCCTTTAGAGGATCAAAACAGAGATCTAATGGGCCCAAATCCATGAAATACCAAGTTTTGGGCATGAACATTGATTGTTCAACCCATGGCTTGCAAAAGGGACATGATCCCATCATGAAAACTCTTGGAGGGGACTGTTTAGAACAGTAGAAATCGGTCTTTTAGGAGGGTCAAAACAGGAGTTTAAGGGGGTCAATTGTAGCACAATGCCAAGCTTTGAGCATGGACATTAGTTGTCCAACCCATTTGCTAGCAAAGGAGGTCATGCCTCAAGGTAAAATGCACTTATAGGGGGGCTGTTCTAGCAGTAAAATCTGCATTTTAAGGGTTGAAAACAGTGAGAAAAACTCTCTTTAGGAAGGCCCAAACAGTGAGAAAAGAGCCCATCTCTTGAAGACAAACCATAAGCCCATGTAAGCTCCATGGGAGGGGCGGCCCAAGCAATGCAAAGGGGGACTGTTTAGGGACCTCATTAAAGGCTTAAAACAGTTAAAGAGACTCTTATGAATAAGCAAAACAGTAAGCTTAATACATGCATGGAGGGCTTACATAAGGCCCATTAAGCTCTATTCCTTCTAAAACCCCATTTATGAGGTGTAGGAGTATATAGAGTGGTCTTATGTATGCTCTTTGGGTGAGAGGAAACCAACCATGTGAAGTAGTGGTTCCTCATCATCCGTAGCCATCTCCATGTGGGCAAATAAAAAAAAACAAAAGCAATACCACATGTGAAGGGAATGAGACAAGCATTAAATGCAAAGGAGGCAAGCATACACATTAAAGGGAGATGGAGGACACATGGACATGACCTTTCTATTGCTAAGAGAAGAGAAAAGAGTACAAGAAGAGGAAAACAAAGATTAAAGAAAAGGGGAGGGGAAGGGAGCTTCACGCCATCTCACTCTCCCTCTCTCTTTCTCTCTTCACATGATGTGACCATGCATAGGAATGGCCACCTCTCTTTTTCTCTTTCTCTCCTTTCTCTTCACCTTTTCCTTCTATTTCTCTCTTGGCTTCTCTTGCAGGTGCTCCCTTGAAGACAACGCAGCAGCAGAACCGTTGGAGAAGAAGGCTTCTCCCCTTCCTTTTTTTTTCTGCTCCCGAGACCCTTCTCCCCTCTCCTCTCTGCTTGGCCCGCAAGGCACTCCAAGAGAGGCCTTTTCTTCTCCTTGGAAGCCTCTAGAAAAGACCCCCCAAAAGGCCTCAGCCAGCCCTCTGCTCCCTTCTTGCGCAGGCCTCCTTTTTGCTATTTTTAGCATCACTTTTTGGGAGGTGTTGAGCTCTCTTAGGCTCACCTCCATGCATAGGAGAAATGGGCCTTGGATAGTGGGCTTTTAGAAGTCTATTAGATGGATCATTTAAATGGGCATTTTCATTTGGTGGAGAAGAGTTGGGCCGGCCAGAGGACGGGCCCATTAGAAATTTTAGGTGTCCACAAATGCCCCCCACCCGTGGGTAGTGCGGGAGGACACATGAAGCGACATCCGCGGGTGTACTGTAACTCATTTGACTATTTATACTGACACAAGCAGGTCTTTGGACTTGTTGCCGTGTCAGTGGTCCGATAGTCTATTCACAGTCTTTTGCTTCTATTTGATGACGTTTCCCATGGATGGCGAACACGTGCCTCTCTTAGTGGGCAATTGAGGGCCTCTTCTTTTTTATATATTTTCTCTTCGTACGGGGCCGAGGCGATTCGGCAAGGCCTGTGCGATTCGGCAGGGCCTGCGGGCCGGCTGGAGGGGCCAAATCCGACAAATGCTGATCCGCACACCCACTGTGCGGCCTATTTGACTTACTGGATCTGTTCTTTCGCTCTACCAGTGGGAGACGAAACCATTCTCCGCCCAGAAGTCATATACCCTGCCTGCCAGATGGCTTGGGGGGTGAAATTGTCTTTGTGCCCAGCCGCCCTATGTCTGATATATCGAGCCCTTGGCGAATTGCATCGCCATTCTTTTCCGCGGCATCACCGCGTGATTGGCCCTTGGCACTTTATCAGTGCATAGGCGTGCAGCCTCTTTCCGGAGTTTGCTCCGAGATCCCTTCAATCTCCTCGGTTGTTCCCGAGGATGTTAGAGTTCGCTAGCGCAGAGCCTCAGTCCACTATTGCTCAGCTTTTTGAGATTCGGGGGGGAAGCTGACAAGCATCCCAACTGATTTCCGGGACAATCTATTTTTGGCATTTGGCTAGTCATACTAGTCCGTTGGTCAACCGCTATCGGGAGTGTACTGACAGCGTGGTTGAGAGCTATGTGCATCCGTCCAGTGGCCAGAGGTTGTCCAGATCACTATTGGAACCGAAGCTCAGAGATTGGGCCCTGTCTATCCGGCCCAGCGTGTTAACATTCCGCCGGGGGAGAATTGTCTATTTAGAGCCCTATTATCCATTTCGGTTTAGCCGAAATTTTGGATATGATCAGCACATTCCCTCCTCATCGGCCAAGTTTGATGTGCCGGCTCGGGCGGTAGCAGGGGCCCAGATTGTTGATCAAGCTCGCAGATGGTGGGACTTCTTTCATCGCTTTGACCCGTCCACCTTCCGGGTACCTATGCCGGGTCGCACTCCCCGCGTCACTTCCGAGTACGTGAAATGGTGGAATGCACGTACCGGGTTTTATAGAGCTTGCAAAACTGAATGTTGGGACGTGGCAGAGCGCCAGATCCTGAGGCTGCAGGCTCAACCCGTCATTAACATAGACAGGGACCATTTGATGCGGTTGAAATCCAACGACACAAAGGCTGTTGACCACTACTTGAAGGCAAGGCTTTCAGCTAAGCAAGGGGATGCTCCTCCTTCACTGACTCTGCCGAGGTTGCAAAGGATAAATTCTCAGCGACTCTGCGTCGTCTTTGCAGTGTCAGTTCAGAACGGTTGGCCGTGGTGCAACCGTGGCCTATTGAGGAGGTCCGCCCGACCGTGGTATCTCAGAGTGGGGAAGTTGATGCCACTTTCCCCTACAGAGCATTTCGAGTGCAATCTGATCTTGACTGCGCTCGCTATGAGCACACTTCTTGGCTCTTCGTGCTGCTTCACTCTCACAGCCTGACAGTCGAAGCAGATCATGAAATGATTTTGGAGCAAGAACTACACATAGCTTTCCATTATGCAGACGGTTGGGGCATGGACTCCCTCAGCCTCCACTATTTTCTATCTTCTGTTGGCCAAAGCGACTTGGCCATTTTCGCTGAAGATTGCTGCAGAATCAATGACGTATGCTGGCTGATTCAGGAGGCAGCTTCCCGGGCGCAACAGAATGTGCACACATACTGGCCTCTGAGTCGCTTTTACGGAGGCATATCGGGTATCCCTCTTTCCTTCAGGGTCTGTTGTCCCTTGCTTTCTTATCATGCCTCTTTGGTCTTTTTACCCTCTTCTCTTTTCCTTCAGATCCCTCAGCCAGTGACCGACGGCGGAAATACCATGAGCTCATAATGAAGGTTAAGAAGCCGGTCTATTTTGCCGATGAAAAGATTCTCTTCCATCCTTCTGTGGAGAAGCCGCCAAAGCGGAGGTCCAGTATGGCGACCAGCATTGCCAAGGCTAAGCGGTCTTCAAAGAAGAGGAAGGAAGCATTTCCCCCAGACCTAGCTCCACAGAGGGTCCACCGATACCTTCATTTGAGGAGTTCTCGCTGCAGCGAGAACATGCTGCTCCCTCAGGTGACCTTTGACTTATCTTGTTTTCCCTTTTAGTATTGCCTTTTCACTTTGTCTATTGTTTCTGTGGACATCAGGTGACGCCTCTCTGGTAGATGAACGTTCTGCTGAAGAACGGGATTGCCCAATGCCGCCTACCGTGCTCCCAAGTACGCCTTCCGTCCCAGCGGCAGGTCTGAGTTACGGCAGAACTTCGGTCCTATGCCGCTTACGGGGCCGTCTTTTATCTTCTCTTGCTGCTGACTTATCCTTTCCTCTGTTATCTGTAGCTGTCACCTCCCCTCAGGCCAAGGTCATGGGCAAGCGTTCAACTACGAAGGCCATAGCTCGGAGGGCTAAGAAATCCTCCGGTCCCTTTCAAGTAAGCGGTCGTGCTGCTGGCAGACTGGCCCTTATAAAAATTCGCCAAGGCAGCCGCGCTATTTCACCAGGGGAGTCACAGAGCCCGGTTACTATTTCTTCAAATAGTTCCCCGAGCGAGGACAATGTTTGCACTCCCTCTTCTTCGAGCACCAGCCTTTCACTTGAACGGAGCCCAGTGAAAGGGTTGAGGAAGGAAAGGATATCTGCACTTGATGACATAGGGGAAGATTCCGCCAGCAGCGTGGAGCAGTCCTCCGCTGATGGCGCTGGCTCAGATGTTGCCGCTTCTCATGAGCTTACCCTTGTGAGCACCAGTCTTTTGCTTTTGCGGTGTAGATCTTTTTGCATGCGAGTAGCTCACAAAGTCTCCCCTCATTTCGTGCAGGAATCCGAGCATGATCTAGATGCCCACGCACCCGAGTCCTCACCGACAGTTGGCGTTGATCTCGTAGATACCGAGAAAACAGACTCGAATTTTCTATTGACCCCTGGTGTGCCATGTACGGTTGAGGAGTCTGCGCCCAGGGAAGGGGTGAATTTCCCCCAGGTCTCTTCCGGTGATCTCCCTGGATCCCCTTCTCAGGCGCCGGCTACTTTAGCTGTGCCCACTTCTTCCGATGGAGGGATGGCTATTGCTGGGACCGCCATCACTTCAGCCGCAGTGGGCGACTCACGCGACCTCTCTTTGACCACCGTTAATGTTCTTTCAGCCGAACTGCCCTGTTGCTCCAATGAGGTGGACGCCAGCTTGTGGGCGGATGTGGATGCCCAGGTGGAATTCCAAGTGCCAACTGTTGTGCCTTGTGGGGGTCCTTTTCAGTCTGATGCATGGTCCGGCAACAGTTATCTGGGCTACGTTCGATGGTCCAAGAGAACCCGAACGTACCCTACGAAACTGTGAAGTCTGTTGCGGACCGAATGACAGGGATTCTGGTCCTAATGGGGTGCCCACTGACATTTGGGCGAGCAGAGTCACTCTGCTACTCAAGCTCTTGAAGCGGCGCGCTTATCTTCAATGAATGATGCCTGATAAGCTCGCAGCCCTGGAAGTGCAACAACTTGACTGCGAAGCAGTGTTGAAACCCCTGCACGACGATCGAGAACATCGTCGGTCTCTTGTTGGAGGATATGATGAAGAGTTGGCGATCCTAGATTCCAGGATAGCCGACCTGGAAGCTGAGCTGACCGCCGCAAGAGCCGAACGGAACGCCCTTGCCGATTCTCGTGCAGAGCAAGAACAAGCCATTTCCATTGACGATAGCAGGGCTTCTTTGGCCGAAAAGACCCTGTCGGAGGTTCGAGCCCAGAAAGAGAACCTGAGGGAGAGAATATCTTCCCCCTACGTGGGCATCTTGTCGTTGGAGGAGCTGTTCCAGGATCTGCCCTGAGGCACTTTGTACTTCATTTACTTTTGTTGCTTTTGTTACCTCCGGGGTGTTGCCTCGATGACTTTGTAGCTTCATTTTGTTATCAATGGGGAATGTTTCATTTTGGATACCACCGCTCTTCTGAATGCTTTATTGCTGCGTAAACACCTTCGTTTGTAGTTGCTTTCCTTTTCTTTTTTTGTTCATATTATCAGATTGAGCGCCCTTTCGGGTTTTCGCCCAACCTGACCCCCTTGCTTTTGCCTACACGCCCTTTCGGTTTTCGTGTAGCGGGGTACCCAATTTTGTCCATAGCGCCCTTTGCGGGTTTTCACCATGGCCGGGTTCCAGTCATTTTTACCCTCACTCGGTGGGGCAGCCCAAGTGAGTCCGACGAGGCATCTCTATTTTTAGCCTCCTTTTTTTTTTTTTAAGATATCTTGTACTGTCTGCCGACCGTACGAATAACAGAGCTTCTTTTGAGATGACGGGATCTTTTGCCGCCGAGTAACCGTTAGTATGACAGGGACTTTTGCTGTCAAACTAGCGGCATTCTTTTCCACCGTCCGGGTGACGGCCTTCTATTTGACTATTCACCGTCCGGGCGACGGCCTTCTGTCCGCTTTTCACCGTTGGTGTGACAGGAGCCTTTGCTGTCAAACTAACGGCCTTCTATTTTACCGTCCAGGTGACGGCCTTCTATTTCACCATTCACCGTCCGGGTGACGGCCTTCTATTCGACTATTCCGTTGGTATGACAGGAACATTTGCTGTCAAACTAACGGCCTTCTATTTTACCGTCCGGGTGACGGCCTTCTATTCGACTATTCACCGTTGGTATGACAGGAACATTTGCTGTCAAACTAACGGCCTTCTATTTTACCGTCCGGGTGACGGCCTTCTATTTCACCATTCACCGTCCGGGTGACGGCCTTCTATTTGACTATTCACCGTTGGTATGACAGGAACATTTGCTGTCAAACTAACGACCTTCTATTTTACCGTCCGGGTGACGGCTTTCTATTTCACCATTCACCGTCCGGGTGACGGCCTTCTATTTGACTATTCACCGTCTAGGTGACGGCCTTCTATTCGACTATTCACCGTTGGTATGACAGGAACATTTGCTGTCAAACTAACGGCCTTTTTTACTGTCTACCGTCGGGGTGACGGCCTTCTATTTGACTATTCACCGTTGGTATGACAGGAACATTTGCTGTCAAACTAACGGCCTTCTATTTGACTTTTACCGTCGGGATGACGACCTTCTACTGGGTTGACTTTGTGCTTGCTGGAATCTGACGTTTGTCTTCATCCTTCATTTATTTTGCTTTCTCATTATCGAGTTGGGCGCCCTTTCGGGTTTTCACCCAATTCGACCCCATCTTGCTTTTGCCTACGCGCCCTTTCGGGTTTTCACGTAGCGGGGTACCCGATTTTGCCCATGGCGCCCTTTGCGGGTTTTCACCATGGCCGGGTTTTGGTCCTTTTTACCCTTGTCCAGTGGACAAGTCCGACGAGGCATCTCTATTTTTAGCCTCCTCTGTTTTTAATGCGAAGATGGTGGCGTAGTTTGCCAACGTCTCGGCCGACGTCGGCTGCTCGGGCTTGTTGACGCTTTTTCTCTTCGTAACGCGACTGCTGGTGTAGCTTTGTGCTGCCTTGGCATGACCGTCGGCGGGACTTACTCATCTGAATGATGCCAATCTCTTAGACTTGTTGCCGTCGTCAGCTTTCATCGTGACTTCGGTATGCTTGATGATGACATCGGCCATCTGGACTTGTCGATGCCGGTTTCAGAGGTCTCTGCCTGCAAAAGAAGGCAAGAGTCAGGCTAATTAAATAATGACTATTCATGCATGCTAAAGCATATAATTCTTATTTAAGTCTTTTGATTTTGTTTATTTCTCTTTTTTGTGTGTGTTTAAGAAACACGAATTTTTGTTTCTCTTCCTTTAGGGATCCTTTTTTTTTATGTGGGGAAGGGATACGGAAAACTCGAACAACCTCCACACAGCTTATGAAAGGGGCGATATGCCGATTGAAACGGGGGACTCTTTTCATTGTCCTTATTTCAAAAAACAGCGAAAACCACGAAAATCTCATAAATTTTGTTGGGGCGTTCGTCGCCTCAGAGCCATGGTCTGACTGGCGGTATGGCTGCCTCCTTTCTATTTTTGCCATGCATTGCATGCCATTTTTGCATTTCTCTTTTTTTTGGCTCTTCGTCATTGGCGACTAACGTCCCATGGGTTGAGAGTTTAATGTTTTATTGTTTTTTTTTATTATTGTTTTTTTTTTGTTCGTTGTTAGTTTTTTTTTAGATGGTGGGAGAACTGAGGGTAGGGACTCCCTGCTGTTGCAAATGCAACAGTTCCTTTTGTAGCCGAGCTCCTCATTCATCGAACAAGTCAATCAGGTCCACTTCTTGTTCGGCCTCTTGCTGCTCATGATGCTGGTCACTGAAGTCTAGACGACATACGTGGTACAGCTTTAGATGCCTTCCATTGAGGGGTGGGAATTGTATGTCACCCCGATGATTGACCAGGACGTAGGCACCGCCTTCATAGACTCTTTGCACCACGTACGGCCCGGTCCAATTCACGTTGAGCTTTCCCTTTGGGTTGCCGGCCATGACCTCTCTTTTCTTGACCATGACGAGGTCTCCTCTTTTGAATTCACGACCCCTGACGAGCTTGTCAAAGGCACGCGCTATACGGGCCTGGTACACTTGGATATTCTGTTGAGCTCGAAGCCTTTTCCCCTCCAAATCAGAAAGTTCTTCGAGCCTCCTTTCAATGTTGGTTTGCTCTTCGGGAGCTATCCCGTACTGGATGGCCACCCTTAGAGACGGCACCTCCAATTCTACCGGGACCACGGCCTCCGAACCGTACACCAGGGAGAAAGGTGAGCAGCCTGTTGGTGTCTTATAGATGGTCCGGTAGGCCCATAAGGCTTCGTACATCCGGTCCTCCCAGTCTCTTTTGTTGGCACTGACTGTTTTGGCTAACAGGGTGCACAACGTCTTGTTGAAAGCTTCCGCGAGACCATTGGCTTGCGGATTGTACGGAGTGGAAGTCCTCCAGTCTATTCTGTATTTGGCGGCCATTTTAGACACTTTCTGATTTTTGAAGTGTGTTCCATTGTCTGATATGATCCGGTCCGGGCTCCTGAATCTGAAGATGATGTTCTTGGACGAAGCGTACCACCAGCTCCCCTGTTACTCTCTTAGTGCCACAGCCTCGGCCCATCTTGAAAAATAGTCCGTGATCGCCAAGACATATTTACATCCTGACGAGGAAGGCGGCAGGGGGCCTACTACATCTGTGCTCCATTGTGCAAACGGCCAACTCGGGATGGTCGGATGCAGGTGTGTAGGAGGCCTCCTTGGGATGACCGCATGCTCTTGACATTTTTGACATGACTTGGCAAAATTGCCACAGTCTTCAAACATGGTCGGCCAGCAATAGCCGAGCTTTTTGATTTCTATTTTCATTTTCGGCCCGGCCTGGTGGGCACCAGCAACTCCGGCGTGCACCTCTTTCATGACCTTCCAGGCCTCTTCAGGTGATAGGCACCTTAGCAAGATCTTCTTTTTGGAATCTGCCATGACTCTAATAGAGTGCCTCCTCGTAACTCATACGAGTCTTTTGTTCTGATCAATTTGATCCTTTCTTCTCTTTGCTTTGGCAGTTGCTGATGCTCGAACCACTGCAGCAAGGGTTCTCTCCAGTCTTTTTGTCTGATCTCTTCAGCCACGGTCACTTCTTCTTGGCCGTTCTCTTCACTTTCGGACTCTTCTTCTATTACACTGGGAACCTGTCGTCGGTTCATGACAACGATTTCCAGCTTCTCATTTGGTAGCACTGCTAAAGAGCTGGCCAATTTTGCTAGAGCATCTGCTTGTGCGTTTTTGCTTCTGCTAATATGCTCTATTTCTATTTGATAGAACTTTGACATCAATCTCTTGGCCTTTCGATAGGGCAGCAACTCTGGCTTTTTAACGTCAAAACTTCTTGTACTTGTTTGACGATTAGCATCGAGTCGCCAAAGACTTGAAGCACCTTTATGCCCATGAAGAGGGCCACTTGCAAGCCGATAATCAAGGCCTCATATTCGGCCTCATTGTTTGTGCATGGCTTGCTAATCGAGCAGGAGGTATGAGTGACTTCTCCCTCGGGTGACCTCAGGACGATGCCCGCCCCTGCTCGAACTCTTGCACTGCCATAAGCAGTTGGTTCTATTCGGGAAGCCCCGTCAAAATATAATTGCCAGGTCGCCGTCTGCAATTGATTCACTTCGAGGGTTTCATCTTCTGGCAGCTCTGTGATGAGCGGAGAATTTTCCGGCACGGGATGAGCTGCAAAGAAGTCGGCTACCGCCTGTCCTTTGATTGCCTTTTGGGGGATGTATTTGATGTCAAATTCCATCAAGATGACAGCCCATTTGCCTATTCTCCCCTTCAACGCTGGTTGGGAGAGTATGTATTTGACGGGGTCAGCCCTGGAGATCAATCTAACCTCGTGGGACAGCATGTAATGTCTCATCTTCTTGGCTGCGAACACCAAGGCTAGGCATACTCTCTCGATCGGAGAATATCTCTCTTCTGCCCCCACTAACCTTCGGCTGAGGTAGTAGAGGGCTTGCTCTTTCCCTTCCTCGTTCTCTTGCGCTAGCATAGCTCCCAAGGAGTGCTCTGTAGTTGCTATGTACAGGATGAGAGGACGGCCTTTTACCGGAGCACCCAACACTGGCGGGGTGTTCAGGTACATTTTCAGTTGATCCAGGGCGTGCTGACACTCCTGGTTCCATTGGAAAGGAACATCTTTTCCCATAATTTGTGAAAGGGGTGACATCACCCAGACAATTTGAGACGAACCTACGAATGTAGGCTAACCGTCCTTGTAACGACCTGAGCTCGGTCAGATTCTTTGGCGGCGGCAGCTCTTGGATTGCCTTGATCTTGACTGGGTCAATTTCTATTCCTCTATATCGGACAATGAAGCCCAAAAACTTGCCGCTGGATACCCCGAAGGCACACTTCATCGGGTTCATTTTCAGCTCATACCGCCTCAGCCTTTCAAAGACGACTCTGAGGTCGGCCAAATGGTCCTTTCTTTTTTTGGTTTTGACCACCAGGTCGTCGATGTAGCACTCCACCTTTTTATAGAGCAGCTCATCAAAGATTTTTGTCATTGCTCTTTGGTAGGTTGCCCCGGCGTTTCTGAGACCAAAGGGCATTCTCTTGTAATGGAAGATCCCTTCGGGTGACCTAAAAGCAGTGTGCACCCGGTCTTGTTCGGCTATCCAAATTTGGTTGTAGCCGGATGATCCGTCCATGAATGACAAAGCTTCATGTCCGGTGGTGGCGTATATCATCACTTCAGTGATTGGCACCGGAAAATCGTCTTTTGGGCAGGCCTTATTCAGGTCCCGGAAGTCCACACAATTCGGATCTGACCACTTTTCTTTTTAACAGGGACGATGTTTGCCAACCAGGTAGTATACTGGTTCTCTTCAACAAAGTCCACGTCTATTAATTTGTCCACTTCTGTGCATACCTTGTTGATCAATTCTGGCCTCATTCTCCTGGGAGCTTGCTTGACCGGTTCTGTTTTCGGGTCAATTGCCAGGATATGCTGTGCCACATCAGGACTGAGTCCCGGCATCTCTTTGTAAGTCCAGGCAAAACAATCCCGGAACTCTTTTAACAGCATGATATATTGCTGCTTCCTTCTTCTGGGATGAGGGCACTTAGGAAGGTTGGCCTGTAATCGTCTTCCGTGCCGAGATTCACTTCTACTAGCTCATCCACTATGGCTTGGCTGCCGTCTTCAAGCTCTTCTGGTGCTGGCTGGAGGTCTACAAAGCCCTCTTCATCAGCTTCTGCCTCTAGCACCTCCACATGTTCTCTTTGCAGGTCTTCAGTTGACGCATTCATTTCGATCTCTTCTATTTCTTTTGCTCGCCGGCCCCTTGACTGGAATCCCGTGCAGAGTCTGTTGTTGTTCCTTGTTCTTTTGCCTCTCCTGCGCTTGCAGAGGTTGGCAAGGCCATTTCCACATATCTATTTTCCCCACCTGCGGGAGCATTTGAGGGGCAGAGATCTCCACAGGGGTGCACGAGGGAGATACCATTGCCCCCTGGGGGAGGCGGTCACTTGTGCTCGCGGCCGATTCGATTGTGCTTCTTTCCTCAGGGTAATCATCATAAACCACCCCTGACGGATTCTTTCTTGCTTGGGAGGCCAAGCTGATCATGTCAACTGCATAACTCCCTCCCGGTGACCAACCAAGCCCTGGGTGTTCTGTTATTTTCAGCAGTTCCCTATCCATGTTTGGAGGGTACCACAATTTTCTGAACATCTCCCTTTTGCTAAGGCATTGATGAGAGGGGATGTAATGTTTTCCGACCAGCCGAGTGACTGTGCCAGCCAAATACTGGAGCCCCATTATTGGCACCAAGGGGTCCCTAGTCTCTTCGGGAATTTTACAATCGTCATCCCTCTTCATTGGGTGCTCTTCGGCCGCATAAAGGACCGTGAAGTGTCCATCCGGGTGAGATATCACCAAGGTCTTCAAAGCTCTCACAATCTGGCAATCTATTTCAACGGCCGGCTTTGTGAGGCCGTTTGGGACCATAATAAGTTCTGTTTCCCCGTCTCCTATTTGCGGAGTTGGGTCATGCTTACAGCCTGAGGTGTCACATGATTGGGCCTCCACTGTTTCTATTGACGCAGGCTCTTCAATGTCAACCCCTGGCGGCGGAGGCGGAAACCACTCGTCAGCAATGACAATCTCTTCCTTTTTGCCCTTTTGAAGAATTTGACCTCTTGAGTGCTCTATGTATAGACTGGCGTCAAGGAGATGACACTCGTGCACTTCGAAGGGATGCGCATCGGCGAAGACCCTTTTCTCTTCTCCTTCACTTACATATTTGATGCACTGGTGCAAAGTTGAAGGGACCACCCCGTTTTGATGGAGCCAGAGCCGACCCAGCAGAGCCTTGTAGGATGTACCCGCATTGATCACATGAAATTGCACCTTTGTTGTGAAGTCCCCCAGGACCAAGTCTAGTTCAACAATTCCCAGAGGTACCTCGAACTTTTGATTGAACCCGGCTATTCTCACATCGTGCACCGAGGTTAGATGCACATCAAAGTGATATTTTTGGTAAATTTTGTACGGTAAGATGTTGACCGCTGCTCCAGGATCTACCAGGATTCTATTTAGGGGTTGTCCATTCAACTGCCCCCTCATATACAGGGGTCTGTTGTGGGCGGCCGTAGGGAGGAGCATGTCCTCTGGGGTGAATGTGATTGACTCCGTATTGATGACGGCAGCCTCCACCTGCACTTCAGCCAGACAAGTCTCATATTGCGCTGGAGCCTGCAAGGCTACGATCAACGCTCTTCTAGTCTCTTCACTTAATGACAGGATTTCCCAAACACTGAATCGTGTAGGGATCCTCTTCAGTAGCTTGATGATTTTGTCTTTTGCTCCGACATCATCTATCTTTGACTTCCCTTTGTTATTTTCACCATTATCGGCCTGAGGTTTGGTGACCAGACTGTTTTCCTCATCATTGACCTTCTTTTGCAGTATTGGGGGCCTGGAGAGTGCCCTAGTCTTCTCTTCTGCCGCCAGAAACTCAGCAAGGGATGGGACCGTGCCCCCAGTCTGTTCATTGGGGATAACCCTGAAGGAGGTGGAATTTCTGCCCTTCGGACTTCGGGCTCCGGGATCTTGTAGGAGGGTTCACCCCGGAAGATGATATTCTGATGGCCGGAGGAACCCGCCCCCATTTCTTTCGGACCTTGTAACGAACTCTTGACCCGAAGCCCCAACTTGATTGACATCACTTGGGGGAGGGTAGAACTCCTCTTCCTCATAATGCTCCCCCAAACCTAACAGGGAGGAGATGGTGTTGCATGAGAGGGTTGTCACCACCTTTTTTCTTGGACCTCCTCTTCTTCTTTTTCTTTGTTGGCTCTTGCCCCCAGAATAGATCTTCTTGGGGTTGAAGTGTCTCTTGCTCGGCAGGTATCTCTAAGGTCAGCTTCTCTAGCTCCTCCCATGGGACGTACTCTTGCAATCAGACAGGGTATCTGTTCGGTTGCTCATATTCATCTAATTCGTCAATTAGCGCCTGCAGACGCTCGAGTGAAGGGCTGCCTCCCCCGTACAGAGGGAGAGGGGTTCGACGCCTTCTATTGCCAGGGTTCCTCTGAATGACGACCCTGGGCTCTATTGAGTGCCAAACTGGGGTGACCACTGGTGCCGGTGGCTGAGGTGTCACACCCCGAATGTGCACTTTCGGAGCTGGCTTCTTTTCTGGCTTCTTCTTTGCTTTAGTGGGCACCTTTTGCCACTCCTCCTGCTCCCTGCTTGGGGTGAGGATAAGACTCTTATAGGTGTTCTCCGTGCTGGTCTCGGAGATCTCTTCTGGTAGCTGTTGATATAGAGATCATGTTAGCTCCAGCTTGCCGGGCAGGCAACTCATGTGGCTGCGGCGGATCAACCCTGTAATCCCCCATCTGCAGTTCTCCCTTTTTGATCAGAGACTCTGCGATGTCTTTAAATACATAGCAATCCTCTAGAGGGTGCCCCAGGATCTGGTGGTACAGACAGTACCGGGGGTCATCTTTCTTTGCAGCTTGATCTGGTCTTTTCGGTGTTGGGAGGGTGATCTTGTTATATCTGATCCCCCAATCAAACAGCGTTTTGGTCTTTTCCTTGGGGAAGGAGTATGGCTTCCTCATTTTATCTTGGAAAGGGATGACCTTTCTCTTTGGTTCAGTTTTATTGCTGGAGGTCCCGACTACCGCCTCACCTTCATCTCTTTGCTTTTCAAATGTTTTGAAGTCCACTGCATGGACCTCCTTCCCCGCAGGCTTCTTATCGGCCGGCTTGGTCTTTTGACTGGAGAATGGATTAGTGGGGTATTTGACCAAAAAGGCCTCTATTTCCGCCACGACGTTGTTCAGCCTGTCAAATGAACGGATCTCTACTCCGATCATTCTTTCAAGTAGTTCTCTTTTCAGATTTTGCTTGCAAATCTGAACTGCATCCTCTTGATGAGGAGGGCGTTTGCACCTCATGCTGAGGTTCCTCCACCTTTGGATATAGTCCAGTGCGGACTCATCATTCTTTTGCCTGGTTGCATAGAGCTCGGCGACTGTCACCTCCCTCTCAGCAATGTAGAACCTTTCTCTGAATTTCTTTTGCATATCGGTCCAATCAGAGATGGACCCCGCTGGCAGACTGGAATACCACTCGAACACCAGGCCTGTTAGGAGGAGCCAAAGAACTTCAACAAGTAAGATTCATCGGTTGCCAGATCACCCATCACATTAATATAATATGCAATGTGCTCTTTTGGAGACCCTCGCCCATTGAATTTATCAAACTTAGGAGGTTTAGTGATGCCCGGGGACAGCCTCTTCGCGGCATGCTGTGCAGGGTAGGGTACCCTATATGCATCGAAGGCCATCTGTTCTCCATCGCCCCGCTCGGCGAGTCTTATATCAATCATTTGTTCCAACATCAATTTGCTAACAGTGGTGGGGTCCACTTGCTGGGGGTAGAAGTGGGCCGGCTGGTTGTTTGGTGTATTGATGACAGCCACCGGGGGAACCGGGGGCAGCTCTTGATTTTCAAATTGCTGCTCAGGCATGTGAACAGGCAAGGACTGTTGTTGTTGTAGCAGGTGGTCTTGTTGCAGATGAGACTGCTGTTGCTGCTATTGTTGGAAGAACTGCGGCTGCAATAGTTGATATTGAGCCTGCGAGCGTGTCTGTTGAGCCGTAGCCGCAGGGGATTGTTGTGGCTGTTCATTTGTTGTCCGCACAGTAGCACGCTGGGCCGAAGCTTCAATTGACCCTACGGTCCCTTGGGGGGTCTCTCCTGAGCCCTCCGCCGCTCGGGATACATGTCCCTCGGTCTCTTTACCTTTGATCTGGCGTTTGAGATCTGCGATCTCAGCTTGATATTGCTACAACAATTCCATGATGGTTGGATCTATAGGTGCAGCGAAAGGGGTCTGTTGCGAAGTGCCCCCAGAAGCTTCTGGCGGTGGTGGCGGTGGAGGGATATCATCATTGCCCCCACTGCCCTGGGCAGTGACCACGTTGGCACTGACTGTCATTTGTATTGTTGGCACATCTTCAAGCCCATATGCGGCCGCCAAGGCTGCTGCCGCTGCTCTTCTCCTGGTGATGACACCAGGCCTTTCTGCCAGTTCCATCAGTTCTTCATTTTCAGTAGGTAGGGCACCATATCTGCCCCACACACCGGCCATATGGCAGGAGAAGATTGTGAGGTTCCCATGCCGACCTCTTTCAACCCTCCGGGAAGGGAAGGTCAATCTCTTGAAAACTAATACTCGGGGTTTAGCTCCCCTGGCATGCTCATGCCGATGTCCGCATAGAGCATCGTTCTCATCAGTGAAGCTCCTGGCTGGCGTCCGAGGAGCTCTTGGATCTTTTGGCCTCCTTTCACGTCGTAGAAGGGCGTTCCTGAGGTGAGGGGTATGGTCAGATGTGACCCTTGTTGCCCCCTGGCGCTCACAGGTGGTTGAGATCATCGACTCAGGGGAGTCTTCTCTTATCGGCGGTAGGTGAGCACATCTCCGCAGCTCTGCTCTTTTGTTGTGGAAGCGGGCATAAGCATATGCCCCCCCTTGACGAATGCCGGTCCCGAAGCCTCTGTGTGGGCGACGGTAGTCATAGATCTTCTTCTCAGCTACATTTGTTGGAAAGTTCTTTTCTGGTACAGGCTCTTCCAGCCTGGGCTTTTGCATTCTCTTAGGTCGCCAGCCCTGTTTGAATTTGACTGGTTTTTGGGGCAGCTTGCCCTTGAATGCACTGTACATCTCTTCTCTATTAGCCAAAGCTTGGAAGGAGTTCTCTACGGGTACTGCTGGCACGACCCGTTTTGCTATAGCTTCAGTTCTCTTCTCTTGCAGATGGATCCTTAAGTCTCCAATCCGCACAGTCTTTCCCGAAGCAGACACCCGTGCACGACAGGTGACGATATTCTCAGCTTCAGTGATCTGTTGGTTGGCCTCTTTTCCCTTGGATTTGTTGTTGTTGCCGCGTCCCACGTGGTACACGTGGCAGCTTAGCTCTTGAGCGGTCCCTTTGGGTTCAGCTTCACGAACAACTTCAGCTCCACCTTCTTTCTTAGCCTCCGGGTGAAGGACGTTGACGAAGGCGACCCCCAAGAAGTTGGGGAACTCCACGACCGGAGGGAAGCTCCCGAAACGGGTTGGCACAGCGAGGTGGCCGTACGAGCATGATCTTCAACCACGAGAGGTCCGAAGCGTACTCCCGCCATCAGTCAGTTAGTACCTGTTAGTCAATTCAAAATGATAGTCAATATCAATTACATGAGGCCACATGGCTTTCTATTCTGGCGAAGAGATGAAGGGAAGTTTGGTCTCACCGGGCGTGCCACGCTGTGGAAATGGAAAATATTAAAAGATTAAAATCATTTAAGTTCTTTTTTATCATGTTGTCTCATGTTCTCATGGATGCATGCGTATTGCGAATCCAAGTCCCGTCGAACGCTACAGGAGCGAGAGTGACGTGAGATGAATCCACAATTCGCGCAGCGCGGGCGTGCCAGTCACCGAAGTGACAACCAAATGGTTTGCCTCCGAGAGTCGGAGGGCTTTAGGTCTATTGTGCGCGCCGTTTGACTTCGTCAAACGAAAGTGGAGTGTCGGGTCCTGGACCAAAATCCCGCCGTTACCTAAACGCAACGACGTTAATTACATCCCTCTGAGAGGGAAAACCCTTGATTAATCGCCAGAAATTAGAAAAGCCTTGTGGCCTTGATACGGAGACATCCGATGAAAAGTGCAACTCAAAACTAGGCCGAAATGATAAACAGACACGATGCCTACTCGAGGTTGCCGGGTCTTTTTAATTAGATGTGATTGAGTCTTTTTATCCATTTGCCCATTTATTCTTTTCATTATCATGAAAAACATTCTTAAGTCGGTCTCTTGCTCTTTTGAGAACACATTTGCTCTTTTATTACAAAACGGGGGGTTCATTCGAGTCTTTTGTTCTTTTGAAATGTGTAATGATCTATTTACTTTTCTTATTACAAAAGAATTTCACTTGGGTCTTTTTGTTCTTCTTCCCCCTTTTTTTTTTAAAGAAAATGAGCATTAATTAGGTCTTTTGAAAACATGAGGTGATTCATTTGCTCTTTTACATCAAAAGGGTTTCATTTTTTTGTCTTTGAAAACATAAGATGGCCCATTTACTCTTCAACAAAAATGATTTCACTTCGATCTTTTGGAAACATAAGAGAGCCCATTTTTTTTAACGTGAAAAAGGTTTCACTTTTGGTCCTTTGAAAACATGAGATGGCCCATTTGCTTATTTCCTTTTTTTTTTACTTTTATCATGAAAAGATTTTTCAATTTGATCTCTTGCTCTTTAAGAACATGTGCAACGTAGAATTCTTTGATTCGCCCATCTATTGCCCTCGCAATGGAACATTCTTTTAATCGGCTCTCTATTCTTTTATTCTTATTTTAGAAGGTGTGCAACGTGGTTCTATTCGCGATTCGGCGCACTCCATTAGACTTTAGAGGTTTCTATTTTTTGAAAGGACCCTTGCCGATTCGACCCTCCTGGAGAAAATTCGGCAGCATCTCCCCTCATCTGGGTTGATAGGGGAGAGCACGGTACATGCCACCGAAATGGAGACGGTACCAAAAGAGAGGGTGTATGTCATATAGTGACATAACCCAAATGGCGCATGGTACCACCCTCCAAGGCAAGTCTTTAGGGGGGAAATGGCACCATGACCACACAAACACCGGTCGGTGGGTAAAACCCGTATGGGCCCACATACCGGGTATAGATATTCATTATCTAACCCGGGATTGCAAGTGGGCCTCTCTTGGGAGGAGGGCGGTTTTGGGCCAGCCATGGGCTTAATGGGCCTCTCTCCATAGGTACTAAGCATGGGGGCTTGGACATCAATTGTCCAACCCTTGGCTAGCATGGGAGATCCGCCCCACTCACCAAGACCCCTTAACGGGCCGCTCAAACAGTGAGAGGCCCCCTTTAGAGGATCAAAACAGAGATCTAATGGGCCCAAATCCTGAAATACCAAGTTTTGGGCATGAACATTGATTGTTCAACCCATGGCTTGCAAAAGGGACATGATCCCATCATGAAAACTCTTGGAGGGGACTGTTTAGAACAGTAGAAATCGGTCTTTTAGGAGGGTCAAAACAGGAGTTTAAGGGGGTCAATTGTAGCACAATGCCAAGCTTTGAGCATGGGCATTAGTTGTCCAACCCATTTGCTAGCAAAGGAGGTCATGCCTCAAGTCAAGGTAAAATGCACTTATAGGGGGGCTGTTCTAGCAGTAAAATCTGCATTTTAAGGGTTGAAAACAGTGAGAAAAACTCTCTTTAGGAAGGCCCAAACAGTGAGAAAAGAGCCCCTCTCTTGAAGACAAACCATAAGCTCATGTAAGCTCCATGGGAAGGGCGGCCCAAGCAATGCAAAGGGGGACTGTTTAGGGACCTCATTAAAGGCTTAAAACAGTTAAAGAGACTCTTATGAATAAGCAAAACAGTAAGCTTAATACATGCATGGAGGGCTTACATAAGGCCCATTAAGCTCTATTCCTTCTAAAACCCCATTTATTGAGGTGTAAGAGTATATAGAGTGGTCTTATGTATGCTCTTTGGGTGAGAGGAAACCAACCATGTGAAGTAGTGGTTCCTCATCATCCGTAGCCATCTCTTCCATGTGGGCAAATAAAAAAAAACAAAAGCAATACCACATGTGAAGGGAATGAGACAAGCATTAAATGCAAAGGAGGCAAGCATACACATTAAAGGGAGATGGAGGACACATGGACATGACCTTTCTATTGCTAAGAGAAGAGAAAGGAGTACAAGAAGAGGAAAACAAAGATTAAAGAAAAGGGGAGGGGAAGGGAGCTTCACGCCATCTCACTCTCCCTCTCTCTTTCTCTCTTCACATGATGTGACCATGCATAGGAATGGCCACCCTCTTTTTCTCTTTCTCTCCTTTCTCTTCACCTTTTCCTTCTATTTCTCTTCTTGGCTTCTCTTGCAGGTGCTCCCTTGAAGACAACGCAGCAGCAGAACCGTTGGAGAGAAGAAGGCTTCTCCCCTTCCTTTTTTTTTCTGCTCCCGAGACCCTTCCCTCTCCTCTCTGCTTGGCCCGCAAGGCACTCCAAAAGAGGCCTTTTCTTCTCCTTGGAAGCCTCTAGAAAAGACCCCCCAAAAGGCCTCAGCCAGCCCTCTGCTCCCTTCATGCGCAGGCCTCCTTTTTGCCATTTTTAGCATCACTTTTTGGGAGGTGTTGAGCTCTCTTAGGCTACCTCCATGCATAGGAGAAATGGGCCTTGGATAGTGGGCTTTTAGAAGTCTATTAGGTGGATCATTTAAATGGGCATTTTCATTTGGTGGAGAAGAGTTGGGCGGCCAGAGGACGGGCCCATTAGAAATTTAGGTGTCCACAAGTAAAATGTTGAAGAAACTAATTTAGCCTGGAGGATTCAATCTCTATCAAGATTTATTTTTTAAATAGATTATACGGAAAAATAAGGGGAAAAAAAAAGAAAAGAAATGGCAGAGCTTCTGAATAGAAAGAAGAATCTTGTTGAAGACATTTTTCAGCATAAATTTGCTACCTGGATCAGTGAGCCACCCAAGTGGTAGCATGTCCAGGTCTGGCCATGACTTTCCACGCAACCCATCAGCCCCTATGAGTCTTGATGATGCAAAATCCCTAAGTAGAAGCAAATATAAAGCGATCTCAAAAGAAGCTAACTAAGTGTAGATAAAGAAACAATCTTAGTTCCAAAATATGGAGTAAAGAAGACATAATTATAAGGTGTCAGTTTGACAACAAAAAGCCCAGGGTACCTTGATACATCAAAGTGGGACTGAACATCATTCCATGAATCCCAATCATCACCTGTTATCCTATACATGTTGACATGACTTCTCAGACGCTCTGCCATGGCGGGTGTAGCAAATTTACCAGGAGACAGTGAAAGCAGTATGGGACGCTCAATTTTAGACAGAATCTGAAAAGAAATGGCTTGAATTTTTACAAACAAGTAAGTATACAATATAGTTAAGATCACAAAGTTGTACGACTATCACACTATAAAATGAGAGTTTTTTACACCTCTGAGACTGTTATGACTTCTGCTGCATCCAGATCCTCACCAAAGATACAGTCCAATTTCACTGTTTTTAAAATAACAAATGGAATTCATAGTTTAAATTAACCAGCATCAGAACACTAACATCTTTAACTACCAAGACAGTGGCAGTATCATAGGGTAAACAGTGACCAAACTGATGGTGAACACTTCCTTTCTTCTTTTTCTGAATGTTTTGGTGAATACATCCGTATCTTAAGAACATGAAAGGTTGGACTGGAGTTTAAGATCTTCACTGTTATGGACATGATCCTTTCATAACCACTCACAAACAGAGGCGAAGCAAGGCTACAAGTGACAAAGATGCATGAGATTTTAGTTACCAAAATCGACACCCCAGTCAGCATATTGTTGATATAGAGACAGCAAGAATGCTTTCCCAGCAGCCAAGTTTGTATTGACACTCATAAATCCGTGCGGCATCCAAGCACATGCCCTTTCCCTCATCCCTATATCTTTTGCATTCCATAATCGACCTCCCTCTGTAAAAGGATGGCCCTGGAACATAAAAAGTTCATGTCAGACTTCAAATGAAGAAAGAACTCAGAAGATGGAATGAGAGGACTTGTCATAAGTTTTAGTATTCCATTCTTAGACCATATTGCTTACATTAATTTTTAAACTAATGAGCTGAGAACCAAGGCAACAGTTCCTATTTGCATTGTCCCATCATAGAGTATCTAGCTTAAATTGTTCTCTTGATCAAGATATCTAGAACTAGATGCATCAACAATGTTATTTCCATCTTAGAATAACCAGTTTAAGATTACTTATAAATCAGTTGATCCAGAGGAAAGGTATCAATGCAGTTCCCTCTTATTAGATTATCTAGGTTAAATTCTCCACTTGAGCAATTAATATAGAATCACAAGCACTGATTCACTTCTCTCTCATTCTGCAAATAACAAAACCAACTTGGAGGAGAGCAAACAATAGTAATATACCGTTTGGATGTCCAAGATGGGAGTGCTAGAGTTGGCAGCTTGTGCACTGATCCCTCTCATGGCATGGATCCCAAACTTCAAACCCATGTTGTGGACCTTCCTGGCTACCTCAGTGAACCCCCTGCCGCCTTTTGAGGATGGCCATCTCTCAGGATCAGGCACCACTCTTCCCCACTCATCAATGTTATCGAATCCGTATGCATCTGTATACGACCCCTCGGCAAGCCTCCGATACCATAAGAAATCCACCACAACATACTACACAGAGCAAATGAATTAATAAACAATAACAGGCATCTGTTGTCCACTAGCGGAAATCAGCACCGCATTGCAAACTACAGGAAACAACTGAATTGAATTAGCGACGAAGAACAAGTAGCATTGATGTCTCAATTTAAGTAAGTCCACCACAACATGCTGCCCAAAACATTTGTATAAGGACCTAAAGACAAGAAGCTCAAGATCTCAACCACGCAACCAAATACGTGTACAACAGCACAATTTTCAGAAATCCCTTGCAGAGACCTAAATCAAAGCTGGTGAGGTGTTAACATATCAAGAGGGTTCTTCCATACCTCATACCCATGTCGGAGTAGCCTCTTGGAGACGATCTCCGCGTTCGCCAGGAAGTCCTCTTCATTGATGATCCACGAGTAGGAATCATAAGAATTCCATCCCCTCGGCGGCGTTTCTGCAAGCGGTCCCGAAGATGAAGCTGCAGGGAATCTACTGACACAGACAATTCACATGAGCACCACCCAAAAAACAGCGGCTTGGATTGTTTCCTCCTCTTTTTTAATCAGTTAATAGTCTTAAAGCAGTAGAACTCAGATTTTGAACTGCTTACGGTGCAACAAACACTGCAAGCCCCATAAATCCCCAGCACTCGGTAACTACAATGTAAGCATTCAACTGGGCAGTTCCAGGAAATACCGAGAAGAACCAGCCCAGGCAGCATACCTGTTAAGGACCAGAGAGAGAGAGAGAGAGAGAGAGAGAGAGAGAGAGAGAGAGAGAGAGGGCCAACCTGCATAAGAGGAAGAGAGGCAGTGAGAACAGGAGGGAGACGCCCGGAGCAGGAAGGGGCCGCATGGCTGCTGTCGAGGCCAGAACAGGAGACACCAGAGTGAACTAACTGGTCATAGTTGGGTTAGAGAGAGAAGAGGGGAGAGAGAGAGAGAGGCATGTCAAGCCACTAGTAAGATCCCAAACAAATAACATCGTGGAGCGGACATTCGCAGCATTCGCAGTTGGAAAATTCATCGGTAATACTTATATGGGTTTTTTATTTAAATAATTATATTATATTATTTAATTATTTATTTAATCACATTTTTAATTTATTTCCCAAAATAGTCACCAAGTTGCCACGTAGGCAACTTGGTGACCGGGAGACCGGGTGGGAGAATAAGGTCGGCATTGGCAATGCCGACTTTGAAGTCGGCAATATCAATGTCGGCTTTAAAGTCGGTATTCGCATTGCCGGCTCTAAAGCCGGCATTGCTAATGCCGACTCTAATGCCGGCATTAACAATGTCGGCTTTAGAGTCGGCAATGCCATTGCCGATTTCATATGTTAAAAAATAAAAAAAAACCTCACAGGCCGCGCTGCACTTCACAGAGCGCGGCTCTCTGTGAAAACACAGACAGGCCGTGCTCTGTGAACACAGAGCTCGGCTTGTCTGTGTTTGTTCATAGAGCGCAGCTCTCTGTGAGTGAACACAGAGCGCCCCTGTCTGCATGAGAACGTAGGGAACGATTTTGAACAAAAAAATGAAAAAATTGGACATGGTTGAATTATCTATATTTTTTATTTAATTTTATATTGAAAATTTGTAAGAGTTTTATCATTATATAAAGAGAATTCTCTCAACTCAACGTCTAGATTTTAGATTAGAATTTGAGTCTTTTAATATGATAGCAAAGTAGATTATTAATAACAAATTATATGGTTGTAAAATTACCTCTATTTATTTTAAATATTATTTAATTTAAAAAAAATAGACAGCACCTCTCCTGTTCTACTTATATTTTCATTATTTGTACTTGTTCCTGTACGATAGCATTTCTATGTATATGTCAAGGATAATCACAAATAACATGTCAAAATATTTGTAGATGTCTAAGTCACATATACATCATGTCTAAATCACAAATACATCAAAATAACATATGTACACAAAAACACAACTAAAAAATATCAAGTACAGAAATCATCTCAAAAAAACTGTAGAAACCATCTCTTCTTTCCCTTTCTAGATGTTCGACCTCGACCACGACCACGACCACGGCTGTGACACTGCTCCTGTGCATCAACCTCTGTCTCCGACTGTGACTGTGTCTCATGCACTAAAATAGCATCACATGACTCTGATTGTGCTGTCTCAGAATCCATGTCCTCTGATATACTGCATAATGTCTCTCCAAGTAGATCAGACTGACTCTGTTGTGGTAGTATACTAGTCGAACCTCTGTGACATCACTGGCGACGATATGTACCTACCGTAGACTATGGTGGTTGTGTATCTGTCATGCCCTCATCTGTCAGTATCTGTGAAGCTCCTACGTCATATAGATCATACTGTGAAACTGTCATAACATCTGGAGAACAGTGAGATGGTCCTGCATCATCTGGCTGCTGTGGTGTGTCTGCACATAGCTCTGAAGGTCCTGCATGTGATGTAGATGAATCTGTCCGCTGAACATGAGACAACACACCATCAATGTACATCTGTATGGATATAAATCGAGACTGCGTACTATCCGATATATCATCCTGAAGGCCATCAGTAGCCATCATATGTAAATACTTCATACCTTCTACCAGACTCCTCTCTATGTGATCTCGCGACTCATAACGCATATCATAAGTAAAACCTGGCCGACCAATGTACCGCCTAGTGATAGACCAATAACAAGCCATATACTCCACTCTACCAATACCAACACTC
Source organism: Colocasia esculenta (assembly GCA_014218235.1). Classification (NCBI taxonomy): domain Eukaryota; kingdom Viridiplantae; phylum Streptophyta; class Magnoliopsida; order Alismatales; family Araceae; genus Colocasia; species Colocasia esculenta. Next base: position 26,599,674 of record CM024753.1, on the reverse strand, counting down.
TCCTCATCCGGTGGTATAATGTAATCTGTCAGACGATGTCACATCTGTACAAAATGTGCAAAATATCTACCCCAATCAATATGCCCACGTCCCTTTCGGGTGACACGATCTAATGCATCAACAGGACCAGGAATATGTTGTACTCTACCAAACTGTCTAAGTACTCTATCTGGAACATGCATCTCAACAATAGAAAAAGAAAGGAGAGGAACTCGAACAATCATCAAAACACCAGGATATTTTCCATACAGGTGTGTTCCATCAACACTTATCAATGGCCTACAATGTGGAAATCCCTGTATAGAAGGTGCAAATGACCAGAAAACTCTCTGAAAACGAAAGACAGATTGTTCTGCATAGGTGAACTGCACAACTGTCCCCGGATTTGTCAATTGAAGGGCCTCTAGATACCTGGGTAGAGTAGCATATGATGATTCCCAACTGCTGAAGATTTGTTTCATAGCCAAACATTTTGCAATCCATGCTTTCTTATATGAAATTTCAACATGATATTCATCTAGTATTCTTCTCACAATCTCTTCTAGAGTAATTGTTAACTTTGTCTTCACAGCTGACAAAATCAACCTTTGAACAAAACGAGATGTGCATTGGCGATTGGAACTTTGCAATATTGGATTCACACATGTATGAGGTCCAGCATATTTTGTTACTTTAAAATATTCAAATCCCTTGACAACTGATGCATGAACCCTCCATGCACATATATCATGAATGCATTGAGCTGTAAACATCTTCGTGTGACTTCGTGTCACCTTATATTGGACACTATGTTTAACTGAATATGTTTGTAATGCATATATCAAATTCTTCTTGTTTGTAAAAATTTGTCCAACATGAGGCTCTTCACCCTCTAAAGTACAAGGTACATCTATCTCTTCATGAGAATTATTCATTGTGGCTTCATCTATCCAGTGATCAGAAGTGAATACATCTGGAGGGTCTTGCTCATATTCAATTTCTGTATTATTAACCCTGGCAATATCAAATAATGGTTCATCATCTCCTTCTTCCATATTCTCATTGTCATCTATATTATCTTGTGAATCTATTTCATCTTCTTCATCCTCCTCAATCACATGTTCTTCTGTTACATGGTGCCTACATATCAATCAAATATGACACAAGATTTATGGTATGTTATGTGAATACATCAAAATAATTTATGAGGATGATGAAATCACATACCCTGATGAGCTCGCACTATGAAAAGTATGTGAAAGATCAGTAATTGGCATGAAAGGATACTGTGAGGATCCACCTCCATAGCCAATAGACCTCCAATAAAATTATAAATGTTAACAAAATTTAATCACACTAATATATATTTCGTACAATTATGGGAGACAACTCACCATGGGTTATAATCTGTAGGTAAAGTGTAGTCATATGATTCATACCGGACATCTCTCTCATTAGCAGAATAAAATCCAGTAGAATCAACATCATCATTCAACATACATGTGAAGTGTCCAGTTGGTTGTTGATACTCATAGTGTTGAGTATGCAAGTTGTCATCAATATGACCATGTGTTTGCACTTCATCGTTGCCTTGAATAGATATATTATCTATATCTTCCTTCTCCAAATATAATTGTACAGTAGATACATGAGAATGATACAAATCGAACATACTTTCAACAGTTTCATCATCTTCAACTCTCACTGCAATATATTCACCCATAGAAGTAGCCACTGCATGTTATACCAATCTTAACATGTCTTTCGTCATATTTCGTCAAATATATAACTTTCTCATCAACTCAGTAAAACTTGTGTCTTTCTTTACACGCAAAATACGTACAATACCTCTTTCATATTGAGGTTTATGATCCTCAATATGTAAGACACCATCATAATAGCACATTAAAGAAATGTTGGAACTAGTCATATCTGCCATTTATAAGATAAATAAATTACATATGTCAAATAAAAATATTCAAACAAATCACATTTGTTAAATAAGAATAATTAAACATCAATTTCATATATATCTAACACATATAAAATTAACATCAAATAATATAATAAATATTAAATAATTTAATAAATAGGTTACCTGCTTCTTCTTCCTGGTCGGCGGCCGGATGGGTAGGTGGGGGAAAGGGAGGAGGAGGAGACAGTGGGGGGTGGATGTGAGAGGGAGGGGTGAGATGGGGCGGCACGCGGGCTGGGGGGGAGGGGGAGGTGAGGGAGGAGGAGACAGTGGAGATGGGGTGGGGGTGGGGGGTGGATGCTGGGGCGGCGTGAGCGGGGAGGTGCGGCGAGAGAGCTGGGGCGGCGCGGCGAGCTGGCGGCGCGGCGAGCAAGGCAGCAGTGAGGAGGGGGTTTCGGCGCACGAGGGTGAAGGGGTTTCGGGCTAGTGGGGGGGGGGGGTCTTTAAGGAGGGTGTCGGCATTGAGATGTCGACTCCAAAGTCGGCATTCTCACAATGCCGAATTTAGTGTCGGTGTTGGGAATGCCGGCTCCAAAGCCGGCATTGCCAATGCCGACCTTCTTCTCGCACCGGTCCTCCGGTCACCAAGTTCCTACGTGGCAACTTGGTGACTATTTTAGAAAATATTTTTATATGATTATTTAAATAAATAAATAATATAATTATTTAAATAAAAAACCCTACTTATATTTAACATGACATAAATTTTAAAATATCATATGATATTTTGAAATTATGTCATGCCAGAAATATCAAATACATGTGTTATAAAATGGTGTCACCAAATTATTTTTCTTTGCACTTAACGAATCCGTCGTGTGGTTATCGGTGGGCAAAGCTGAATGGAGTCGTGCCTCCTTCGCGCTATGCCCATGGCCCACCAATCATACAGAAATAAAAAACAAGAAAAACACTCGACACCAACGTTGGATGTCACATAAGTTGGCAAGTAGTAGTTGCTAGTGATGATGGGGGGTAGCCAGCGACAGAGAGCGGTAGTGGCCAATCATCGGTGATTGGCGACGATTGAGCTCTATAACATAAATCTTAAATTTTAAAATATAAATTTTAGACTCTAAAATATTATTTTTAAAATTTAAAAAATATTAACTAAATTTTAAATAATAATCTAGATTTTAAAATATAAATTCTATACTTTAAAATATTTCTTAGGACTTAAAAATATTATGTGGACTCTTAATAGTTATTTGAGTTTAAAAATACAAAATTTAAACTTTAAAATATTAATAATAATTTTAAAATATAAATTTAAACTCAAATAATAATTTTAGATACCATCATCAGTCAGTCGCCATCATCGACAGCTGCCGCCACTAACCACCACTATAGCCTACTACTTCCCCTGTCTACTTGCTCACTTGATAGCTCTCGTGGCGCCATATTACACAGACATCAAGCAAGTTGCCAGATCGATGGTCTTTATCACCCCTAATCCAAAATGAACCAAAGGATTAGTCCCCAGTGGTGGTGGCTTAAAAGGAAAACATAACATCTATTTCTTAAACGAGATGGAAAATAATCTTTTAGAGAAGGCATTTGACTTTAGTTATCACTCAAACTCTAGTTATAACGCCACTCCTAACTTAATGTATTTATCTAGAGTAACGCCTATTGTAAACTTGGTATCTTAGGTATACTATACAGTAAGTAATAAGGTGGTACGGTACATTTATGATTGACATATATGAAAGTGACAAAAAATGAGATAAGATATACTTCTTTTAATAAAATCACAGCTTCTGTTATATATTGTCACTTACATATGGAGCGAATTATACAAGAATACTCATTACTTACTGTACACTATTACTCATTTCTCTAATTCCCGTAAAGTGGCACAACAAAGCGCCGAAAGGGCATTGCACAACAGTGGAATCAAGATATGAAACATGTGAAATTGGAAAAAGATCAATATTTCTACACCTGGATGGGGAAGAAAACTGAGTAGATTACGCTTTACACATGCACGGTGTAAGAGGGTTCTCCCATAGATCGTAGTTGGGAAAGGTTTCCTCCGGAAGACCCGTCCGTGTCTGGTGGGTGATTACAACGTCCTCCACAAAAGAAGCCCAACCCATGAAGGGGTCCCCAAAAGACTTGGACATTATCCCTTTGTCCGGTTTAATGGACTTGAGACGGTGCCCCATGTACCTACGAGCCCCTATTATCAACTTTGCAAAGTTGCCACCGTGAGTCATTACAAACACATCCGACTTCAGACACACCAAGAAGTCCAGAGCCGCCAAGCTGGTCACATGCTTTCTGAAACTGTCCAATTCCACTTTTGTTGCTAGCTCCTCCTTCGTCACCTGCACCAAACGGAGATAGAAATTAGGGTAGGATACATAGGGATTGATCTTTATGGCGCAGCATACATGATAGAACTAAACATCATGCTCTGACTAGAACACGAGAATTAATAGAAGTTCTCTTCTTTTTCTTTTCTTTTTTCCTTTCTTGCTTTCTTTTTCTGGTCCCAACAGACATCCTCTCGATCAAAACCTTCTCAAAAGAAGAATTGAAAGGCAATTCATGCACGCAAGATAAAGAAAGTCACTCATTACAAATTAAGAGTTACCTTCAAAGACACGATTTGATAAGATTCAAGACAAGAAATACCCTGCTTGAAAGTTGAAACAACCATCCCAAAATCTTTTGACATCTAACTCGACATGACTGTTAAAGCAGAGGCTTTACTGTTTCCCGTTAGAACGCACACAAATATATGGTTAATAGTTTAATTGTCCAAACTATGTTCTTGCAACCCATGATAGGAATTAATTTAATGTTACCATCATGTCATTGCTTAGAAAACATCCTACATTGTTGGTCTTAGAGATAGATATATGAGCTTATGTGCAAATAGACATGCATTCTTAACTGATAAAAAGCACTCGAGCATGATCTTGGCTTTCTGTTAGCATATGCAGAAGAATCAGTTTACCAGATTTGGGAACATATTCCTTAGTGGAGCCATCCGATTTTGTCCACCATAGACTTGCCCAGATGCAACATATATTTGTGTATCCTTGGGATACCCCATTGCACGTAGAATAACAGCTACCTCACCAGGTTCAAGGGGGCAACGCCCTTCCTTCCTCTTCTGCAGAGCTAGATGCCATAGATGAGATCCATTCTGCAAACAAGTGCACCAAAGACATGTTACCATATTTCATATCCAGCAGAAATAAAAAACCATCATCTTCCATGTTAAGAAAGAATAAAGATTTATATCACCTTATAACGTCTAGGCCATTCCTTCTGTCTATAAGCTGCCATCATTGCTTTCTCTTCTCTTGTCCCAACAAAGTCACAGAATGACAGACCCACCATTCCCTTCTCAAAACGCAAGTGAAGTGCCCTGCGGTTGGAAAGAAAGCAAATGGATGTACCAACACTGAACGAAATGAGTGCTGTACTAAAAATGAGTAAGTTAAAAATCTGTCGACTGCAGTGATTTACATGTAAGGGTTGGAACCTCCAGTTCGGTTCCTCATCCTAGCAGCTAGCTGATCGGACATTTCTTCAATGTGAGGCAAAAATTTTAACGCATGATAATTGACCCTACATCTGAGCCTGTTTATTTCTGATGGTACATTGTCATACCTGAAATTCATGAAACAATTAATCCACTGAAATGCTAGCAACATTTTCTGATTCCGTAGAAAACATCAACAATTGGAACACTTACCCCAGCCTATCAACAAAAGGCTTCAGAGCCATTATCTTTTTTTCCTTGACTCGAGGGAGCACATTATCAATATAGAACTGTGCAGAAGCATACTTTGGGATGTTTTTAACCGTCCGCCTGACAATGGGATTTAGAATATTCAAAATCATTGCAAGCTAGAATGACAAACTTTCCATCTTTTAATTCCTCATAAAGAATAAATGTTTGAATATGAATATCATCAATGTGAAAATTGACCATTAACCTATTAATTCATCACAATTTTAACAGTGCACAAAGAAAATACATTAATGCTTTCTTGTCTACCACATTCATGATCGACTAGCAAATCAATGTAAATGAACACCAAGGATAAGCTAGCACTGAAGATAAGTGATAAACTGGTTATTTGGCATCTGCATACTTGGAAACAGCTTTTGATGAACTACACTGTCTAGAGAACATTTTGTAGTAATATATTATGGTTAGATGTGCTTCCACAATTTCTCAAAGCAAAAAATATTGAATATAAAATGGCTGGATACTGAATGAAATGTTACTTATCGAAGAATGATAAACCTTATACTAGTGAAAAGCTCTGCTTTGTCTGTAAACCAAGGGGGAATTTCACGGACGATACGCACATCATTCTTGAGGTAGTCAATAAAGTGATCCACATCAAATATATCCTCGAATTTCCTGAATAGACGGGAAGCAAAATGTCAACAAGCTGCGAAATGAAAATAACACCATAGCCAGGTATAGAAATTTTGAAAACAGAGATAGATCAATCATAACATGACAGTAGCAAACAGAGGAACATTGGTTTGCTGAAACGGAACAAACTGGGTATGATATACACTGCAATGTGGCATTCAATGGAGATATCAAATGGTTAAGTCTCAGTGACGGGGATATACTTTCTAACAGGTCATCTTAGTGCTTGCATGAATGTGATCAATAAGCTGCCATTGAATAAGAAAATAAAAAACCACCAGGCGAAATGTAAAAGATAGCTGATATGGTGATTAGGAAACTATCCTTCTACAGGCAATTTGCTAATGAACATCATCAAATACATGTTTTTTGTTCATCATCCTCAATCAGCTAGATTATACATTGACAATCTAAATGATACCAGTCCCTTAACAGTAAACACTGATATCATGTTCAGAATAGCAGCTATAAAACAGAGATATATGTAAGGGAATATATCTAGAGAAATTGGCCTTCTCCATAGGTCTAGAAAAATATTGGACAACAACGGCTTGAAAATTCCTTTTTACTAGGCCCAAAAAAAATGGTATTGCAATTTAAGTGACCACGCTAGTGTATCAGCATTAGATAATGAAGGTTTCCAAACAAAAGCTTTGGGAGCATGGCAAATGTTTTTCCTTACAGTGAAACAATCCTACCTATTCAATGTGTAAGACTTTACTAAGCTTTTACATCACTGCTTCTGCTTAAATAGAGCAACTACTGCAAAATAATAGTGACTCATGGAGAGAGTTTTCTATTTCAGTTTTCATGATTAAAGCTATTAAGAGTTATTCTCCTGTCAGTCTAAGCCAATAATCAGAAGGTCAAATATCGATTGAACGTATGGATTGGTAGATGAAGTCATGAAACCAAATGAGATTCATGTCGAGCTTGATTTAATGATATTGTTCCTCAGTTTTCAATTCACTCTCGGAATAAAGTTACGAGCTTTCTACTTCATATCACATGCAATACCTAGATCCTGCATTCTAAAGCTCAGTTCAGGGATACACCTTAGCCTCAAAAGCCCAGGCCATTGCCTAAGCATTTAAGTTAACATTCTTCTATAACCAGCATCTTTTGTATTCTACACTACAGTCACATGTTTCGTATTATTATATATACCTTCATAATAAGAAACATTGTTTGGTTATGTTCTTCTAGTTCCAGAACAGCCAGAATTGCAGAAATTTTCTGCTAAAAAGATAAGGAACGTGTAAAAACATAAGGTTTTGGAGGGGTGTATATGAGAATATATAATAGTTAGGAGCATATGTGTCAGAATTTTCAAATCTTGTGAGGAGAAAGGGTAAGTTAATCTTTTACTCTTTGCCCTCTCGCAATCCACCTAAAGTTAAGTCACATGGCACATGGTGGTAGAGATATATGTAATGGAATATAGGCGACAAAGAACTGCATGTCACTCCCAAGATTATGAACAGAAATGAAGACAAATGAAAGATAAAAGAAAACCTAAAACAAAGGCCTAAAAGAAGTAAACAAAAATTCTCCAAATAACCTACCATATAAAATGAGAAATGCATAGGATCATAAACCAATGACAGCATAGAGGAAAGTGTATGAGCAAGAAAATATGTCAACATGGTAAAACATTTCCAGGCAAGGCAGTCATAATGAGAATAATGATTTTTCTTTGGCTTCAACAAGAATGTGGCCTCCCTGGAAGAATATATTTTGGTGTCTAGCAAAATACCTCCCCCTTGTCTAGTCTCTCAAAATAAAAGCTACTTCAATACATGAGCAACGTTCGCCGCATCGCCGATTCGCCCTGAATCGGTTTTTTTTCTGATTTGCTCCGATTTGGGAGAATCAGGCCGATTCGCATGGGAATCGGGCGAATCGGGAATCCCGTGATATGCTCCGATTCGATCCGATCCGCCAAACCATGTCATAGAGATCGCTTTCTTGTTAGAAGGCAACCATAAGGTCACATTTCATTCATATAAAGGAAAGGTACAACTGGGTCAAGGACCCAAGAAAAGAATTCAGAGATCCTTTAAAAGATTGTAAACTTGGATTTACTGTTATAGCAAAGCTAAACAGAAGTAGGATTACATGCACTTGAGAATGAAATGAGAAAAAAAAGAATAAAGACTGAAAGTTGTGACAGCCGCTTCATTATCCTCAGTATCTTTGGCATTTAATGACAAATATGAGACGGTACAAGCTTATAGTGACATGAAAACAACTGATATTGCAATATTATACAAGGAGACAATGAGTGAAGCTGTAATAGGAACTCACGTCTGATCTTTCCAGATCTGGTCTTGCTTCAAAACTGGCAGAATAAGAGTTGCATTCATTATTTTTGCTACAGCTACAGCATTACAAATCTGAAAAAACAGAATAGATATTTGAATTCAACAATTGACCTTTCCCTAGGACCTAGAGAGGGAAAAAAAGGATGACAAAAGGACAATAGAACATAGATGGTAAACAACCTAATTCAAGGACATTCAAAATGTTGGTTAAGGACAGAATGAATGTGTTTGCATGACATGAATAAAATTCCTATGCCACTATGCACTATAAACTTTTCTTTTCTTTGGAAGTAGGTAAATTGCAACCACCAAACAGAAGATTAAGTCAGAGATTAAATGTTGCTAACATACAATGTACAAAATACAGTTCCATTTTGGTACCAGCCCACAGGCTTTGGGATAATTGATATTGAAGATATCAAGGGTAAGCAGAAACAAGATGAATATGTACATGCAGATTATGCCTCTAAACCAGTAAGCTCCAGAATAGATGTTTTGCAACAAGCTGACTTGAAAAAAACTGAACCGAAGTTTGGCAGGTATGGTTAGCAAAAGATGCAAGATGCATAAGTGAAATATAAATATTCATATCCTTCAAAATAGAAGCCCTATGTATAATAGAAAATAATGTGTAAACATGAACGAGTGTACTCTGAAGATGAAGAATTTAAATAGAGAGTCAAATATTTGTCAATTGCACCTTCTCATTCTTCATGTCCCTACCCAGATAAATATAAGAGAACCAAATTCCCAAGGAACTTGATACAGAGCTTTTTGGTTGGAAACTAGTCTATTACGTTTTTCCTTTGTATCTTCCTTTGTAGATTTGAGTCCACGCTGGAGGGGTAGAAGGCTAGACTGCTTTCATATGGGGGCTGGCTGCTTCTTTGTAGATCAGTGCTGGATAGTCTGCCAATTTATTTCCTATAAATCTACAAGATCCCAAAGTCAGTAGTGAGGAAGTTGGAGGGCATTCAGACAAGGTTTTTATGGCATGACAATAGAAGTAGGGTAAGAGGGTGGCATGATATCGCCTTGTGGGTATCAAGAATATTAGAAGTTTCAACCTGGCGCTGTTCGGTAAGTGGCTGTGGAGGCTGGAAGCAGAAGATGGTGCCTTATGGGCTCAGCTTGTCTCTCAGAGGTACTATATTTCCGCCAGAGTGTGGGCTGCATTCCCTACACACTTGTATCTTGTTACTCCCATTTGGAGAGGTATATTGCAAAGTGCAGAGTTCGTTAGAGCCAGAGTCAGGTGATAGTTGGAGGATGGCCAGAGATGTTTGTTTTGGTAGGATAGATGGTGTGGGGATCGTTCTCTTGCAGAGGCATTCCCATCTTTATTTGTTGTAGCAGGCAGGTCTGGGATTTTGTGGCTTAGGCTTATGATGATCATTTGTTTGGGCCCCGACTTTTAGGCGGTCTCTCTCGTCACAGGAGATAGAGCAGTTGGAGAACCTATTAGTTTTTCTTCTGGATTACATCCAATTCTTGGGTGGAGAGGTGGGAGAGAGGAGGGAGGTTCTCGGTACGGTCTGCCTACCAGGCCTTTCAGATGGTGGTTTGCGATACCCATGGTTTTCTCAACTGCGGGCCCCAAAAAGTCCACTTAAGGTGAAGATGCTCATATGGAGGATCTCTTATGGACGCCTACCTACTTGTGATAGGGTGGCCCAGTTTCTTCAAAACATTTCCACTCGGTATTGTTTATGGGGGGAGGCAGAAGAGGACTTGGACCATATCTTCAATTCATGTCCTTTTGCCAAGGCTTTGTGGGAAAGGATTGGGCAACGGATCCAATAGCCTCTTGGGCCGTTCACTGCAGTGCAGCAGCTTCTCGCCAAGTGGCACAGGAGGTGGCCCTTAAGTGGGGGACTGACTAATTTGGTGGCTCATCCTTCATGCCGCCCTTTGTCCCCATGGTCTGAGAGACAGCTGAATTTTCATAAAGGAAGCAAGGTCAGAGGAGAGGATTTTGACTTTTGTTTGTGAGAAAGTGGTTTTTTGGACGGTGCATTATTGTAAAGTGGGAGTGCAGAGTTCTTCACTATTTTTGTTATTGGGGAATTAAGGGGCCACACTAGCTTGGTGTGCTCTCCTTTAATGGTCGTCTTTTGTGGGAAAGAGTATACTAAAGGTTTTTGTGGTTATACCTCTACACTTGTACATTCCTTTTTCTTATAAATATATTTTGTGGTAACATCCACATTTCAAAAAAAAAAATTTTCTTCATAAACCTGACCCCATTGTGGTTTGAACCTGAAAGCTCACAACCCTGGTGCACATGGAGGGACCAAACCACTGGCCCTTAAGGCAACTTGTTAGTTGGTATCCTAGTCATCTTGCTATAACAAAAGGCTTCGTGGTACGACTACGGGGCGTTGAAAACTATCCTTCCTAAAGCAGATGTCTTCTCCTCAAGAGAACATGCAGGAAAAGGGTGGCAGTCATACAAAGAAGAGGGATGCAGTCATACATGAAATTCATTCAGCCTCAATTAAGCTAATATGTCACATAATTCTAGGGTCATCTTTTTTTTCTCTTCATCCAGGCAGAATGACCACCTTTTTACTCAGAAGATTCGAATGCTTCTGTTTCATTCAGCAGACTCAAAGTACTTTGTTCCTTTCATATTATCCATGACAAAGCATGGAGAACCACTCACCAGGACTTTTTGTGCCAAGATTCAAGAAGAAATTTTCAGTTCAGCCCATGACTGAATTTCACTGATTCAATGGATATTGGAATATTAATCTTGCAAAGGGTATGTAGCATAACAAACAATAGATTGTGCTTGGAATCTCTAGGCCAATCAAACAAATTTGGTTTTCTGTTAAAAGCTCCTTCACCTGGAGGCTGCTGGTGAGTATTATTCTCTAGAAAGAAACATAAAAAGTGTAACAACAAGAGATACTTTTAACCGAATATACTCAAGAAATCCCATTTACAGATCTAATGAAATACGTGGTAAGATGAGAAGCATCTTCCGTTCTCCAAACAATTCTATCAGGTTTAAGAGGTTCAAGGAGACAGTCCAATTCTGGAAGTGACACGAGTTGGTCATTCTTACAACAGTGAGTTCTATATCTCCTCAACTCATAGGCTTGAACATCCAACCAAACCGCCCACCCACCCCCCCCCCCCCCCCCGGGAAAAGAAAGGAAAACAACCGTGCACATACACCATTGCTTATGAGTCCAAATGGAGGAGGAGAGAATGCCACACTGGTGTACAACACAATCATTGATGAGGCATCCTCTATTTCCATTTGGACCCATGCTGGAGAAAATAGGGTAAAAAAAGACTAGCCTGTACGTTGGCTGGTTTCCCTCCCTTTAGAATATCAAATGAGATGTGAGTAAATGCCTCCCTTAATGTTGGGGACTAAAAGTTGGACACAGAATCAAGTCTTTCTATCTACTACAGTTGCATTAAAATTCCACAGACACAAAACTGTTTGACAATGAGGGATATAACCTATCTACCTTAAAGCCAGAGCAAACTGAATTTCCACTTGCAATGATCAGATATCAATTTGGTAGTTATTAGAATATTTTCCGTAGACATGGCCAAACTAAACCATGAACACCCATAAGTTGCCCTGCAAATTGTCTATATTGAGACAAATGAACTTCCCAGCATGTGCATATACTACAGTGCATTCCAAATGCATGAAGCAGAATAAAATCAGCCAACTCCAACCCTCAACATTTTGCAAATCTGACCAGAATCACAACCAATTTCACTTCATTTGTACAGAACAAGATCAATTAGTAAGTCCTGACATAGTGGCATGAAAATTAAGCAGACAAAGCATAAGAAATGCAACTAGACACATCTTCATAATAATGGCACCAACAAGTCATGTTTTCAAAGAAATAGGCTCCATAAGAATTTCAATACAAGGGAACTAAATTTTCTTTGAATTGAATCCTTACAGCTATACGCTGCTGATTTAGACCACCCTCTGCATGAATGAATATATAACCAGTGGTTTCATTCTCAGGGGGAAGATCTGCAACAAGATGAAAAGCATTTCTTGTAAAGAAGAAAGAAAATAGCAAAGGAGCAACACAAGCATTTAATCAGACAACAGTCATTTTTTTACTGCAGCCATATATAGCGATATGATCAACACTACGTGTTCACACTGTATTGAGATTCACAAAATTGGCCCACTGGAGAAATATTGATAATCACATATGCATATCGTACAAAATTTCTTCTTACCATTTAATTAATTCCTCAAGTGACAAAATTATAGGATAACCCTTAAAACAAGAAAGACATGGGAGACCGGAACAAGAGATAAGACCAAGGTTCAAAAACTAGGGAATCAGGGCCAGATCGGCCAGCCAAAAACCGATCCGATCCGGGATCGGCCGATCCGGGCCGATCCTGGCTGAGCCAGGGTGGCTAGATCGACCCCTTATACAGGTGTGAAGTGTATACTAATGTACAATATCTTATTTTGTTATTATTTGTAGTTTCATTTACTTAAGATATTATATGTAAATAAGGAAGTACCCCCTATTTGAATCCAATAAAAATATCAAAAAAATCATATCTCTTATCAATAAAAAGTCAACTCTCCATCGAAAAAGAAAATCGCGATTTCGTGATTTTAGCGAAATGCTAACTTTCTAATCTCTCATAATTTGGTCTATCTAAAAATTTGATAATTCAAATAACCATATGGAACACTAAAAATCCAAAGTCCGGTAAAAAAAAGTCAAACGTGCATATGACTTCTCCAAGGGAGCCACTCTCCTACTGACAGCACTTAGTCTGCTTGAGACCTCTCAGGATTTGGTCAAACCTAAGCTATCATCACCTAAACTCATGAGAGTTTTCACTTTTTAATTGAAAAGAAACTAGAAAATGACAATTCTCATGACTTTAAGTGATGATAGTTTAGGTTCGACCAAATCCTGAGAGGTCTCAAGCAGACTAAGTGTTGTCAGTAGGAGAGTGGCTCCCTTGGAGAAGTTATATGTACGTTTGACTTTTTTTACCGGACTTTAGATTTTTAATGTTCCATATAGTTATTTGAATTATCAAATTTTTAGATAAGATTAAAAAGTTAGTATTTCGCTAAAATCACCGAAATTGCGATTTTCTTCTTCGATGAGAGAGTTGACTTTTTATTGGTAAGAGATATGATTTTTTTGATATTTTTATTGGATTCAAATGGGGGGTACTTCGTTATTTACATGTAATATCTTAAGTAAATGAAACTACAAATATAACATTTACTTAAATGATGTTCAGGTAAATAAGGCCTGAAATCGGAGTGGACTCAGCCTGGAATCGGCCTAGACTCAGCCCTTGGCAAGGTTACCCCAGATCGAATCGGTCGGCCCAAAACCGATCCGAATCGGCCGATCCGATCCCGATCCGGACGATTTTTGATACCCTGGATAAGACTGCATAAACAAAAAGTAGAGTTAGAATTAGGGCTGCAAACGGAACCCGATATTTCCAATATTCCAACCCGATTCCGATAAAAATTATCAGTTTCGGAATTGAAAAATGATACTTATAGCTTATCGGAATCGGTATTGGATATTCTGATAAGCTATCGCAATCGGAATTGAAAAATAATCGGTTATTCCGATAAATTATCCATAAACTCAAAAGGCAAAATCATGGTAAGCATCTTAGTTTATCGGAATTTTGGTTCCGGTAATGTTATCGGAACGGAATCGGAATTAACTATTCTGATTTTATCGAAATCGGAACTATAATTCAGTTATCGTAATCGGAACCTGTGTTTCGGATTCCGAACCTGACCTGGTTGCAGCCCTAGTTAGGATCCTGCGCTTCTACATATATCAAGGCAAAACAGTGCATGTGCACACACATGCACACACACGTACCTATGTGTGTGTGTGTGTGTGTGTGTGTATATATATATATATATATATATATATAGAGAGAGAGAGAGAGAGAGAGAGAGCTATAGGTTTAGTCAATTTTGCTACAATAGCACGTAACTGCTGCTTTTACCTCTCGAAGAGAAAGTTCTGCCAAGTCATATGCTCCATCATAATAATATATATGAAGTCAAATCCTGTAGTTGCTCCACTATAACACTTTGCTTTGGAGTTATGTGAAGTATGAACAGAACTACAAATTTTACAATAAAATATCACGAAGCGTCAAAGAAAATAGCATGTTTTATTAGTTTAATATAAGTTATATTATAGACTTGTCAGATGAGATGCGGAACATTAAGCAGACTTAGAAACCACTAAAGCAACATTTCCCCCTTCCCATAGCTCTGATATTTTGAACATAAAGAAAAGGTTATGCCATAGAAACTCAATCAAATATATGTAAAAGAATATGCCATAAACACATGCCTGAAAGCTCATCATCTCGTCGCTCAGCGCATGGCTTCCATGAGCTTGTAGCAGAGTATGGATTCTCCCAGAGTGAAGGAGATTCTTTCACCTGCAAAGAAGAAGGCAATAAATCATATGCAGCTCCTAAAGGAAAGCCAACAGCTTGGAAAAGTCAAGGGATATGGATACATTTGTGCATCATTGATGCAAAATCAAGAATGTCAACAGTCAGGGTACTTGGTAAACTTACACTAGGGCAGTGAAGAACTATTCCATCCTTTGTACATAGATACGGTGCATTCTATGAGAAAAAAGTACATATAAGTAATTCTAGTCAGTGAGAGAAAAATGCAACATGCAATAAACAATACTTTTCACATAGAAAACGAAACTGATAGTAGTACATACAGTAGTATAGCGGGACAAAATGTAGTTCAATTTTTAAGCTTCAATACTATTCAACAATGAAAGATGCATGGAAGGACACAAGATAAGTTACGATGGCATTTCATCCAAGCTCAACAAGACAAAAGAATTTGCCATATGATTCAAATTGAGAAATATTGCAACTTTGGAAGGGGCGGGAGGGATCCAAGGAAATGATAGATGCATGCCAAATGCACTTGGCACTGCTCAGCATGCACTTTGTCCAGTTGCTGGCACTTAGACACATCAGCCGGGAGAAAATCCATGACCGTAGCAGAGGCAACAATCAACAAGTGGGGAAAAAACCACAATCATTTCTTTAAATGGATTTCCCCCCACAACTAAAAGAATTCATGCAAATTCTTCTTTGATGCTTCCATGTGACCATATTAGTAATCGAAGTTTGCTGAATCCACAGAAATCAATCTCCAATTCTCTGCAGTTTCTACACAGAACTGATAGGGGAAAGTGAACAATAGTACATTCAAACTTATTGGCATATTTGATACACTCGGAACTTTTCAGACCTAGTCAGATTATTCTCAAATATGTTATACAACAAAGACAAGCCAGCTGGAGTTCAATATATGCTCTTTTTTCTTGCAAACTGTGCTTGCCCATTAAACATGAAAACAAATGCACGCAATGAATTAAGCCACAGAAAAATTGTCCTTCATCTACGGAAATGCAAATATACCGATTTACAAATTGGTCTGTGAACCATGCCATCTGAAAAGTACTATCCATCATCACTTCCTCGACTTGAATGACAAATCAGCAAAGAAATGGAGGCTAGACTAGAACTTAGCTCAGAGTAAAATTAAGAAGTGCACAATGACCCAAGAACCAAACTTAGCCGGGACTCTAACTATCCTCTGCCCTACCGTTCGACCAGATGTTGACATCAAGCTCTTTGGAACAAAGGAACCACCAACGTCTTCACTCTTTCAACACATCATATCAATCCAAGAAAAAGGAATCCAGATATTTCAGCATTTTACATGAGTTCAAATAAAAGGAATCCAAGGTTCCAGTAGATTCAAGCGTCCCACGCCAACCCAAATAACCCTTGAGGTGAGATCTTACTAGGCGAGACCACAGGGAAGGGAGGCAGACGAGGCCGACGATGAGGAAGAACCCGAGGAACACGAGGAAGGCCCTGTGGGCCGCCGGGAAGCGGGAAGATAGCGCCCGAGGGTCGTCGCCACCGGGGACGAAGGGCCAGAGGGAGGAAAATGGTTTGGAGTACCTCTCCCTGCCCCAACACCCGGATCCAGGAGAGTAGCGGGCATGGCGCTCGTCCTCCTCCCCCCACTCCGCCACTAGCGGCATCCCGGCGGTGCCGTCGTCTCCTCCGCCGCCGCGCTTGATCGGGGAGGAACAGGCCTTGGCGCCCATGGAGGCGGAGCGCCGCAGGTCCGCCATCGCGCGTTTAATGGCTGCAGCGGCCGGATCTGCCGGGGTGGTCGGGAAGGGAGGCGGTGGGGTCACCCACTCAGCTTCGGCTGTGGGGCTGCCCGGTGGGGGCAGGTGTTGGGGGGGGGGGGGGTGGGGGCGTCGGCGGTGGTCGTCAGTGGCCACTTGGGACAGTGTGGAGATCCGAGGAGTCGATGTTGGTTTTTCCCACCAGAGGGGGTGGTCTTCTGTTCTTACCAAGGTCGGATCAGCTGCGACGAAGTGAGCGATGGTGCCGTCACCGTCAGCTGACCTCAGTGTTGATCCGATTCCACCATTGGTGGAATACGTGTGGTGATGACGCCAGACACCAGCAAACGTTAGCCGTTCTGGAGACCAAAACCTGTGCCAGTTGCTGTCTAACGAGAATTTATGGATTCTTTTTTTTTTCTTCGATAATTGGGATTTTTGTATTCCATCTCGGAGGATTGGGCACATGTAGATATTACTTACAGATTTATTTGATAAGTATTTTCGGCATTTTTACAAAAACGACGACTTATTCTTAATATTTGTAGGTGTACGTAATTCATCGAATGAATTAAGCTGCAAAAAGTTACGGATGAAATGTTAGGATTAGAGATATTAATTCTTAATGTGATAGTTTTATGGGTGAAGCTGTCTGAAAATTCTATTACAATGTTACGTGGAATTTAGTACACAAGATTACGTATACAATAGAAAGTGTGGATGTTGCTTAGTGAAGGCCAAATACTTGTTTGAAAATTTGGTTGCATTTTACAGGGCATCCATCTTGGACACAAACGAGGTGAGCCGCCCCCAGAGGACACCGGTTGGGTCGATCGGTTAGAACTCTTGCTTAAAAGCAAGAGGTCCCGAGTTCGATTCCTGGGGGGGGGATTTACCTGATTTACATGCAATCCTCGAGGTGTGTAAATCCGGGGTTTTTCTGGTCAAGTGGGGTAAGGACAATACAGGTATACGGAAAGTAGGAGCTGCCAAGTCCTGACCTTGGAGTTCACGAACACCAATCCTTGAGTCCGCAAAGCCACACGGGGCGGGATTTCCTCGTTATCAAAAAAAAGGTGAGCCGCCCCCTTATATGTAAAGTGGGAGCCCAATAAACTGGCAGCAAATTCTGCTCAACATTTATTACATCTTTTAAAGTGTGATGTATCATTCAGTGTTTTCGTGCGATATTAAATTTCAAGAAAGATTTATATTTGGCCAAGTTGTTAGTTCTTACAAATTGAGTGTGGATCTCGCCGCCATCTTATTAGTGAGAGTTGGTAATATTTGGTCGAGTAATTCGACTGAGTATTAAGTCTTTTTCTTATATTTTAGTTCGATAACAAGCCATCTAAACTGCAGACCAACTTTTGACTTGGGCCAACATTCTTAATCAGGACCACAACTAACCAAAAAACCAATCCAACATTACCATCATGGGCTCATGAAATGAAATCATTGTGTGTAGTTGCAAAGTGGCAGAATCCATGGGAATCGTATATAAAATAGAGCAATGCTTGCTTCAAAGTTGGCTTACCTTCTATTGGGCCATCTCAGTGACTGACAAGCTCAAACTTCATCTATAGCAAATTTGTGGCAAGTACTGCGGCTCCACAAACTCAACTTTGAGTCCGTAGCGAGTAATTACATACGAGAATTGTTTTGCTCCCGTGTGTACGTGTCACGCCCCTTTAATTTAGCAGCAGAATAAATTAGGGAGACGCGAACAAAATATATGGTAATGTAAATTACGTATACATTCGTAAATATCAGAGCAACTAATGAACAATGATAGCAATAAACTCTTCATTTTATTGATAAATCACCTAAACTATTACAACCACTAATTCAGAGCCAAAACATATGGCTCAAAGACTTCATTGCATTGGAAAGGATATTTAAGTATATATCTAACTAAATTCTATGATACTAAGGTCATTCTGTCGCTATGACTTCAGGTCGCTCATCACTCCAGTCTATTCCCGTTGGTGTGTGTAAGGTCATCATCCGACTTACCTGAAAACACATACAACAATAGCGCAGGGTGAGCGATAACGCTCAGTAGAACTTAATATCTCATGTAAATAGACATACTTTAAGTGATTAATGTCTTATAAAGGGCAGAGTAACTAATGATGGAGAGAGTCATGTAAAGTCAAGAGAAATATTAGCACAAATAACATGGTGTAAATAGCCCGTGAATCAAGTATAGCACAATGAATATGATTAAGTCACGATAGAAAGCGATAACTTAAGATAGCAAGTATCATGTAGAGTAAGAAGAGAGAAAGTAGTTGAACCCTAGCAGTGCAACAGGAGAGTACGACCGTAGCCGCTCAATAACAGGACAGTAGCAGTTCAGTAACAGTCAGTGGTAGTACAGTAACAGTGCAGTACGTTTGAACTAACAGACTAACAGTAACAGTATAACAGTCAGATGTCTAGCCAATTCAAAACAGTCAGTCAGAACCGGTGCAAATGCAGACACCGTCATTAGCCCCTGCAGATATTTTCGGGTGGCTCTCTGCCCCCAGGACTAGATTAGAGTCCCTCGGACACTCTTCGTGCCCTCAGCAGTATGCATTCAAGTCCATGAACAATGATAGCATATGTTTTATCATGAAGTGGAAAAAATGGCTTCTTAAGTGGAACAAATAGATTTCAATGTGGAACAAATGGCTATCAAAATGGAATATATGCCACTATTTTGAAATAAGTGGAACGAATGACATATATTTGTTCCACCTAAGATAATGTTGCTTCACATTGATGCCTACTTCTTCCACTGACTATGCTATTTATTCCACTTAATATGTATATGTTTTTATCATGAAGTGGAACTAAGGGCAACTTAAGTGGAACTAATAGCTTTCAATGTGAAACAAACGACTATCGAAATGAAATAAATGCCATTCTTTGGAAAGAAAGTGGAACGAAATGACATCTTAAGTGGAGTAATTGACATCTTAAGTGCTATTTCTTCTACTTACAGTGCTACTTTTTTCACTTAATTTGATTGAGTTTAAGAAGTGGTACAAATATCATCTTAAGTGGAGCAAATTACATCTTAAGTGGACCAAGTTGCCCTCATCATGGAACAAATGACTTCTTTAATGAACAAATGGTATTTGTTCTATCTAAGATGCTTATCTTCCACATTGATAGCTATTTGTTCCACTTAATATGCTCTTTGTTCCATGTAATACGATTATGTTTCAGAAGTAGTGGAACAAATGACATCTTTAATGGGAACAAATGACATGTCAAGTGGAATAAATAACTGTATTTTGAATGATTCTGTAGCAACTTAAATTTTTCAAAAAAATAACAATTTTATAATATTAAAAAATTAAGTTAATTGAAAAATCAAAGAAAAGAGAATTAAATAAAACTCATTAAACGAAAAGGAGTAATGGGCTTTGTTAAATGGACCCATTAGAATTTAGTGGGCAAAAATAGGGATTTTTAAAAGGGGAATAATAGGAAAATACCCAAAATTCGTAACTTAAATATTACATAAATAGAAAAAGGGTATTAAAGTATTTAAATAATCAATTTGAGTTGGAATTGAATTCCTAAACCTACCCTAATGGGTTGGCCATGGATTTAGCTCCCATCCTAACCCAAATAGTAAGTGGAAAGCTTAGAAGGGTGAGAGGAATTAAGAAATCCCGAAATTAATAATACTTAGAGTCCTAATAGGAAATAGAAAGGGAGGAGGTTTAAATACTCTCCTAAATCCCCCATGGCCGGCCCTAGCTCATTGCCAAGGGTTGCTGGACGTGGAGAGGAGACCAAGGAGGTGGAGAATTCGTGGGGAGAAGGATCTCTCAAGCCCTCAACCCGAGTTCTTCAAGTTCTAGCCCTAGAAAGGAAAACGAGCCAGAGGTAGGCATTCTCACGAGCAAAAATCATAAAACCTTCGTCTGTAGATAGTTCCAATCATCAGGAACAAAAGCCCTCTGGTTTCATATTTTTCCATCGAACCAATCTTTTCTTCTTGAGTTTTGAAGTTCTACAACTAGCATGACCTCAAACCCTCTTCTTAATTCTGTTCTCCACGTATACTCGACCCCATGCTCTCAAATTTTAACTGGAGATACTGATGATAGTTAGGCTTTGTTTGCCGCTGAAATCCCTAATTATCATCCACCATGTTGCTCGAATTAAATCTTTCATCTCAACTGTACACTGTTCTATGTTCTTCGTGAATACACTTGATTGAACCTTGTCGAAACCATGTTGGTTTTGATCAAATTCCTATTTACTGTAAGTACTCTTGCCTGTCTAGAGTCGTTTAAAATTGGTTTCATGAATTTTCATCATCTGTACTATTTGTTCTTAATTTTTGAACAACCATGTGTCAAAACAAGGAAGGTTTGGACCGCAATCCAAGACCTGTCCTTTCCTGCCCGGACTCAGGCGCAGAACCTGAGAACGCGACGGTCCGATAGGCCGCGTTCTCAGGCGGATCGCGACAGAGAACCTGTCGCGTTCTGAATGCGACAGGTGCTGGCGTCGCGTTCTGACAACCTGCACTACCCGACCTGTCGCGTTCTGTGCAAACCCCTGTCGCGTTCCGACCTGATCCCGTCACGACCCTTACAAGGGTACGTTGCGACCTGGGACTTTTGCATTAAAACCACTAATTTTGATGCTATAGCTTCCTACAGTGTTGGTACCCTTTCTTAACAGTTATACACGCAGTCATATACACCTATTATAATTGAATATATATTGTGTGATTTAAAAGACATGCACATGACTTCTTTTTATCTATGATTTCTCTTACATATGCACACACTCTGAACCATCTATTATGGCTTAACTTGGCATGACAAGATCTCATAAAATATCTGGTAATTTATTCCAATTATATATTTAAATTGTCCTATTTTAAATGAACTTGTCTTTGTTTTCTCGCGATGCTTGGAAATACCGTTACTGACGCTTCACTGTTCTAGAATTCCTCTAGAACGTCGGTCACTTGTTTCTCTACACACTTTTCTCTTGACTTGGACGAACTCTCCGTCGGATACTCTTTCTTCCGGACTAGTGAATCCTTGTTCAAGGCCTCCGTAAGTCTCATTTGTCCATGGATTCCCACATGGCCGACGAGCTGGTTGTACCATAATACCTATGATACCTTTTAGGGATCAGTAAGATCCAAACGACTATTAGAGATTCGCTCTTATCTTAAATCACGCCAGACCTCTGGACCTGTGCTTAACATGGCCAGTGGAAGGTAGTGAAATTCCACCTGACTACCAACACCAAGTGCGCGTGTTGTGCAACTGTTACTATCGCTTGTTTACTCGACGTGTTGTGTGCAATGTCCCTTAGTTCTCATCTATACTCTACTCGCTCGTCTATTCACATTCACTCTACTATCTCGTATGTTCCTCTAGTGCTCTCATCTATTTCTTGGTACTCTCTATTGGCCATTGACTGATTGTCTAAAGATAAACAATATAACCAATGCCTGACAATATATAAAGGGCCCGGTCTGGTCTTGGGATGTGCGTCCGAAAGTGCTATTTGCCCATGGGAGTTAAATGACTAGAGTGTTTGGCATTACACTCGAGTGCTATCTATCTCGACTATCTAAATGACAATCAAAGTACTATATTCTCTCGTTGTCTACATGACAATCAAAAGTGCTATACTATACTCGTTGTGCTATTGATATACTTGTGCTATTTGTGCTATGGTCATCCTGCTATTTGTGCTATTCTCGACGCTCGTGCTATATTTGGAAACTTGTGATATTTCAATCACATGCTATCATACTATCTCTTACATTACTTGACTCTCTCACTCTATCACTACTTGCTCTGCCTTTTTAATACATTAATCATTTAAGCCTGCTTGATCCTAAGATTTAAGTCCTACTGGGCGTTATCGCTCACCCTGCGTTATTTGTCGTTGTGTTCTCAGGTGAAACCGAGGATGAACCTTACACTCAAGAGGACGGGAACGACTAGGAGTGAAGTCAAGAGTACCCTAGTGTCTTAGTACTACGTTAGAGTGTCAGTTAGTCTTTTACTTTATTTCAATGTAATTGGGCCATATAGAATAGCTCTGATATTAGTGGTTGTAACTAGACATTCGAAGAGTTATTAATGAGAAGAATTTGCTTTCGTATTATTCATTGTTCAATGGTTTGATGTCTAGTACTCGCTCGGTACCTGTTTACTTGCAACTATCTCGCGTTCCGATATTCCGTGTCGGGGCATGACAAATTCTTAAGTGGAACAAATAGTTCTTCAGTGGAACAAATAGCTCTCAATTTGGAACAAATGGCTTTCAAAGTGGAACACACACCACTGTTTGGTCAAAAAGTGGAACATATGGCATCTTAAGTGGAACAAAGAGTTGTCAATGTGGTACAAATATGTCTATTCTGTTCTATGGTATCATCTTCATAAAAGTGTTTCTTCCTAAGGTATCAGTTTCTTAAAAGTGCTTCTTCCTATATATTCAATGCATAGAGTGGAAGATATGTTAGGTATCGATGTTCTATAGAGGTGTACAGGGAGGACATGAGCAAATTAAAATTTCGGCAATGCCACATTGATCTCATGTCCATGACCCCCTTCTTATACGTTGCACTAAGTGATGCACCCACCAATTTCCACTGGACATTATTGGGGAAGATCATATTTTCCCATGTGGGGGGAATTAACTTCCAATTGAGCAGTAAGGTGGTTTCCTTCATGGCAGAGGACGTGGCTATAATTCTCAGATTGCTATGTATAGGGCAGAAGGTTGATAACTATGGGTCGGTGAAGAGGCCGTTTAGACTTCACTGATGCTTTGGCATGAAGATCACCTTTGACTGTAAGAAAGTGTGTTCATTGATTGGTGAAATTATCTAGTCAGATGAGGAGGAAGATGTCCAAGATATGGTCCGATTATGGATTGTCCTCCTCCTAGGAACTTTCCTTTGCCCAAGGTCAACACAATCTTACTCGCATCAAATGCTATCCTACCTCAATGACATAGAGAGCATTGGAAAATACAACTGGGCAACCGCAATGCAAGAGGTGACGTTGCATAATTTTGAGAACATTGTGGCTACAGTGCATGCACATAGAGTGGCAAGTTTGGGTGGGCAAATAGACATTCCAGCTAGGGTTCTCGGGCTATTGCATTCATGTATGGATGTACTGTTGCACTTTCCATAAGAATTAATGACTATGCACTTATAACAAATAAAAATGATGCAATATTGTTTTCTAACTATACTTCTAAATTTTAGGTGTGATTTTTAGAGCATACACGGGTGCATCAACCTAATAATAGGATGTCATTCCCATGACTATTAAGGTGGGGACTATTTGTACAGAGAAGGTTGACCTTCTTTGTTTCTAATCTAAAAGACCAAGAGGTATAGTTGTTCCTTTTAAGTTTGATGGTGTTGAAGTTTCATAATTGCCTTATCTTCATGTTCTTAGCAAACCTTTATTTATGTTAATAAATGTAGGTGATGAAAGTTCGATCTCTTGAGTTTTTTAAGAAGGAATTTCTTTTGGGAGGTATGGTCATGCGACCAACCGCAATTGAGGACTTATCCTCGACTATAGTCCTGCCAATTTTACAAGACTTAAGCTACAAGAATGAAAGCACATGAAGGTCAGTGGGTGAAAGATGTGCGGAATTGCCTATTATGGTAATCTAGAAGGGGGGGTTGAATAGATTACTCCCAATTAAAATATTATAGCCTTCTTTTCGATGGAGACACAGATTCTTCGATATCTTAAACAGAGTTAAAATTGAATCAAGATGTGTGTTAATTATAGATAGAAAGAATAGCAAGTTATCTAGCGTGTGAGAGATCAACGTGCCTACCAATCATCTAACCTAAAACGTTCAAACCACAGACACGATGATGTAAGGTGGTTCGGAGTACACAACTTGTGTATCCTACGTCCACCGTCCACACACACACACAGAAACAACTGCTTATGAGCGAGTTCAACACTACAACTCACACACACACGTTGTTTGATGTGAACACACAATCAAAACAACTTAAACCACATGAATCAAGCACAAGGAACGCTTGAAACACAACCACACACCAAAGTATAGAAGGAACGAAAACAGAGAAGAGTTCTGAGTTGAAAGAACAAATCCTGATGAAGAACTCTTCTCGTTGGTAGTCCAGAACAACTTCAGGCTTCGTTTGGATGTAGATCAACTGATGGAGAAGCTTGAGTTGTGGACAACTTGACTTCAACTTCACTCGGAAGATGTTTCTTCTTTGTTCTGAACGGAAGCTTGAAGCAGAGCAGCAGATGGGAGCTTTCTCTCTTGAGTCTTGCTTAGGGTTTTGGAGTTGTGGTCTCTATCTACGAAAATAACCCTATATGATCTATATATATGGGTGTCCAAACATGGAGAGACATGCTTGAAAGAATCACCCAAAACATGGATCATATCTTGACCATCGGAAGTTTCCAAAACTACGTCTGTCGACAGGCGACATGTTGCTGTCGACAGCTACTGCTCAGTTCTGATTTTCATGTTGCTGGAACACTGGATCTGTCGACAGGGGTTGTCTTGCTGTCGACAGGCACACTTCATCTGTCGACAGACACATCTTGGCTGTCGACAGGTACTGCTTTCTGAGTGCTTCCAGAACCTTGTTTTGTTCTGTCATGTCCATCTATCAACAGGTGATTTCTTGGCTGTCGACAGGGATCACTTGAAGTGTCTTTCTTGTTCTTTTTGACCTGAATCTTGTTGCTTGGCTTATATGCATTCATACCTACATTAAAAGACATTCTAAGTGAAATGTAATGAATACATAGGTGATCATTTTGACACTTGATCATGTCATTCATGTCCTTAACAAATGTGTCAATGTATCATCATCAATTGCAATGTTCATTAAAATCACATCATCAAAAACATTAAAGCACATGTAAACCTAACATTCTCCCCCTTTTTGATGATGACAAAATTTCAATTTATGCATATTGATGATTCTCCCCCTTTTGACAACATTCAAAAAGACACATTATGCACACATGGATAAGATGTAAGCAAAGGAACTAAGGTTTCATTCATAAACATGCAATACACTCAGTTACAAAAGATTACAATCTGCATGACATAGAGTAAAAGCCAAAGATGAAAAGAGATAGAACTGACTCAAAATACGAAGTGACCTACTACCCAAATCTAGTCACTAAGACCTAGATAACCCAAAGACTCTCTAAACATTGTCATTTCCTGTAACATTAGGATGACAGAAGCTATGAAACTCTGTAGAGAGCCGGGTAAGCTGATGTTGAAGCTGCACTTGAGTGTCGGCCAGTGCTTCCATCCTTGTATCAACATGATCGAGACGGGTGTTGAGATGCTCAAAACCCGTGGTGAATTGGAGTTGCAACTGAGCCATCTGACCAACAATGAAATCCCGAAGAGAGGGAGCTGGTTCACGGTGTTCAGCATCAGCAGGATCATCTCCTTGAGCATCCATTGGCTCTGCCTGGGAGTCTTCATCATCACCTTCAGCAGAATCTTCCTCAACGTTTGGTGTTGTACCCTTGAGGGTCCTAGTTACTATCCCATCCACAAACTTGTATCCCATACGATGAACGGCAATGAGATCAAATGCACTGCGGGATTTGACAGTGACAAGTTCATGATCATGGATAGGAATGCCAATGAATAGAAGAAGTGAGGTGATTGGACAAGCATATGGCATTGACCTCTTAGAATTGCGAAAGCATTGATTGAGGAGATCAAGCATTAGCAAGGGGAGATTGATTTGCTCAGTCCGAAGAAAATAATAGAAGAGGGATTTATGGACTGTGGTGACAAGTTCCTTGCTTCCATCTTTTGGAACTACAAGTGTGGTGAAGATATGATGAATAAGGAGATTCAATGGAGGGAATGTATTAGCATTGAGTTTCAGACGATCCACACTAGGATGGTAGAGTTGATGGGTGATGAGGGTATAGTAGTCAGAGGCAGAAGGAGGATTGACAAGGATGTTTGCCCCTTAGTTGGGAATTTTGAAGGCACGGCAAAGGAGATTTGCAGAGATTTGAAAGGTTGTACCTTTGACCGTGGTGAAGAATACTTCATCAACAACCGACTTCTCCAGATTGTCGAAAAACTCGGTCACAGCAGCAGGAGAGTACCGCTTGTGAGAGTATAGAAACTCGATCCAACCCTGGGTGTCGAACAGGGACTGGAGACCTGGAAACATGTTCTCCTGGGACACGAAGTCCACGTAACGTGGCTGGACGAACTTTGAAAAGGAGCCCCGGACCTTAGTCGTTTGGCGGTTGGGAGGAACAACAAGCTCCGGTAGACGGTCGTCCCGGTGCTTGCTCCGACGCTCTACAGAAGCTCTGGAACCTTCACCGGCTTCAGACGAGAGAGCTGCCGACGAGAGGCAACTCGTTTTCCATTGAAAGCCATGGAGGAGAAGTGGTTGGGGCGAGAGAGGGCTCTGAGAAGAGGATGGGAACCAGAGGAGGAGAAGCGAAGAGAACAAGACTCTGGCGTCCGGTGCCCTGGATGGAGGAGATTAGGGTAAGAGAGGGAAGAAAGGTGTTGTAGAGAGGGTAGAAAGGGGGAAGGAGTCGTGGGTGCCCTTTTAAAGAAGGTGGATGAGAGTTTGAAATAGAAACGGCTTCACAAAATCCGGCCAAATAGCACACCGTTTGGGCTTCTGAACCGCCCTTGGCTGCCGGCTGTCGACAACAGCCTTGTGGCTGTCGACAGCTGCTTAGCAATTTTATGCCAGAACTTAGGTTTCAAGGAATTTGAATGGAAGTGAGCATGCACGTATGATTCTAAGGATGAGAAAAGGTTTTATACTCAATACCAAGTGTCATAGCCAATAGTATAAAGACACAAAAATATTCGACAATGGTTGAGAGAGAATACTCCGGGAATCTTAAGTTATAGCATTTAGAGAACTATGCTCAAACATTGAAGTGAAATAAAGAGAATCCCGTTGAATAAAACCATTGAAGAAAATCATATGACTTAGTGGTAATGTTCATTTGGTAAATGAAGACAATGGCTACATGACCCATGGACGATAGACAACCTGTTTCCCTTGAGTTGAGATGATGGAGGCTACACACTATTTCTTGCAATGTGGGAATTTTATTTTATGTAAGAAATATGTGAAAAGTGATAATTAGGTTCACATACATCTTTGGACGTGAAGGTAGACATTTGTGATGCCCATACCCCTAGTTACTCAGTGTGAGTGACCATCATATCATTGAACAGAGATGATGAAATAACTTTTTGACGCGAAGACAGACATTGGTGATGCCCATGTCCCTGGTTACTCAGTAAGAATCATCATTGCTCTGCCTTATCCCATTTGAATTTGTATCTCGCACATTTATTATTATTTTTTTTTGAAATATGTAGCTTTTCTCCATTTTTTTTTATATTTAACAGCAAGGTGACTGGTTATGTAAGGTCAAAGGGCAATGTAAAACATTAAATGTAAATACCATCTTACTTATCAAGCCATTTGAGAGACATGATCATCCCCAAAAGAAATATTCAATGGAATTAAGTTGAATTCACTTGAGTTTCTCAAGGTTTTCTAGATGACACAACCTAGATCCAAGTCCAAAATATTATGTCAAAATCATTGAGAGTAAATTAATATCTTGGATACTATATGACTATGATAAATGATAATGAACATAAAGTCCTTATTCTCCCCTTGTACAAGGATGTGTACATACTCAATGAGAAAGTGTGAGAAAGATTGAAGAGTTAACATTAAGAGGGTAGCTGTCGACAACAAGAAGGTGTCTGTCGACAGGTACTGAATGCCAGTGAAGTGGAGTTTCTGGGAAGGCTTTGCTGTCGACAATTAGGTTGGTGGCTGTCGACAGGCACTTGGAAAATCAGTGTTGAGACTTGATTAAAGATAGATTTTCAACCAATGAGAGAGGGATTAAAATACATGATATAGGAAGGGTATCCCTTAAGGAACTCACTCATTTAGCCTTACCTGGCTCCCCCATAATGTGTGTAGGTATTGACTCAACATTTGAGCAAAACAACATGAGATTCACAATCAAGGCAAACACTTACACACAAAACAACATCCATAAACATGTGAGCATGTGAAATTCAGTAGTTGAAGGAAATGTATTTGACAAAATTGAAGAAAACCAAGTACCCTATTGTGAAGTGTATAACCTTTATGAAGAAGGAGACTATGGATACTTGGCGGAGGATTTTTCCTCACGCATAATGATAGTTTCCGAACAAGCTGAACTTGTTCTTTAACTTATCACCATTTAATATACCTCATAGTCACTACTCACAAGGTTTGATTACCTCTCAATTTGGTATTAGTTTCATTGAATTTTGCATAAACCCAATTCTCTTCTTAGGGATGTGAACCTATCTTCTGACAAAGGTTTGGTGAATATGTCAGCCAATTACTTTTCAGTGGGTATGAAGCTAAGCTCCAAGGACTTGGTGGCTACCTCATCTCTTAAGAAGTGATGTTTGATTTCTATGTTTTAGTCCTTGAGTGTTGGATTGGGTTCTTTGAAAGGTTGATAGCACTAGTGTTGTCACATAGGATTGGTGTGCATCCAATATCAATATTATAGTCACACAATTGACTTTTAATCCACAATACTTGCATTGCACAACTCCCTGCAGCAATATATTCTGCCTCTGCAGTGGAGAGTGCAACCGAGTGTTGCTTCTTGGATGCCCACGAAACCATGCAACCACTAAGAAATTGACAGTACCCACTAGTGCTTTTTCTATCAATTTTGCATCCAACATAGTCAGCATCAGAATATGAAATCAAGTTAAAGTCACTACCTGCTGGAAACCATAAACCCAATTCTTGTGTACCTGAGAGATATCTGAAAATCCTTTTCACTACAACCAAGTGACTTTCCTTTGGATTAGATTGGTATCTAGAACAAAGGCAAACGATGAACTGTATATCTGGCCTACTTGCAGTAAGGTAAAGGAGTGAGCCAATCATACCTCAGAATTGCTTTGCATCTACCGGTTTACATTTCTCATCTTTTTCCAGTTTAATGCTTGTGCTCATTGGGGTTGAGGCATGTTTGGCTTGTTCAAAATGAAATTTTTTGAGAAGCTCCTTAACATATTTTTCTTGATTAATGAAGAAGCCGTCTTCATGTTGCTTAACCTGCAAACCAAGAAAAAATTGTAGCTCCCCCATTAAACTCATCTCAAATTCACTGTGCATATGTTTTGAAAACTCTTCACACAGTGATGGGTTAGTGGAACTGAAAATGATGTCGTCCACATAAACTTGAACAACTATAATGTGATTGCGAACTTTCTTAGTAAAAAGAGTTTGGTCCACTTTACCTCTTGAGTAGTTTTTACTCACCAGAAAGTTGCTTAGTCTGTCGTACCAAGCTCCGGCTGCCTGTTTCAAACCATAGAGAGCTTTGTGCAATTTATAAACATGATTAGGCTTGTCATTCTCCTCAAATCCTGGTGGTTAGAGACATAGACTTCCTCTTTGATGTAGTCATTCAAGAAGGCAGTTTTAACATCCATTTGAAAGAGTTTGAATTTATTTGAGCATGCATATGCCAACAAAATGCTTACTGCTTCTAGTCTAGCTACAGGTGCAAAAGATTCTTCAAAGTCTACACCAAATTCTTGATTATGCCCTTTTGCTACCAGTCTAGCCTTATTTCTCACCACTTTACCCTCTTCATTTAGTTTATTCCTAAACACCCATCTAGTGCCTATGACAGAGATCTCAGGGGTTCTAGGAACTAGACTCCAAACATTGTTTCTTTGAAACTGACCAAGTTCCTCATGCATAGCATCAATCCATGAATTTTCTTTTAAGGCTTCTTCAACATTTTTAGGTTCCACTTGAGAGACAAAAACTAGATGATCTTGTTCAACTATTTGTCTAACCTGAGACCTAGTTTGAACTGAATCATTTAAATCTTCTATCACATTATCAAGTGGGTGATCTTTGGAATACCTCACATTTGTGATTGTTGAAGGACTGGGTTAATCTTGGACTTGAGGAAGGTGATTTTGTGGAGGTTGTTCTTGAGGAGGGTGAGCTTGAGGAGCTTCATCTTGAGGCTCTTCCTCTTGTGGATCTTCTTCAGATTCATCATCTTGATTTCTGAACATATTTTCGTCATCTTCATCATTGTACCTGCGAAGATATCCACTTTTAGTCTTGGAAACTACTTTAGAATTTTCTTTTGCTTTTATTTGTAGTTCCCCAAGAGTTGTTCCTTCATCTCCATCTTCAATCCTGTGAACATTTGAGTTGTTAGGCTTCGCATGATACTCATAAAAAATAATATGTGGAGTTTCTTCCACTGTTCGAGTTTTATTGTTAAACACCCTATATGCTCTAGAGTGTTCTGAGTATCCCAAAAAAATACCTTGATCACTTTTGGCTTCAAACTTGTCTAAGTCAACTTTATCATTGTTATGTATAAACACTTTTGAGCCAAAAACTTTGAAATATCCAATACTGGGTTTCTTACCTTTTAACAGTTCATTGGGGTTTTTTTTCATCACAGGTCTTACCATGGCTCTGTTGAGAATATAGCATGAGGTATTCACTACTTCTGCCCAAAAACTCCTTGAGAGTTGGCTTTCGACCAGAAGAGTGCGAGCCATTTCCATCAACGTTCTGTTCTTTCTCTCCACGACACCATTTTGTTTCGGATTCCTTGGAGAGGAAAACATGTGTTCTATACCTTGGTGCCTGCAAAAATCAGAAAATGAGTTGTTGTCAAACTCTCCCCCGTGATCAGTGCGGATTGAGCATATCTTATTGACATTGCCATGCTCAATCTTATTAAAGATTCTTCAAAAAGTTTCAGTGCTTCATTCTTATGAGCCAGAAACTTAACCTATGTGAACCTAGAAAAATCGTCCACAATGACAAAACCGAACCGTTTGCCATTAAGACTTAGAGTTCTTGTAGGTCGAGTTCTTGTAGGTCCAAACAGGTCCATGTGCAAAAGTTCATAAGGTTTGGAGGTGCTTACCGGTGCTTTGGATTTCAAAGATTTCCTGGTTTATTTTCCCTTGCACATGAATCACAAAAACTTTCATTCTTATTAAAGGAAATTTTAGGAAGTCCATTTACCAATTTTAGCATCGTGATCTTGTGGAAGACATTGTAGCTTGCATGGCCAAGCCTATGATGCCACAAGGTAAGCTCATCCTGTTTATTTGCAACAAGACACAAGTTTTCATTTTCTGGATCATCCAAATCAACTAATAAATGTTGTTTACCCTTTTTCCAGAAAAATTAATACTTCATGTTTCCTTATCAACAATTTGACATGAGTTTGATTCAAAAACTACTTTATGACCTTTATCACACAGTTGGCTTATGCTAAGCAAATTGTGATTGAGACCATCAACTAGCAATACGTTGTCTATAGAGTTAGAGGCATACTTACCGACCTTACCTGAGCCAATGATTTGGCCTTTATTGTTACCTCCAAAGACAACTTGACCTCCGTCTTTTTCCACCAGCAAACAAAATTTATCTTTGTCGCCCGTCATGTGCCTCGAGCAGCCACTATCCATGTACCATTTGTTTTAATTTTGGGCTGTTAGGCATTCCTACATAGATGGATCAGATAAGAGATTTTGGTACCCAAATTACTTTGGGTCCCATTGTATCATTCATGCCAAAAAGTAAATGCTTTGGAATCCATATTTGCTTGCATTTCTGTTTATTTAGATTATTCCAGCATTGTTTTTCATTGTACCCAAGTTTCTTACAGAAATTACATGATGAAGATTTTCTTAGGACAGTTGGTTTATTATTCTGAGGAACATGCATGGGCATTTTACCGTTTTGTTGCCTGGTTAGCTTTTCTTTGGAAGCATGTTTCCTACCCTTGGCTTGAGTTTTATTGTTCTTTGAAGGGATTTGCTTGCTTGTGCTTGGGCTAGAATCAACAAAAGAAGTTAACAAGTTTTGTCCTATTTTCTTTTGTTTTATTGGTTGAAATCCAATCCCATGTTTGGCAACAAAGACATTTGATCCTAGAATAGCATCAAGATTTTGCTTCCCATTTACAAACCTTGTTAGATTTTCAGATTTTCCTTTAAGGTCCCCTTCAGCCTTTTCCAATTTTTTCTTAATCTCATCAAGTTCATTTTGAAGAGTTTCAAGAGAGATGGTTAGAGTTAGTTTCTCCTTTTCACTCTCTTGCAGTTTAATTTTCTGATTATCCATTTCCTCACTGTGAGCTTCTTCATCAATTTTCATCATTTCAATCTCTTTGTTCAAGGTTGCAATTTGTTCATCATTGTTTGTGCTTTGAGCAAAAGAATTGATTTTCTTCTTCAATACTTTATTTTCAGTTTTGAATTCATAAAAATTTTCAAATAAAACAGTGTATGCTTCTTCCCATTCATCAACAGTATAGCTTTCAAAGGAAGAATTTACCTCATTAGAGTCGTCACTTCTTGCCATCAAGCATTGAATCTCATCATCTCTAGAGGCTTCTTGTGCGTCCTCATCTTCGTCTTCATCACTCCAAGTAGCCAACATCACCTTGGCTTTCTTGAAGGTGAATTTTTCTTTCTTCAGTTTTTTCTTGAGCTCTGGGCATTCTCCTCTCATATGCCCTTGTTTCTTGCACTCATAGCATACAATGTCAGATTTTTTATTAGTATCAAATTTATTTAAAAAATCTTTCTTTTGAAAGGGTTTAGAGTTACCTAACCCTCTTCTTTTGAACTTCAGAAATTTCTTGAATTGTCTAGTGAGCATGGCCATTTCATCATTCTCACTATCACTAGAAGTTTCAAGTTCAACACTTTCCTGATGAACGTCCTTTTGGAACTTAAAGAATTTTTCTTGGATGCTTTCAAAGTAATTGATTTTCGTGAGTTTTCTTCAGTTTCTTTTCTTTTCACATTTATTTCATATGTCATTAGGGAACCAATTAGTTCATCCAATTTCATCTTTGAGAGATCTTTTGAATCCTCATGACAGTGGCCTTAGTGTTCCATGAGGATGGAAGAGACCGAAGTATCTTCCTCACTAAGTCACTTTCTGAGTATTCTTTCTTAAGACCTTTCAATCCATTTATTATTAGCATGAATCTAGCAAACATGTCTGAGATAGTTTCATCGTTATTCATCTTAAACATTTCATACTCAGAAACTAGCATGCTTGCTTTGGTTTCCCTTATCTCAGACGTACCTTCGTAGATAAGTTCAAGTTTGTCCCACATCTCTTTTGCTGAGGTGCATGTGGAGACCCTTGAATATTCTTTGGGGTAAACAGTGCACTGCATCATTGATAATCTCATAATTGTTATGAATAATTGTGCCATTTTATTGACAAATAATTGATAAATTCATAAATATTGGATTACATGGGAGATAATTGATTAAATATCTATTGTGTTGCATTTGCAGGTTAATGGGCCATTGTATGAAATGCTTAACGGGCCACTGGACAAAGCAATCCAACAGAGGTAAAACTGGCATATTCTAAAAGTTGCAAAACCCTAGCCGCCTTTCTTTTTCTACCTCCCTCTTCTTGCTATATTTTTAAGATTTTCTCTCTCTTTTTGAAAACCTCTCTTTTAGAGAGAGAGCTCTTTATTTAAGCCCCCCCTCTCTCTCTACTATTCTTTTTGGACATTCTACTCTCATTCCCTTCTTCCTCCCGCAACCCTTCTCTTCTTCTTCCTCTCTGGACTTTCTCTCTTCTCCCTCGCTCCTGCGCACACACCACTTCTTCCTCTCTTCCCTTCTTCTTCCTCTTCTTCTCTTCCCTTCTTCTCCTCTTCTCTTTCTTCATCCCGGTCTCTCCTCCCTGTCTCTCTCTTCGGTTCACACGCAAAGCAGCAGCAGCAACGCGCCAGTAGCCCTGCCCGCCACGCCCACGACCGCCCAGCCGCCTGCCGCCAGCGCTGCCCCTGTTGCCTCGCCAGGCCGCGGCCCAGCCGCCTGCCGCCAGCGCTGCTCGTGCTACCTCGCCAGGCCGCGCCCCTGCGCGCACACGCCAGCGCCCCGCGCCCGCACCCTGCCGCGCTCGCCGCTGCCTGCCACGCGCCCCTGCGCCCTCCTCTCTACGTGCATGCATGCACGTAGAGAGCCGCACCGCTCTCTCTCTCTCTCTCGCTCTCTCTCCTATCGCTCTCTCTCCTCTCTCGTTTCTCTCATCTCTTTCTCGTCTCTCTCCTCTCACTTTCTCGCGTGTCTTTCTCTCTCTCCCTCACGCGCTCTCTCTCCTCTCTCTCTCTCTCACGCGCTCTCTCTCCTTTCTCTCTTTTCTCTCACTCTTCTCTCCTCTCGTCTCTCTTATTCTCTATATTCTTTTTCCTCTTTGTTTCAGTGTAATTGTTATGACAGTTGGTTAGAATAAAATATTTGTTAGTATTTTTGTTATTCAGTAGATTGCAGTTTTAAATATTACTCTTGTTCTCTCATTCACCTTTATCTTTCTCTCTCTATTTATTTACTTAGCTTAGATTTATTTAATTCAACTTAGTTTAAATATCACCACATTATTTTCCTACACAAAACAACTCAAGGTTTTCAACTCTAAAATCTTTTTCCCCGTGGATTCGACTCGGTTCACCACTTAACTACTGTTAAAATATTTAGTGTAGGCCGATACATTTGAGATTGTTAGTCACGTATTTACAGCGTATTCGTGAGCTATCAATTTTTGGTGCCGTTGCCGGGGAATTAGAATTTTAGTTTTGATAATCTTGGTGTTATTTGTATATATTCATGCTAATATTTTCTTTCTTTTGTAGGTATCAAATAAAAAGTGAAAAATCCTGAAAATTGCAAATTGAAGAATCTATCAGAAAACTGTCGTTGAAAGCTGAATCTGTAGGTAAAAGTTCTGTTTGGAAAGAAAAATCTGAAAATTGAAGGAAAAATAAAAAAAAAGGGTAAGTGAGGTGAGTTTCCTTCTCTCACTCTTTCCATTTATTTTCATTTCCAAAAGAACGAGGGATTGCGTTGGAGGTAAGTACTATTAAAACCCTCTCGATTTAGTTTCTTTTTCTTAGTTACCATGTTTAGATAATTAAAAAAAAAAGAAACAAAATAAAAAATAATAAAAAAAAATCAATCACTTGAATCCAATCAAAGATGTCATGTGAAGATTAGAAACTTTCCATCTTTAGGACATGCATCATTTAGATTTCCATGCTTAGGTAATTTCTTTTCTTTGAAAAGTTTCCTTTCTTGTCGAAGATTGCGGGAGGCAAGGTGAGAATCTCAATTTCTTTAAAAAACATGATCATGCATTGCCATGCTTGCATAGAATCCCTTGCTTGATTTTGTGGTGTGCACATCATTTCTAAAATACTTTAAGGGCAATTTTCTTAACAAGATAAGGTGGGGATTTGATCACCCTTCCTTAGCCCACAAACCACAATCTACCTGCATCTTTTGCATTCCCAAGCCCTAATAAAAGTCAGTAAACATTGGCCTTAGGGTTCACACTGAGGTTTAGGTCCACTTGGGCCCACTAATTGGTTTTGGAAACTGGTGTCTAAGGCTAGAGGTTAAAAGGCAACGCCTAAGCGGGAAAGTGGTTCTCTAATTAGGTCCCTAAGAAAGTAGGGGGAGCCTCCCACTACCCCACCTCTTACCTGGCCAGTGGATATACCTAATAGTGGACTTAAGTTGGTCTATGGCCACTTTGTGAGAAATCTCACTTTCAAGTCTAAGATCTCTAGGTCAAATAGGGTATTTGTTGAAACTTGTTTGCCTTATTAAAAAAAAATAATCTAAAATAATAAAATTTTAAAAAAAAATTTCTCTCTCTTCTCTCAGTTGGTCCTAATGCATGCATGGTAGGAGATCATAAAGCCCTAATTTGCTAGGACCAATCCCAGAAATTGAGAGACTTCTCCATCAAAGGAATAATCTCCTGAAAAATCAAATGGCTGAAAATCAAGAAATCAAGAAATCCCCAAACAAATGAAGGATTATTTCATTCTCAATCAATATCAACCTTCATCTTGTAATCATCTCCCACAAAATCAAGCCATCCAATATGAGATTAAATCCAGCACCATCCAAATGCTCCCATCCTTTTATGGAAATACCAATGAGGACCCTTACAAACACATAGATGAATTTCTGGAAATTTGTTCCACTGTCAAGATCCAGAACTTCACTAATGATGCCCTCAGACTGGCTCTTTTCCCATTCTATCTTAAGGATAAAGCTAAATATTGGTTGGGCACTATAGGGAAAACCATTAGAACTTGGGCAGAAATGCAACAAGAATTTTTGAAAAAATTCTATCCCATAGGCCGAACCAATACCATGAGAAGAGCCATTACTGGATTTTCTCAAACACTAGGGGAATTAATTCATGAGTCATGGGAAAGGTTGAAGGAGCTTTTGAGAAAATGCCCCCACCATGGTCTCTCAAAATGGCAAATTGTCCAAGCATTTTATGAAGGATTGACTGAACAATATAGACAAATGGTGGATGCTTCATGTGGAGGGGCTTTCATGAGTAAAAGTAAGGAGGAGGCTTATGATCTCTTTGAAATGCTAAGTGAAAATTCAATTAATCATGCCTCACTTTCATCTTATGAGAGATCTGTTGGGCCATCCAAACGGGCTGAGTTGTATGAAGTGAGAAATCAGGCTGAATCGGAGCCCAAATTCGAGAACCATCTCATGGCCCAAAAGTGGGAGAAAGTGGAATGATGGCCCAAACTGTTGCCTCTCTGGCTCAAAAGATGGACCAAATCTTGTCTAGGACCCATCAGGATTCCTTTGGCCCATTCCCCTCAAGCCCATATGTTGGCCCAGATTCCTATCATCAGGAAGTCTGTAGCTTGTGTGCTAGCCCGGCCCATCACATTAATGAATGTCCAACTGCAGCTCAACTCCCACCTTTCATCCAAGAACAAGTCCAAGAACAGTCCAAGCAGCCCAAGGATTTCCCAAGCCCAATCTAGACCCATTTTCCAATTCATACAATCCAGGCTGGAGAAACCATCCCAATTTCTCTTGGAAAAATCAACAAGTTCCACCTCAAAGACCTAACCCATCCGTGCCTCAAGCCCCAAAACAACCATTCCAGAACCAGTTTCAGGCCCAGCCGAATCCTTATAATGGCACTTATGCCAGAGGGCCTCAGGCCCAATTCTCTCAGGCAGTCCAATATCCTCCTCCAACCCAAGCAAGTTCAGCCTACCTTTCAACAATCTCCTCAACAAAATTTGAAGAACAATTCAATCAACTGCAACAAATTATCCTGGCCCAACAACAACAATTGCACCAGCAACAACAACTCTTGGCTATAAACCACAGACCATGGCTAGGTTAGAAGCCCAAGTGGGCCAGATGGCTGAGACCACCACGAGAAGGGAAGTGGGCCAATTGCCTAGCCAACCTGTGCCCAACCCAAGGAACCAACCACCAGGCTTTGCTCCACAACCAGGCCTCTTACCTCAACCTGTCCAACAAGTCCAACCAAGAGGCCCACAATTGGAGAACATAAAAGCCATTTCAAGCCTGCGAAGTGGTAAGGTGCTAAGCGACCCACATAAGGGAAAAGAGGTTGTGAATAATCCTGAACTAGAGGCCCAAGATGATACTAGTGATAGTGAAGAGGACCCATTCAGACTAAGTTGGGGAAGAGAACAAAGGAAAAGGGAAGGCTCATGAAAATCCAACTTCTTACCAGCCCAAAGTGCCATTTCCAAGTGCTCTAGAATCCAAGCCCATTAAGAAAAAGAAGTCAGTCCAAGATGAGGAGTTGTTGGAATTGTTCAAACAAGTCCACATCAATATTCCACTCCTGGATGCAATCAAGCATGTCCCGACTTATGCTAAATTTTTGAAAGAAATGTGCACTCCACGAAGGGAATCCAAGACTGCAATTCAGAAAATCTGGCTATCTGAAGATGTTAGTGTAGTTCTGACAACCACCTCCCTAGGAAGTTGAAGGACCCTGGTGCTCCCCTCATTTCATGTGATATAGGTGGTATAACCTTTGATCGTGCCCTTCTTGATTTAGGGGCAAGTGTCAATCTTCTTCCCACCTTTATTTATGAGCAATTCAACATAGAGGAACTCAAGCCCACTTCCATCATTCTGCAGTTGGCCGATCGTTCGGTCAAGACTCCACGGGGATTGATAGAGGATGTAATTGTCAAAGTCAATGATTGTTATTTCCCGTGACTTTCTCATCCTTGATATGTCCACCCACCAGGAGTTGAAACACACTCCTATCATTCTTGGTCGTCCCTTCCTCGCCACTGCCAAAGCCAATATTAACTGTGCTATGGGGATGATGGACATTTCATTTGGGGGACAAAAGGCTTCTCTCAATGTTTTTAAGCATCTCAATATCCAGATCAAGAAGAAGGATGTCATTCTATTGACATTTTGACTAGTCCATTGAATGATCTCGATGTTGACCATCTTGAGGACCAATGCTTTACATGACTCACCACTCCGTCTGGCACCATGGTCCAAGGTCGAACCTCTACCGACCTTGCAATCTGCACCAGCTCTACCTTCACTTCAAAGCCCTCCAGATCTTGAGCTTAAACCTCTTCCAGACTCCCTCAAGTATGTATTCCTGGGCCCAAACCAAACTTTGCCTGTTATCATTGCCTCCAACCTAAGTCCTAACCAAGAAGCCCAATTGATAGAAGTCTTAGGGGAACATAGGAGTGCCATAGGATGGACAGTGGCTGACCTTAAAGGGATAAGTCCATCTATTTGTATGCACCACATCTACTTGGAGGACAATGTGAAACCAAGCCGGGAAACGCAAAGGAGGTTAAACCCCAACATGAAGGAAGTGGTGAAGAAGGAAGTAGTGAAGTGTCTAGATGCTGGAATTGCTTATCCAATATCAGATAGCCAGTGGGTCAGCCCAACCCAAGTGGTTCCTAAGAAGTCTGGGCTGACAGTGGTGAAAAATGAACAAGGGGAGGAGGTACCCACTAGATTGACCACGGATGGAGAGTGTGCATAGATTATAGGAAGCTCAATGCCATGACCAAGAAAGATCACTTTCCACTCCCATTCATGGATCAAATCCTTGAGAACTAGCAGCCAACAATTCTTCTGCTTTTTGGATAGTTATTCTGGGTACAATCAAGTGGCAATTTACCCAGAAGATCAAGACTAAGATCCACCTTTACGTGCCCCTATGCACATTTGCTTTTAGGAGAATGCCATTCGGACTTTGCAATGCACCAGCCACTTTTCAAAGGTGCATGATGGCAATCTTCTCTGACATGGTGGGAGAATTCCTTGAGGTATTCATGGATGATTTTTCTATATATGGGGATTCTTTTGAAAAATGTCTGAAAAATCTGGAGAAGGTTTGGCTAGATGTGTGGAGACAAACTTGGTGCTTAGTTGGGAGAAGAGCCACTTCATGGTTCGAGAGGGCAT
Organism: Colocasia esculenta; assembly: GCA_014218235.1. Lineage (NCBI taxonomy): Eukaryota > Viridiplantae > Streptophyta > Magnoliopsida > Alismatales > Araceae > Colocasia > Colocasia esculenta. The sequence continues at coordinate 26,559,363 of CM024753.1, read as the reverse complement.
AGTCTTGGCCACATTGTGTCTGAGCGGGGTATCGAGGTAGATAGAGCCAAAGTTGGCCTCATTGCTGATCTTCCTCCCCCTACCTCCGTTAGATAGATTCGTGCATTTCTTGGCCATGACGGCTTCTATCGCCGGTTCATTGAATTTTCCAAAATTGTCCGTCCCTTAACTCTTCTCCTAGCAAAGGATGTTCCATTTCAATTTAATGATGCTTGTTTGAGGCATTCACTACTTTGAAAGAGGCTTTGACCAAAGCTCCCATTCTTCAAACTCCTGATTGGTCATTGCCCTTTGAGATCATGTGTGATGCCTCTGACTATGCCATAGGTGCTGTTTTAGGACAAAGAATTGATAAACGTCCTGTGGTGATTTATTATGCGAGTCGCACCCTCGCTGATGCTCAATTGCACTACACCACCAGAGAAAGAACTCCTCCTGCTGTGGTTTTTGCCCTCGAAAATTTCGATCTTATCTTTTGGGGGCAAAAGTCATCATCTACTCTGATCATTCTGCTTTGAAGTATCTCCTGGCAAAGAAGGACTCTAAACCAAGACTCATTAGATGGATCCTTCTCCTTCAAGAATTTGATTTGGAGATTCGGGATAAGAAAGGTACTGAAAATGTTGTTGCTGATCATCTGTCCCGAATTCTCATCCCAGAAAGTGCTCCCATGCATGACTCCTTTCCCGATGAACACCTCCTTGCTATTTCTCATAGTACACCCCCATGGTATGCTCACATTGTCAATTACCTTGCGGTGGGGCGAATTCCTAAAGGATGGTCAAAGAATGAAAGTGATCATTTTTTCTCTAAAACCAAACACTATTTCTGGGATGACCCAGAATTATTTTTCATGGGTCCAGACAAAGTCATTAGGAGATGTGTCCCTGAGGAAGAGCAACAAAGCATCCTCAATTTCTGTCACACTCTAGCTTGTGGGGGACACTTCTCGGGGAAGAAAACTGCTGCCAAGGTCTTACAAAGTGGGTTTTACTGGCCCACTTTGTTCAAGGATGCTTATGAATTCAGTAAGACCTATCTGAGATGCCAATCTGTGGGGAACAACTCTCGGAGAGACATGATGCCACTAAACCCCATTTTGGTGGTAGAAATTTTTACTGTCTGGGGGATCGATTTCATGGGCCCATTCCCTTCATCCTTTGCCATGAGTATATCCTTGTGGCAGTTGATTATGTATCTAAATGGATTGAAGCCATTGCCACCCGCACCAAGATCATAAGGTTGTCATGAAATTTGTGCGGAGGAATATCTTCTCTAGGTTTGGGTGCCCTCGGGCCATCATAAGTGATGGGGGATCTCACTTCACTCATTCCCAATTTCGAGCTTTGCTTAAAAATATGGGATAACTCACAAAATTGCTACCCCCTACCACCCCCAGACTAGTGGCCAAGTGGAAGTGTCCAATAGGGAGATCAAGAACATTCTGCAAAAGACTGTTAGGCCCGATAGGAAAGATTGGTCAGAAAGGCTGGATGATGATTTGTGGGCCTATCGGACTGCTTATAAGACTCCCATTGACATGTCTCCCTACATGTTAATTTTTGGTAAAGCTTGTCACCTTCCTGTTGAGTTGGAGCATAGAGCTTATTGGGCCATTAAACAATTCAACCTTGACTTAGCCCAAGCTGGATCACATAGAGCCCTCCAACTACATGAGCTTGAGGAATTGCGCAATGAAGCCTATGATAATTCCAAAATTTATAAAGCCAAGACCAAAATCTTTCATGACAAACACATTTTGAGGAATCCTTCCATCCGACCAAAAGGTTTGGCTTTTAAACTCTAGGCTGCGCTTATTTCCAGGTAAATTGAAATCTCGATGGGATGGACCATTTATTGTTGTAAAAACTTTTGACTATGGTGCTGTTAAAATTCTTGATCCTAAAAATGGTCAAACTTTCACTGTTAATGGTCAACGTCTCAAATCTTACATGGAAAACATGCAGCTCTCACCTAAAGAATCCATTCCCCTGAATGATCTTGAGTAGATGCACATGAACTTCATTGTGTCTGGCTGAAGACATTAAACTTAGCGCTTATTGGGAGGCAACCCAATATTTTTAGGAAATTTAACTCATTTTTTTTCTTTTCTATTGTGTTCTAGGTTTTTGGAAGGCTAGCGGGCAACCCATTACCTTTGATGAAGCCAGTGTGCCACCACCCTCATGTGATCATCAGGTTGCATCTCTCCTTTCTTAACTTACATTGGCTTTATTCTATGTTCTTTACTTTTATGCCATTGAGGACAATGTCATTCAAGTTGGGGGAGGGCAAGTCTTTCAATTCTTTAAATCCTGCTAAACATCCCAGGCATTATTCTATGCTCATTAACTTCATGTATCATTTCTCATGGAAAGAATACCTGATTCTAGAATGATTTTACTCTAAGTATATACTTGTGCTAGTGGCACGCTAAAGGATGAATTTTGTGGTTATATTCATAGCATTTTCCACAACTACATTTGAAATTTTATTGAACGTTCACACATGTATTAGATGATGAATAAGTGTCATTCAAGAGGGTGATGAGGGTTTTACCTAATACTCATGATGAAGATTAACATTCTGCACTCTTATTGAAAACTAATCGTGGGGAAAAAGCTACCTGCCTGCAAGTTATGAAAAAAAAAATATTGAAAAAAACGATGAAGGAAATCCCTAGCTTAGTAACCGGGCCTCGGCACCTCATGAAGTGTTGAAGTTCGCGTCAAACAGTGAAAGGATATCCAAAGAAAGAAAAAAATGATACCGAAGGATGAAAATAAAAAGCAGAGTGAAAGCTACCTGTAATTCGAGGATTTGATCTTAGGAGTGTAGATTGATATCATCTCTAAGTAATGGGTCAAAAACTCATACACTATCTTAGTAATGCTTATTGATCATAAGTGCATACATGAAGGAAATGATAATTTCAACTGTATCTTGAGGAACTGTCTAATAACATGAACTGCATGATTATCTTTGACACATGCTACTAGAACTGGAAATACTTATTGTTGATCAGTCTTATCTCTGCTTTCTTGACATGAAAAATGATGTTTGAAGTTCCTATTAGTCCCAATTATTCACTTGTGTGCATTGCTAAGGGACTAGCAATGAGTAAGTTGGGGGATGTGATAATCACATAATTGTTATGAATAATTGTGCCATTTTATTGACAAATAATTGATAAATTCATAAATATTGGATTACATGGGTGATAATTGATTAAATATCTATTGTGTTGTATTTGCAGGTTAATGGGCCATTGTATGAAATGCTTAACGGGCCACTAGACAAAGCAATCCAACAGGGGTAAAACTGGCATATTCTGAAAGTTGCAAAACCCTAGCCGCCTTTCTTTTTCTACCTCCATCTTCTTGCTATATTTTTAAGATTTTCTCTCTCTTTTTGAAAACCTCTCTTTTAGAGAGAGAGCTCTTTATTTAAACTCCCCCTCTCTCTCTCTTACTATTCTTTTTGGACATTCTACTCTCATTCCCTTCTTCCTCCCGCAACCCTTCTCTTCTTCTTCCTCTCTTGGACTTTCTCTCTTCTCCCTCGCTCCTGCGCACACACCACTTCTTCTTCTCTTCCCTTCTTCTTCTCTTCCCTTCTTCTTCCTCTTCTCTTTCTTCTTTTCCCTCTCTCCCTGTCTCTCTCTTCGGTTCACACGCAGAGCAGCAGCAGCAACGTGCCAGCAGCCCTGCCCGCCACACCCGCGCCGCCCTGCGTCGCCCAGCCGCCTGCCGCCAGCGCTGCCCCTGCTGCCTCGCCAGGCCGCAGCCCAGCGCCTGCTGCCAACGTTGCCCCTGCTGCCTCGCCAGGCCGCGCCCCTGCCGCGCACGCCAGCGCCCCGCGCCCGCGCCCCTGCCGCGCTCGCCACTGCCTGCCACGCGCCCCTGCGCCCTCCTCTCTACGTGCATGCATGCACGTAGAGGAGGCCACGCCGCTCTCTCTCTCTCGCTCTCTCTCTCTCGTCGCTCTCTCTCCTCTCTCTCTCTCTCTCATCTCTTTCTCTCGTCTCTCTCCTCTCGCTTTCTTGCGCGTCTTTCTCTCTCTCTCCTCACGCGCTCTCTCTCCTCTCTCTCTCTCTCTCACGCGCCTCTCCTCCTTTCTCTCTTTTTCTCACTCTTCTCTCTCCTCTCGCTCTCTTATTCTCTATATTCTTTTTCTCTTTGTTTCAGTGTAATTGTTAATGACAGTTGGTTAGAATAAAATATTTGTAAGTAATTTTTGTTATTCAGTAGATTGCAGTTTTAAATATTACTCGTGTTCTCTCATTCACATTTATCTTTCTCTCTCTATTTATTTACTTAGCTTAGATTTATTTAATTCAACTTAGTTTAAATATCACCACATTATTTTCCTACACAAAACTCAAGGTTTTCAACTCTAAAATCTTTTTCCCCGTGGATTCGACTCGGTCTCACCACTTAACTACTGTTTAAATATTTAATGTAGGCCGATACATTTGAGATTGTTAGTCACGTATTTAACGACGTATTCGTGGGCTATCAATCATGTTCAGCGCGCTCCAGTTGAGAGTTCCCTTTGCAATCTGGTCCTTTGTCCATGCATCTTCATCTTCTGGCAATGTATATGCTCCTTTGAAAACGATCTTCCATAGCTCAAAATTTTGAGCTCTCAGGAACACTTGCATACGGTTTTTCCACTAAGGATAATCAGTACCATCGAAGAAGGGTGGCCTAGTCACTAAGTGTCCCTCGGCCATATACCCCTTGTTAGATTCCATGAGATCGAGAATCTCCTGATCGTATGATCAAATAAATAAAATAGAAAATCAGAGAAACCGAGCTCTGATACCAATTGAAAGATGTGCGGAATTGCCTATTATGGTAATCTAGAATGGGGGGGGGGGTGAATAGATTACTCCCAATTAAAAATATTATAGCCTTCTTTTCGATGGAGACACAGATTCTTCGATATCTTAAACAGAGTTAAAACTGAATCAAGATGTGTGTTAATTATAGATAGAAAGAATAGAAAGTTATCTAGCGTGTGAGAGATCAACGTGCCTACCAATCATCTAACGTAAAACGTTCAAACCACAGACACGATGATTTAAGATGGTTTGGAGTACACAACTTGTGTATCCTACGCCCACCATCCACACACACACACAAAACAACTGCTTATGAGCGAGTTCAACACTACAACTCTCACACACACGTTGTTTGATGTGAACACACAATCAAAACACTTAAACCACGTGAATCAAGCACAAGGAACGCTTGAAACACAACCACACACACAAAAGTATAGAGGAATGAAACAGAGAAGAGTTCTGAGTTGAAAGAACAAATCCTGATGAAGACTCTTCTCGTTGGTAGTCCAGAACAACTTCAGGCTTCGTTGGATGTAGATCAACTGATGGAGAAGCTTGAGTTGTGGACAACCTGACTTCAACTCCACTCGGAAGATGTTTCTTCTTTGTTCTGAATGGAAGCTTGAAGCAGAGCAGCAGATGGGAGCTCTCTCTTGAGTCTTGCTTAGGGTTTTGGAGTTGTGGTATCTCTATGCGAAAATAGCCCTATATGATCTATATATATGGGTGTCCAAACATGGAGAGACGTGCTTGAAAGAATCACCCAAAACATGGATCATATCTTGACCATCGGAAGTTTCCAAAACTACGTCTGTCGACAGGCGACATGCTGCTGTCGACAGCTACTGCTCAGTTCTGGTTTTCATGTTGCTGGAACACTGGATCTGTCGACAGGGAGTTGTCTTGCTGTCAACAGGCACACTTCATCTGCCGACAGGCACACTTGGCTGTCGACAGGTACTGCTTTCTGAGTGCTTCCAGAACATTGTTTTGTTCTGTCATGTCCATCTGTCGACAGGTGATTTCTTGGCTGTCGACAGGTGATCACTTGAAGTGTCTTTCTTGTTCTTTTTCACCTGAATCTTGTTGCTTGGCTTATATGCATTCATACCTACATTAAAAGACATTCTAAGTGAAATGTAATGAATACATTGGTGATCTTTTTGACACTTGATCATGTCATTCATGTCCTTAACAAATATGTCAATGTATCATCATCAATTGCAATGTTCATTAAAATCACATCATCAAAAACATTAAAGCACATGTAAACCCAACAGTGGGAAGAATTAGCGTGCCAAGTTTCCAAGCAATAGTGGGACATTGAAGAGCTAAGGCAGCTAATTTCTTCTAGAAGGGAGCGAGCAACAAGTCCACTTTCTCTAAAGGTTGTTCCACTTGATCTGCAACCACTGTGTCACGCCCCTCCAATTTAGCAGCGGAATAAATCGGGGGAACGTGAGCAAGGTGTATGGTAATGTAAATTGCGCATACAATCGCAAATAATCAGAACAACTAATAAACAATAATTGTAATAAACTCCTTATTTTATTGATAAATCACCTAAACTATTACAACCACTATTCTGAGCCAAAACATAGAGTTCAAAGACATCATTACATTGGAAAAGATAACTAAGCAAATATCTAACTAAAATCTAAGGTACTAAAGTCATTCCATCACTATGACTCCAGGTCGCTCATCACTCCCGTCCATTTCCGTTGGTGTGTGTAGGGTCATCATCCGACTTACCTGAAACACATACAACAATAGCGCAGGGTGAGTGATAACGCTCAGTAGGACTTAATATCTCATGTAAACATGCATGCTTTAAGTGATTAATGTCTTGTAATGCAAGATAAATAGAGAGAACAGTCAAGTATAGTCAAGAGAGTAATGACACATGATAGCAAGAGAACGATAAAACACCTAAAAAGAATATTGCAAAACTAACATGATCAAGGATAGTCCATGTAACGAAATAGTGTATATGATTGCACAAAAGTGCACTTGTAGAGATAGCACATCTGGTCGAGCATCTTGTCAACCCAGAGAACGATAGTATAGTGATTGATATATTGACTGTCATAGATTAAATTGTGATTGTTTTAAATGGCACTGAGTGCATGCCGTACACACCCTGATCATGTTGACCATCGCGAGGAAATGACACTCTTCGGGCGCTCTCCCCAGGACCAGATCGGGCCCTATTGCACTGGCATAGTTATGTTTGTTATTTTAGACAATCAATTGTATGGTCAAATAGAGTACCAAGAAGTGATGAGAGTAATAGTAGATGAAATAGACGAGAATGTAGAGAGAAAGTGAGTAGATGAGTGAATAGAGATAGTAGATGAAAATAGGGACATATTCGTAAAACAACGATAGCAAACGATAGTAACAGTTGCGCAGCACATGGTCGTGTGCCGGTAGTCTAGTAGAAGTCACAACTGCCCACTAGTTGTGTTATGAACAACCAGGTGGTCCGACGTGATCCCAAGGTAAGAGAGAACTCACTAAGGTCGTTTGGATCATGTCGATCCCTAAGGGTGTAACGGGTTTTAATGGTACAACTAGCTTGTTGGCAATGGACGTGCGCCAAAGCCAAAGAGACTTACGGAGGCCTTGACAAGGAGTCCCTGGTTCGGTCAGGAGTATTCCCAACGGAGAGGTGGTCCATGCCAAGAGAAAGTGTGAAAAAACAAGTGTATGTACCATGCCTCGAGTGCTCGAAGGCAGAGGGACGCGATAACGATGCACAAAGCACGCGATTAAAACGAAGACAAGTGCCATTTAAAATAATAGGGAATTTAAGTAAAATATTTACACTTAATTACCAGATAGATTATTGAGTAATTTAATAAGGTCAAATGGCAATTATCAATGTTTAGTGTGTGCAAGTTTAAAGAAATCATGAGAGCATGTATAATTGTGCATTTGACTTTTAATTAATTAAATTTAAGTAAATATTACCAATTAATGTTTAGATTAATACTAATCATAACAGTGCACAATTAAGGGTTAACTAGGGTTCAATGGTAAATAGAATAGGGGTATGTGAGCAAATACAGGTTCTGGCCGCATTACTGAAATCGCGACGGGGGTACCCGTCGCGTTTCAATTCGCGACGGGCGGTCTGGTCGCGTCTACTGAACCGACCGGGCTGGCGCGGGCCGTCGCATTTATAACCATGCGGTCTGGTCGCGTCTATTGAACCAGCCGATCGCGACCCCTCTGATATCGCGACGGGTCGAGCCGTCGCGATTTAAGAGGGGCGGCCCGACCCAGAAAAAGGGGATCATCCCTTTTTGGGTTTGGTCCTTCCCTCCCATACATGATATAGTATACTTCTAAAATCGATATAAAATCGTACGATGATCCAAAAATTATAAAACTAGTTTTAAATGAAAGTAAACATATAGATCTATCATTAGGCATGAGTAATTATAAAATAGACAAAGTTTGGGCATGCTTTAATTAGGTTAGATTTCAGTGACCTAAAACATGCACAGTTCGGGAAAACTATTTAATTCGCAAAGGATACATGATGAAAATTAGGGAAAATAGGGGCGTTTGAAATCTAACATCATGTAGTATTTATGAGAATAATTGCATGGCATGGGATCAAGTACACGCATGGATTGAAAGCAAATATATAGGTTCGGGTACATGGAGATGACATAGTTTAGGGCATTTAATACTCTCTTATGGAGCAACGAAAAATAGGGAAATCATGGGGCTTTAATAGAGGGGATCAAGATCTACCTAGGGTCGAGTTTAATTAGATTGAGCTTGAGAGATTGCCTACCTTTTTGCACTGTAAAGAAATCCTAGGGTTTTGGACGAAGTAGAAGGTGAGATCCTCTTGTTCCAAGCCCTTCCTCTCCTTGCTCCTCGTCCTCAGCCTTCTCTCTTCGTTCTCCAGAGCCCCAGCAATGAAATGAGTCTTGGTAGAGATGAATTAGAGTTGTATTTGGTTGCTAATAGAGTCCTACCCTTCTAAAACTCCTCATTTTCATTAAACTCCGAATTTCTATAATTATCTCCCCATTTCTCTCCTTTATCTATCTAGTAGGATGGAGGAGAGGTTTAATTTCATGGGTAATGGGTTAGGATGGGATGATGACTCTTATTTTGGATAATTACATCACATTTAATCTTTATCTTACCCTTTTCTATTTATTACTATTTTTGGGTACAAATTTAGCTTAATTACTTCCCGTCCAAAGATGGGCTCTTGGCTTTTTGGCCCATTACTTCTTGTGTGGACCACTAGTATAACCCATCTATTAATTTACCTTAATGGGTTTTAGCTTAATACTATTTATTCACCCTTTATTCTAATTTAAATCTATTTATCATATTTATTCAATTAGTTTCTTATTTTAATTCAATTTAATATTATTTATCCTAATATTTCTAACCTTCATCATTTGGGCTCTTGCTTTTGGCCCAATAACTTATGTATGGCTTAATTGTACAACCCATATACTTAATTTACTTAATGGGTTTTAATTATCCTTTCATTAGAGAAGTTATTCATGGGCTAACATTGTCCATTGATCCAATTATCATAGTGGGCTATCAATACACATTATTTAAAGTCTACCCATTGTGTTTATTTGATTTATAATCCACTTTGTACAAGGGATAATGTGTTTTTCCAACTTATTCCTTAATTCCAATAATAAGTCGCATAAATTCTTAAACTTAGTCCATATGATTTTTCTATGTCCAAATTTCTTGATAGGTCATTAGAGAATATTTATTAAGGTGTAATTACTATTTTTACGAAATTTTTATATGGGTTTGTACGCATGCGATAATGATGCATACCTTTTGAACTAGTTTGAATTTATTAATTGATAAAATTTCAAGTTATCTATAATTTCAATTTAATGAATTTTCCGGGGTACTACACACTGTCACCATGGGGAGTGAACATTGAGCCTCATGTGCCATCACCATGGGTAGTGGATTTTGAGCTTACTGTGCCATCATAATAGGGAGTGGACTTGGAGCCTCGCATAGACAGTGGTGAGTCGATAGTTGGTACTACCTCCATTGATCCCAACTCAATGGTAAACAAAGTAAATCAGCATGACGATCGACAAACCAAACATGTACAACCAATTTCCTTATGAATGCCTGGACAAAGATACTCGCTTGAAGCAACCTACTCAGATAAAAACAAATGATAGAGGAAAGAAAGTAGTGAGTATATCTAGCCACAACATCATCCTTCTTTATTATGTATCTAATAACTATTGTTATACTTGCATCAATTTAGAATGTAGAAGAAGTGGCCTCATCCACTTAGCTCATGCAGTTGAAAGTTTATGTCTACAAGGGGTGATTGGAAGAGGATGACAATAGCCTCATATTGAAGATTTCATTGAGGAGTGTGGGTCCACCTCAGTAAGGTAGGTTATATCTTCTCTGAATTCTTATGATTTAAAATATGTTTTTAACTTATTTGTGTTCCACAATATTATGTAGTGATCTTATTGGTGAGATTTCTAATGGCATCTTTGATACGGGGAATTCCGAGCAGGTCGACTGAATCTTCGGCTCCTAGAGTGCATAAGTCGACGTCCCTTTATGGATTGGGTAGTATGAAGGCGTCGTCTAGGCCGACGACTAAGATCGGCTAGATCGACCTCATTATACACCTCGTGCCGACTTCTTCAGCTCGGTCGGGAACAAGGATTGCTCAGCTCGGACGCAACCGACCTAGAGCCCAACGTGTCTGCGGATTTCCCAGAGCACGGCTCGCATAACTAATGATGCAGTAACAAACAAGGTAAGGTCCGAAGATCGTGCGCTTGGTAACTACGGCCATTAAGATCATGATCTCGATGATCTGGCATGCTGGTTACAACTAGGATCTAGCGAGAATCACGGAGATCCCCTGCGAGATTCGCGGGGTCATCCAACTGTTACGTGGGTATCCTAACCCTATAAAAGAGGCAGACACAAATATGCTGTTCCACCCCATGGGCTTGGCCATTCTGCTCGGCTAGCGACTGACAAGAGCGTCAAAGTGTCTCCCTGCCAAGACCTCTCGACGGGCTTTGCAGGTTAGCTCGGGAGCTCAAAACACGCGTCTCACGTCGGCTCGACATGCCTCGGAGGGCTTCCTTCGACTTGGTCATCTCGGCTCTTACCTCGGCCAATATCACCTAGTCATTCACCTCGGACTGAGCTGACCTATGTGGCACATACCGCAACAATCTTCATTATAAGACACCATATTGTATAATTACTGATCAGGGAAATGACTGAGGATCCGGTATGTTAACTATTTTTATATCTATCATATAGTAAAGAATTGTTCTAATTATATGCATAATGCAGGTGATTGATGCGTACTTGTACCTACTGCATGAAGCACGTGTGAGCGACAAATATCATTGGTGGGTGCCATTTCCCACCATTGTTGTCAACCATATTGTAAATATGAAAGCTCCCGACAGTGAGAAGGTGATGAAATTTTTGGAGTGTTCCTATGAAAATTCATAGTTACAACAACTACAGGAGAACATGTATATCTTCTTCGTGTTATTCTGCCACAGTCATTGGCTTCTATGTGTAGTAGACATGGAGAGATTGTGCCTAGTTCTTTACAATTTTATGAGAGCAATGGCCACCCACACCGCACAAGCATGTAAATTGGTAAAAGTTATCGTTCTATATTACATTCAATAATTGAATTTCCCATAGTTCTATTTTAGACAATTATTCTTATGTTGATCTTTCATGTAGGCATCAATTTTAAGGAAGTTTCTTAAAGAATGTGGTGCATTTCCCACCCTTAAAGTGGGAGCTGGTCATTGACAATGATGCTCACAACAAATCTCAGGCAACCTTAATTGTGGTTTTTATATACTGAAATTTGTTGATGCTTTGATAAAGAAGTAACATAAAGACAAATGGGGGTTTGGAGAAGATGAAATCAACCTTTTCAGAGTCCACCTTGTAGCCTGGCTAATTTAGTTTGGAAAAGACATGAAGAGTAGTTAAGACAATGCATTTAAAAAATAGTTGTAAATGGTTTTTATAATGTTCCCTATATAAAACATCAATTATTTAAATGGTTTACATTTCAATGTTCCTCTATCTTGTGTTGTGGTAGTCTTGTAATGTTGTTGTGGTGTATGTTGTACACAAAAGAAGCATTTGTTCCTTTTTATGTCAAAACAGGTATTTGATCCACATTAAGACCTATTTGGTCCACTTAAAATGCTATTTGTTCCACTTGACATGCCATTTCTTTCGGTTAAGATGCCATTTGTCATGGTCTTGTGATGTTGTTGTTGAAGTGAACGTGTGCAACAGACAACCAAGAGGGGAGGGGTGAATTGGTTGACTACCAAATTAAAATTTAATCTAATTTGATATGACAAACAAAAACTATTGCACCAGACTCGTTACCACAAGCTAACTACATACGTAGAAGACATAGAAGAAAATGAGAAAACCACACAATACACAATATTTTAGGTGGTTCGGTCACACAAGGATTGTGCACTTACATCCACCCCTCACAGATGTGGGGTGGAAACACACTACTCTGAACTTGGTCGGAATCCACACACACACACAGAACGACACACACACGCAGTCTCAACAGCAATAAGGCCTTGCTGTCAAAACCTACACACACACACCGCTCGTAAACCACGAGCACAACTCACACACACACAAGAATAAATGTTGTGAGGATGTTCTCAACGCAAGGAACACGAGAAATAATAAAGAGAAAACAATGTTTCAGAATTCTCCTGTGTACGATGTTGAGAAAACGCTGAAGCAGAAGGCAAGGAATTGCTCTGGCTTCCTTGGACAATGCACTTCTGGATGCAGATCACACTGGTTGTCCAAACGCTTCAACTTGTATCAACAAGGATGAAGAAGAGAAAATTTGAAGAAGTTTTGGTTCGCCTGTGCTTCTCTGACCTTGCTTCATGTAGAACCCTATTCGTCTAAGGATGTGAATATATACTTCTCACAAGGATAGAGTTCTACCTTGAAACCCACGACCAAAAGACTTCTACTTGCCCATAGATTAAAGGATAAGCTCGTGCATAATCCAAGATAAGAAAGAGTCCTTTCCAAGATGGAAAATAGGTCTCCAGAATCGGTCAATCTAATTCTAATCGGTCGTCCGATTTCAACTTTGCTTCGATTGGGACTTCGACTAGCAAATCAACTGAACGTTCGGTCATCCGATTCTAGAATTTCGGTCGACCGACTTCGGGTTTAGCTTCGACCGATGCTTCGGCTGGAATAGATATAAGATGAACAACCTAAGTACCAACACTTCAACTAGCTAAGTGTAAATCGTGACATCCGAAGTCAAGATGCTTCAGATGACAGAAATACAACATAAATATAAGAAGTGATTCTGCTTCGGATGACGGATCGGTCAACCGATTTCCTCAAGTTGGTTGTCCAAATTTTTGACTGTCCCACTGCCAAAGCTTCTGGCTAGGTCAGTCGATTGAACTTACCAAATCGGTCGTCTGACTTTTGCTTGGTCAACAATCAATTGTCCACTAATTACCTTTGATCCACAATTGATCTGACATCGATTCCATCTGAATATCAGTCGTCCGATTCCTCAAGGTCGGTCGATCGACCTACTGACTGCTGCACTGCCAAGTGGTACTGGCTAGGTCGATCGTCCGATTATCCTGTTTCGGTCAACCGATTCCCTGCATAAGTGCAGAAATCAAGTCAGTCTAGATTCTAACACTTGAAATAACTAAACACTCACCTTGGCCTTTTGTGTATGAACTATAACCATCATGAAAGCCTTGTAGAATTCATTAACATACAAAATTAGCCAAGGTAAATTGATTATGAGTACCTTACACAAATTTACATAAAATCCACAAAATACTCATAACCATATGCTTCATCTTAAACTATTTTTGTCAACTTCAAAACATCATGCACATGGAGACAACAATTATGGCGTGTGTTGTGCACAAAGAGAAGCATTTTTTCTTTTATGTCAAAATAGGTATTTGATGCACATTGAGACTTATTTGGTCCACTTAAAATGTTATTTGTTCCACTTGATAATACTGAAGCATCTAATGTGAAACAAATAGCACTGTAAGTGGAACAAATAGGTCTCAATGTAGATCAACAATATGTTGGGTTTAACAAATAGCATTTGTTCCATCCTCTTAACTATTTGATCCACTTAGATGTCTTCGGGTTGACTATTGATATGTCATTGTTTCACTTTTAGTCCAAGCCGTAACATTTATTCCACATCTAGCAATTTGTTCCACTTTGCAAGTTATTTGTTCCACTTAATATATGTCATTTGGTTCCCTTTATGTCAAAACATGTATTTGATTCCCATTGAAACCTATTTGATCCACTTAAAATGCTATTTATTCCCCTTGGCATGTTATTTCTTCTGGTTAAGATGCCATTTGTCATGGTCTTATGATGTTGTTGTGGCATGTGTTGTACACAAAGAGAAGTATTTGTTCCTCTTTATGTCAAAACAAGTATTTGATCCATATTGAGACCTATTTGGTCCACTTAAAATGCTATTTGTTCCACTTAACAAGAAACAAAAGCATCTTATGTGGAACAAATAGCACCGTAAGTAGAACAAATAGCTCTAAATATGGATCAAAAATATGTTGGGTTTAATAAATAACATTTGTTTCACCCTCTTAACTATTTGATCCACTTAAGATGCCTTTTTGTCGACTATTGAGATGCCATTGTTTCACTTTTAGTCCAAGTCGTAACATTTATTCAACATCTAATAGTTTGTTCCACTTTGCAAGCTATTTGTTCCACTTAATATGCCATTTGTTCCACTTAATGAGTAAATAGATGCATCTTAAGCGTAACAAATAACAACGTAACTAGAACAAATAGTTGTTAATGTGGAACAAATACTTCTGGTTGTAGAGAAAGAGGAACAAACCACATTTTATGTGGGACAAATAGTTGTCAATGTGTACTAAAAGATTGATGCTTTCACAATTAATGTGGTAAACAGAATATTATGTGGAATAAATAGCTCTCAATTTGTATTAAATGTTCTATTCTTTACAATATAGGAAGAAATGCTTCTTAAGGGGAACTAGAACAAATGTTACTGTTTATAGGAATGGAGTAAGCAACATATTATGTAGAACAAATATCTGTCAAAGTAGTACAAATGCTTCTTGGTTGAAACAAACAACATGCTAACTAGAACAAATAGCTCCCAAACTGGAGTACAACTTATAGCATATAAGATTATATCATTGCGTTGTGAAAAATGATATTTCAACAATAGTAGTGATTTGTTTCTGGGGCATTAGGATCAACGCTTTTTTTTAATTTCTTGGATAATCTGCTTCTTTTTCATATCTTCTCCAAGACAGATTGAAACCGCTTTTTCCGTTTTCTTCCTTTTGTTGCTGCTCTTGGAGGATCAACCATCTGAGTATTATTTACCAAATCGTCTCCGATCCATGCTCGACAATGCACTAGATGGTGTTACCATTAATGGGTTGCATCACCTTCGTCGGTAGATAGGGGATTTTTGCCAATGCCTTGTCATAAGATTCCTCTGTGTAAGAGGCTGCTTCAGCCACCTTCATGAAACAATATCTAATATTTGTATATCTTGATGATGATGATTTATTGTCTTCGATTGGAATATTAATTGAGTCACATGCATGTCTATGACACATATCTTTCCACCACTGCTTTAATAAATACTTTTTTGGTATGCTCTCAATGCCGGAATAATGCAATGTCACAATCGCATGTTGACATAGGTAAACCTTAAACTGAAAGCAATTGCAAGAACATTTAACATCTTGTTCTTATTTACTATATATGACTGTGCACACTTTATCCACAACTTTTGATATACCTTTAAAGTTCACTCTTTCAAAAGATTTCACTCTTAGTGTGAAAGATATGCCATCCAAGCTCAGGAATGTTGGTTGACACGTTATGTAGATGGTAGCTATTTGTTTCTCAAAAAGTGAAGATGTTTTCAAGAATGGTTTGATATCGGTTGATTTCATGTCCACTTTGTTTTTTTGCATCAAATCTACGTTCAAGGGCCAGAGCAAACTTTTGTACAAACTCAGATTGTGTGGTCTTGGCTGTGAAATCCATTGAAGAAGTGATTGATGCTTTCACTACGTTGTGATGTCATATTCCTACATTATATATTTTAATATTAACACATATCATCCAGAAACAAAAAAATATAATATCTAATAATACGGAAAAGAAGACATTTGTGGCTTGACATGCATACCGACAAAGAATGCATACTTCATGAAAACATGAACCCACTTTCTACAACATTTATACAATTCTTTCAACCACTTATTTTTCTTTGCACTTTCATATTTGGACATCAACACATCCCACTTTTCTTCGAAATCATGTGTGGAACTTGAATCGGGGATATAAGCATCAAAGTCATTCATGAACTACGGATTTGATATGCATATGTGGCCAATCTTTTTGGGTATCTTCTTTAAAATGTGCCAAAGGTAAAACCAATGTCGTGTGTTGGAGAATATCTTAGCAATCACAACCTCCATTGCTTTATCTTGATCTGTGATGATTGCCTTCAAATGAATGCCTCCGTTTGCTTATAGCCAACAATTGAATAGCCATAATAACCTATCAATTTTCTCATTGCTTAGCAACACACGACCGAGAAGAATAGACTATCCATGGTGATTAACTTCGACTAATGGGGCAAAATGTATTTGATAGGTGTTAGTCAAATAAGTCGTATCAAAACATACCACATCAGAAAAGTATGTGTACGCAGTCCTTGATCTCCTATCAATCAAGAACACGTGCCTTAATGTGCCATTTTCATTCAAAGCTACATTATATAAGAATGTGAGATCCCTGGCTGGCATGGTTTGAAAGTATGTTAGCATTGTATTTACATCACCATCCTTCAATTGTGTTTGTCTCTCCTTGTCAAGAAAGTTTCTACAGTCCTTCTATGTCCAAGATAAATTATAGATGCCCCCACTCCTTCTCGCTATTGCCAACATGATTTTGGTAGGTGGTATGCCAACATTACACATATTCACAATTTCAGCTTTCTTTGGTGTGCATATTTTTCGATGGGATCTTAAGTACATAGCTCCTGTAGGTTGAAGAATGTGATTATGCTCAATTTTCACATCATACATTGTAAATTTCTTTGTGTCTTTGTCCAACTAAACCCTTACCGAAGCTTGGCATCTAACCTTACATGAATCATGAAGTCGCATAGTACTTTTGTTCCTTTTAGCATGACCACTCTTGTGACAACTAAACTTCTTGTAGATGCACATTTCTTTTATCTTGCGACTGTCTAACCTTTGCATTTTGCATAATTATTGTAGAAAACTTTGCCCCTTCCATCATTTCAAACACCATTCCATGACAAGGTTTTGTTTGTTGAACATCTTGTTTTGCATGCTTGGTTGGAGCACTCAAATCATCCATCAAAATATTGTGGTGTTGTACTATCATGTGATACAAAAATGGGAAACAAAAAAAAGTTGAAGACATCATATCATGTGGATCAAATAGGTATTCACATGGAACAAAAAGACTAGCAGGAGGACTAAATACATAAACAAGTGGAACAAAAAGGTAATGAGGTTCAAAAACTAATAGATCAGAGAGAACAAAAACCTCAAACATGTGGAACAAATAGCTATTCAAGTCAAACAAATAAATAAACAACTGCAAACAATATATAAACCTTTCTTTTTAGGTGTGAAGTAGCCTTCAATCTACACTTCTTTCGCTTTTGATGTGGATAAACCTTTCTCATATATTTGCACTTCTTTTCCTTTAGGTAGTGTGGAGAAACCTTTGTTGTATATCTGCCCTTCTTTCGCTTTTGACGTGGACAAACCTTCCTCTCTCACTGACAAAAATGGCAGATGAATACCTCAATATGAAACCATATTGACAGTGATCAATACCACAAAGTTAGTGAACCTAAAAACAATTGAATACCATTGATGGAAGCCTCAGAAGCAAGGGTTTCAACTTTTAAGAGTTCTTCTATACTCCGAGTTGTTTTAGGGTTACCAAAACTACTACCCTCTTCGCCATAGCAGCTTTGCTCTTCGATCCCTTGTAAGTGATTAGTAGTCGAGTGTGGGCCAAAGTACATAGGGAAGAAAGACATGTGGGAATGATCACACAACATGAAGAACATGTATACAAATGGGCTTGTCATCGGTGACATTACAATAATGCCAGATGGTGCAGGTGCACATAATTGCATCAAAGCCCCTGTTCTCATCGCAAACATAGATGAGGACGACAACTTTGTATTCCTATCCATCATATCACCGACAATACATGTTCTCTCGTCAACTTTCTCTGCTTCCATGCCAGCGACTGCACTTGCTTTCCTGTTGGAGCTGTGCATGCACAATGTTCTTTCTGAAGACAGTGAATTTTGCATGGCATGTGGTAAGTTTTTGTCTAATTCAAAAATTCCCACCCAAAGGCGGGAAGCCTATTATGTAAATGCACCCCCCCCCCCCCCCCCCAAAAAAAGAAAGGAAAAAAAACTCATCATTATGTCCCTATCTTGTTCGACGCATTAGGATTGCGTGGGGGGTTACGACGCCATTTGGAAACGAGGCTATAGGTCATGAAAGGGCGCACCATTCGGGGGGTCTCCTGAGTGCGCTGAGCTGTTAGATTGGCAACATGTGACCCAATTGCCTCACACCTGATGATTCCAATAGAGGCTTTGTTCCTGTACAAGAAAGCAAAGCAATTTTCATTACAAACATATCTCTTACAAGAACAGACTAGTAAGCAAACATACAACAAAGATTAGGTGGCTTTGTTGGTCACTCTCTCACCCGTCAATATAGTGTTATGGGCACTAAGAAACCATCGCCGGTAGTTGTTACTATCACTCCATTGTTCGTCACCATCAACTACCATCATCTGCCATCATCAGTCGGCAACCACTGTCATCCCATAGCCTCTCCGGCCGTCACCTCCCACCTTCCACGTCATGCCATACAAATGTGATATGGACTAATTATGATCTGGCCCACCTCATTCTCACTGTTGTTTCTCATTCCTTGTTAGTCTTCATGTTTAGCATTGCAGCTCTATGGGTTTGGAGTTATCATGTTTTATAAACCTAGGCCCTCGACTTTTTGAGCCAAAGTGCAAAAATCTGAGACTGGTCCTCACCCACAACATGATCAGTCGATCGGCTCGCTTTAGTAAGAATGTATCTATCCTAAAGTTGCCTTA
The DNA here is from genome assembly GCA_014218235.1 of Colocasia esculenta. Taxonomy (NCBI): domain Eukaryota; kingdom Viridiplantae; phylum Streptophyta; class Magnoliopsida; order Alismatales; family Araceae; genus Colocasia; species Colocasia esculenta. The sequence goes on along the minus strand of CM024753.1, from coordinate 26,540,219 downwards.
ATCTGGTTCCCAAAAATTAACTCCACTTATCTTTGGAAATAAAATCGAACCAGATAAACAACCCTTGTTGCCAAACCTCTACTCCACCTATCACCTAGGAAAAAAAATGACCATTCTTGATCTAATTCAGGATAACATTCTATCCCACCCCCTGAGCTGGATACAATAATGAGGACTTGACACTATTGTATCCATCCTTACTAGGATACCTCGCGGTTAACACATAGCATCATGCCAAAGTCAAGTAAACAGATGGTTAACCATGCATTTACACCCCATACCCATGGGTGAAAAGCTCATCAAAATGACTATACAGAAGATTCCGACCTCACATCCGCGGCCTATATATGCATGCTCCTCATCTGGGCCATCATCTCGGTACAAGTAAGAATAGCCCAGTGGGCTTTGGGTAGGAATGGAGTCGCTTTTCTAAAAGACTCAGAATCTGAACACGCGACTTCTTTGTTGGCGAAAAAGCTTCATGATCACTATGCCAAACAAAACTCTCTCAAAATTGATGTCTGGATTTCACTACCAAAAGCCCATGAAATATCTGTTCCAGATGGTCCGGATTTTGCCCACAAATCTCAAGTCAACAAAGGCCTGCTGGCATATGATTTTGTTCCAAAGAAACGTCAAATCTGGGCCATGGCGGAAATGGAAGCTTTGGCTGGTCAACCAATTATAAGTTTTCAATCATTGGCTCCACCATCTAAGGGAGCAGCGTTTGGAAATATAAATAAGAGATTTTATCTTTTCCAAAAGACATAAAGTCTCAAATATTATCATTCTATTTTTTTCTATCTCTATTTTTTCCCTCTCTCTTCAAAATTTAAAAACATTTTTTCCGTACTTCAGAATTAGAATAAGAAAAAATAAATTTCTAATGATAGGAAAGGAAAACCCACCTTCTCACTATAGGAACAGACATACAATAGATAGAGTTCGTAGAAACCATATGATGGATAGAGCAAGGTTTGGCGCATCGCCGATTCGGACCGGATCGGGATTATCCTGATCCGATCCGATTCGGCGGATCGAACCGATTCGGTTCGATCCGCTTGGATTCGGCCAGAACTTGGTCCTGTTCAGGCAGGGTTCACTGGACTCATGATCTTGTTCAGGCAGGGTTGTCAGGATCTGCTTATTTACCTGAATATCATTTAAGTAAATGTTATAATTTGTTGTTTCATTTACTTAAGATATTACATGTAAATAAGGAAGTACCCCCCATTTGAATCCAATAAAATATCAAAAAAATCATATCTCTTACCAATAAAAAGTCAACTCTCCCATCGAAGAACAAAATCGCGATTTTGGTGATTTTAGCGAAATGCTAACTTTTTAATCTCTCATAATTTGGTCTATCTAAAAATTTGATAATTCAAATAAACCATATGGAACACTAAAAATCTAAAGTCCGGTAAAAAAAGTCAAATGTGCATGTGACTTCTCCAAGGGAGCCGCTCTCCTACTGACAGCACTTAGTCTGCTCGATGCATCTCAGGATTTGGTCAAACTTAAGTTATCATCACCTAAACTCATGAGAATTTTCACTTTCTAATTGAAAAGAAACTAGAAAGTGACAATTCTTATGAGTTTGAATGATGATAACTTAAGTTTGACTAAATCTTGAGATGCCTCGAGCAGACTAAGTGCTGTCAGTAGGAGAGCGGCTCCTTGGAGAAGTCACATACACGTTTGACTTTTTTTACCGGACTTTAAATTTTTAGTGTTCCATATGGTTTATTGAATTATCAAATTTTTAGATAGACCAAATTATGAGAGATTAAAAAGTTAGCATTTCGCTAAAATCACCAAAATCGCGATTTTGTTCTTCGATGGGAGAGTTGACTTTTTATTGGTAAGAGATATGATTTTTTTGATATTTTTATTGGATTCAAATGGGGGGTACTTCCTTATTTACATGTAATATCTTAAGTAAATGAAACAACAAATTATAACATTTACTTAAATGATATTCAGGTAAATAAGCAGATCCTGAACCCCTGCCCGAAGAGGATCCTGAGTCCAAAGAACCCTGCCTGAACAGAACCAGGCGAATCGGACCGAATCGCGAATCGGACTTCCCCTGATCCGCACCGATTCGCCCGAATCGGTCCGATCCGATCCGGCACGCCAAACCATGGGATAGAGTACTTATGTTAAGAGTTCACAGGAACCATTACGATAAGGGCCCGGTTTACATCATTGGCTACCCACTCCTTGGACCACCAGATAGGTATGTGATATCAAGTAGTTCTTTTACTAGCTAGCCTTAATCGGCACCATTTTAAGTTGGTGTGGTAATAAATATTTTCTTCCCAATTGATGTTTTGATAGACATATAAAAAGAAATTTCCAAAGTAGGCTCCTGGATTATTTTTGTTGCTCTAAAGTTTTTTGACCGCCGAGAAAATCTGTACGTACTTGAGAGAAAGTTATTTCAGAAGACTCTCTTCTGAGAATATCTATGATCACCTCGGATAATTTTGCTTTTAATTGTGATAATTATGGGTCGATTAAGAACAACTCTCGATCATGTGCTGACCTAAATAAGTACAAATTGAGACCAAAACTAGTTAAAAAATTTAGAGATATGTGGTTGTCTATGCCAATGGTTCATGATCGCAATTGTTAAATACAAAGACTATAATACGAGGTTAGATTAAACTGCACGTACGCATTAATATTATACTAAACGTTATTATACTCCTGGGCCTGGCACATGCAATTCCTTGAACAGTACACAGATAAGGACTAGAAACGAAGCTTCCTGCAAGCATGCATGTGTGGGTTCTTAGGAATGGTCAAAAAGAATAATATAGACTCTACTTGCATAGATTAATGTTCTATTTACAAAGTACGTGGAGGTGCCTCGGAATTCTTTTCTATACAATAAGATGCCTAATATTAATTACAACTCTTCTGATCCATACTATCAAATGCGTGCATCAGAATTCTTCTCTATACTATCAGATGCCCAACCATGCATTAGAATTTTTTTCTATAAGATCAGATGTACCTAACTATGTTTTTTTGTTGTTGAAAAAAACAGGCTCCTTGCATTTGAACTTCTAGATAACTCTCTCTCAATAGAACACAACCACCTGAGGTTTTGGCCTCTTTAACTCGTCTTTGGCAACCCAATGGATGAATAGAATAAAGATTAATGGTCTAGTACTTTTTGGTTGTTAAAAAAATCCATTTGGCAATTGAAGGATTTAGACATTGATACCATTAATTTTGTGATATAGATGAAATAAAAGGAAACTACTTTTTTCTCAGGCGAAATTCCTTTAATTTTAATTCTATTTAATTATATATCAAACCGAAAGTTTTAAGTGCGAGGAGTAGTTTTGTGGTTAAGATCTCTCACGTACGTACATCCAAGTCATGACTAGGGTTTACTTATTTAAAAAAATGGAAACTTAATAGCAGCCAAATAATTTGTCCAGAATCACATATTCTCTCTCACATTCATCGAATTAAGATCCAACTAATTATACTTCCCCTAACATCATTCTTGGACAATATTTCACCTAATGAACAGTTATTTTCCTCTTTACTGAGGCAAAAACAAGAAACTAAAACGTTATCTTCTCTCCTTTTTTGGATTATTCCTAGTCTTGGTCCCCATCACTAGATAAAGATCTTAGTCTACTACTTTATTCTCACTTCATACTGCACAACTGTGATCATAGGGAAAGAAAGAATAAAGTGATGGGGGTAGTGAGATGAGCAATACCCCCTATAGCTTGCCCTCATCCACTCAAGCAATATAGATTCTTTTTTTTTTGGATAATGAATTAATATAGATTTCTTTTGCATGCTCATCTCATTTCCCTCATGCATGCACTGTGGATAGGGATGTAATCTATCTAGACCTTGATGTGGCGATGGGGCTGTTGTCATCCACGCGCGATATGTGCTTTTGATGTTGATGGGTGCAATTGAGAGGCTTTGCACGGACTTGGCATCTTTGAGCCTTCACCAATATTCTTTTTCGCAGTCATGAGATCATGTGAGTTGATCGTTAGGACATCGAAGTCGAGATGAAATGATCACAAGTACGTATAACGAGCATTAATTTTAACATATTTCAAAATTGTCTTGTGATTTATTGATCAACTATATATCGTATATCTTAGAAGATGCATGTTTGACAACTAATGTTACAATGTCATTTTCAATTTTTAATATTATAACTTTGTCAACTATATATCGTATATCTTAGAAATATTCTTATATATATACATTGGGATATATATTTTTCGTCTCAAACATACGTGAATATATATGATTCGTTATATCTCATATCAATACTGGCCTTCTCAGTACGCGTAAGAAATTTTTCACTATACTATAACATTCCTTAAACATAGAAGACACGAGGCTGAAGTATATAATATCATATCGAGTATATTACATGGTTTTGATACTATTTTTTTTTTTTTTTGTTTATAGGTATGTCAAATATAAAAGTGCACATCAGCAAGAATATATAATCAGCTACTTGGGTGATCTTTCGGCTAAATGTTATCCCTAGCTGCAAAGCATTATGCCGTCTCCATTGGCAGGTGTTAGCCCACAAGCTTTTCTTGTGTTTCTTTCATTTCACATCCCATGAAGGAGATCCCCTTCTCTTTTTGCACGATTTTAGGCAACTAGGCGGCTTATGCTCATTCCCCAAACTTCACCAACTATTGAAACACTATCCACATTACCGTCTCTCTCTCTCCCTCTCTCTCTCCCTCTCTCTCTTCACCGCAACAATTATATTTAACTAGATTTTAAGAATGTTAACTATGTTGAGGAAATTCAGAGGGGGTGTAGAAATTTTTGTAAAAGCCTTCTGTCAAAAATTCAAAAAGTCCCGTATGAAGGGTCAAACCATCTTTAGAATGCGTTTGGTTTATTTGATAAGCTATTTGTGGATAGTTGATCTTCGCACTATAGTTGTCCTCTCATCGATCCTAAGGAGACTCTCTCTCTCTCTCTCTCTCTAAGATGGATATGTGGAGATTGTGACTTTTTAGGTTTCTTGGATCCTAATTATTGAGTTAGTGTGTCAATTGCGATTTCGTCAGCTTTTCAATGGAGGTGAGACCCATTCACGAATACGAGAGTGGTCATATTTTAGGTGCGATCAGAGATCGTCCAAATGTGTATGTTTGATATAACGTGTGTTGAATGTGTCGGATTAGGGTAACGTGTTTAGGTGGTTGTCCGATAGTGGAGTTATAGTGTTAGGGTGTTTTGACCAAGATGTTAGACCCCTATTAAGTAGGGGCATTTGGATGGCATGCATTCTTCTATATATAATGCATTGGTTAATTATCAATATTAGTATCTAAACATCAAATGGCAGATTGCATGATTGAGAACATATATGGTTAGATGAGCATTTTCTAGTGCATCAATTAGGCCGGGTAAGTGTTAGTCTTGTGCGTTAGATGTCAGACTGACTTGATAGGTGAAGGCGTCAATGTGAAGTGTTGTGTTTCAAATGTGCTAACCTACATAGGTGTGTTTCTAGCTTATCACATCATGGTTCATTGATGCATTTAAACTATTGGCCCCCTTTGGCTCTTTGTCCTCACTTTCCCTCACTAAGCTCCCCATCATCTCATCCATAGTGGTTATGGTGGATATGAGGATGACGACGATGTGGTGCTTGACAATGAGTGGTGGTGTTTATAGACAAGGTGGTGATGGTGAGGAGGAAATGACCAGCCTATGAGAATGCCCCAATTGGTTAGACCCTTCATTTTGAGGTAGGATGACTTTTCTCCACACTCAAAATTTAAAATCTCAAAGTTTCCCATGCTAGAAGCATGATTTAGGAAAGAGATTTTGGGTTATTTAGTGTTTTGAAGGTTCTTTGTACTAGAGGTGTAGAGTGATCTCTATTTCTCTCTATTTCTCATGATTCTTAGCAAATGCTTTTTGGTGAATGTGTGTGGAATATTCCCCTTCTTCTACCCCTCTTCTTTTGTGTTTTCTCTTCGAAATGGAGTAGTTTGAGTGTGGGGAATCAAGGTTGCTAGAAGAGGGAAGACTCTATCCGGACTTTGTATGTATACGCGTCAGCTATAGATGGCACGTTCATCTCAAATGGACGTGTTTATGACTCATCTCTTGTAAGATTCGCACCATGGGTGTGTGACACATTAAGGATGCGTCACCCTGAGTTGACACATTTTCAGTCATTTGTTTTTCAAAGGTTTTTAATAATGAGTCCAAAGGCATCCATTTACGGTGGCATGATCCTATAGATGCGTCAGAGTTACCTACTAGGCCAATTTGCATCCTTCAAGGTCCAACGATGCATCCGTTGTTGGGAAGATTTTTTTTTTTTTTTAATGTTTCAATTAGTTGCATTACAAGTGTTTGATACTTCCTGAAGGCATTAGTCAGACTTGACGTGTTATGGTTGCTAATGCATCAATACCTTTGATGTGTTCTCAATGGAGTTTTGTTAGTGTTGTTCCAACTAGTTTTCCACGCACTTAGAGTCCCCTGGTTGATGCTACATTTCTAGTGTAACGTCTTATTAGTCGGTATCTTGGTGCTTCGAACAATATGTTACGGTTGAGGGAGAGGTGGGGGTTTTGTTCTTGTGCCTTAGGCACGACAGTTAATTTGGAGTCATTTTCTGAGACTGCCTATATTTTGAGCCTACATTTAGGCTGGGAAAAAAGGCCGAGGGTAATGACTTGTGTAACACTTGTATACATATACGTGATTGGAGGAGAGAACATTGTGGGGGAGTTGTGGAGCTACGATTCCCAACTAGTCCCACCTTTCTCACTTGAGAAAAACTTATTGTACTTTTCTTATGCAATTTTTGTACACTTTTACATGATTTCTGATTGGTTGGATACAATGTGTCAGTAACACATTAGCCAATAAGAGATGACCAAAGTACACTAAAAATACATGAGAAAAATGCAACAAGCTTTTTTCTTCTCACTTATCTCACTCTACAAGGTTCCAGAGCTTGATAGGGGTACTGGTTAGGTGTGGGGTCGTGGCTTTGCCAAGCTACAGTTGCATTGTGGTGTTAGGTCCTCACATACTTCACTTCGTGTGTGTAAAGGTAGTTAGATGTCTGACAGTAGTTGGGAGATGAAACGTCAGTTGACGCACTTGACTGTGAAACAAGTGGTAGAGTTTTCCTATCGCTGAGACTAGTGTATGTTGGCCGGACCATGAGTTGACTAGCATAATTAAGTTGACTAGTCTAGGTCCAAATTTAGTATCTTGTTGTTGGCATTGCTATTGGTTCATTATTTTATCTCGTCATTTCTAGCAGAGTTGTTTTTATTTGTTTAATTTTACTATCATATTTATAATTTTTTATTGTGTAATTGAGTGTTATTTTGGTAAATGGTGGGATTTGAGGATCCCTATTGAATCTATAACTCCGTGAGGTTCATTCTTTTACATTTGCAAGTGAGAGTTCATATGCGCAAAATTTGTCCCAAATTATAAAAAGTAGCTTACAAAGAGTATACTTCCTTTATTTTCCAACATTACATTGTTAGAGTGAGACCCTCGAGGTATGTGCTGCATGGGACGCGTAGGTTACTTTCTTTTACAGTTCGCTTGTATTATTATTTGGGACATCTTATACTTTCTAAATGTTATAATTTACTTTTAATTATAATTATTTTAATTTCTTATTCATCTTAGCTGGCCCGTACTGGTGAACGGCGATTGTTGGGTCCTTAGTGGGTGGGCTGCCGGAGGACGCCGCGTCGTCGTCACGGGGACACTCCAAAAACCACACCGTGACCACTTGCAGGCGCGGGTACGTACGACAGTGGGGGTCCTCTCATAAAGTTCCTTTTTTTTTTTTTTGGGACACTGCTCTCATCAAGTTCTTGTTGTCGGATTTGCATGAGGGTCGTACACGCAAGGAAGAAGGGGAAAAAAAAAAAAACCTAATTTGCATGCACAGACCATGGACCACGCTGTGGAGATGAGAATTATAGAGCCCTCCTCCTAGAACGTAGAATGCGGCCCAGCCTCCACGCACGCACAAACTAAAGCTTATCTATCTTCTATTCTTCCCCACAGTACCGCTGGCTCAATTGCCGTCCTGCTACGGCAACGAACGGCGTGGCCGGTGGCCATCTCTCTCTCTCTCTCCCACTAGTCCTAGGAATATGACCAGCTAGATACCAGGGCACTGGATAGACACAGGACCATCGTCACAATTCTTTGGCTAAAGCATCGTGTACGTCCTCAGCTGAAAAGTAGTGTGTCATGGGTACTGTCTGTGTCTGCCTGGCAAATTAAGGTGCTCATATTTGGATGGCCACTTTTGTGGAGGTATAAAGCTGATAGGATTAGAAGATAATGTCAGGGCACTCTTGAATATTCCACCTTCACTGTGGGATTATAAGATGATGGCCTTGGAAGCATCGCTACGGAGATAGATGCCGAGGAATATATATATATATGAGAGCCTCCGTCGGCCACTTTGCTATTGGGATATGTCGTAGTTAGTAATTTAGTTCCGCACATAATTTAATTATGTGATAATATGGTTAAAGTAAAATGACGGGGTAAGATCAATGTTAAGCTGTTTAACCTATGAGGTGAGGCAAATTGTTGTCCTTAGGTAATCTAATAAAATGTGTTTTAAATGAATGTCATAACGACAATAGTTTTTTTTTTGATGTGATAATATTTATCTAATTTAATTAATTTTTTATTATAATTTTGTTTTCAAAACTAGGTAGATTAATATTTGAGTTAACCTACCTCTAATTAATTTATCCTATATATATGGTGGGTGGCCAGGTGGGTGGGTTTGAGAGGTTAAAAGTATTCTCTTTCAGTCACAGTGAAATTAAGGTGAGGGTTGGGTCTCTTCTTCCTTCTCCCGAAGAAGTCGTCTAAGTACGTATAACTTTATACCATGAATATATTTCTTCAATAAGATTATTCATGTGGAAAAAGCATACATGCTAGCTCTAATTTCTTGACTATGTTTGGTATTTGGATAGAGTGGGGATAGAGTGAGGTTATCCTTAACTTCAAAATTTTGAGAATTATAATCCCAATCTATCCAAATACCAAACATTTGGTGTCCATATTAATGACCGAAAGTGCTTCATGACCAGGTTTAGTGAGAAAAATATTTTAATCGCCAGTTCCTAGCCTATTTTGACGCATGGTTAATCTATCAAAGGGTAGATTAACCAGGGGTCTACTAATCCCTATTTTTTCCTACCCCACTTTGATTGTTGGTTAGATGGATTCTTAGGGTCTGTCTGGTAACACTTATTAAATCTCTATTATATGAAGCGGTGAGATATGAGTGATTCAGATTGTTTGACAAATTATCTTAATACACATCTAAAAATATATCTATTGTCTTAAATTACATCTTAAAAAAAAGTGATGGCTATGTCACTTTTTTTTTTCAGATCTCTCTCACGGGTGGGGAAAGAAGAAGGCCGGACGAGAGGGAGGCGGAGATGAGCAAGCCCGAAGGGTGAGGGTGGCTCGCCGAGATTTTGGGCGACGTTGACGGCGAAGAAATAGGAGGAAGACGAGCGGCCTATGCCCCTGGCGGCCTCGCCCGCTTCGCCACATCCCCCCGACCTTCGCCAGCAGCTCCACCGAGCCGTATTGCCTCCTCCCCATCAGTGACTCCAGCTTGTCCAGGAAGTCGGCGATCACCCACCCCTTGGGCTTCTCGTTGTTGATCTCCTTGGTCCGCTTCCACCCGATCTGGAAGTTGGGCGGCTTCGGGCGCTCTAGTGCGGTTCCCGGCCGGCACTCGCGGAGGATGCCCGACCTTCTCTCGTACGAGTCGTCCGCTCAAAAGGCTTGCGATGATCTCGATCTGCGAAATATAGAGATCAAAGAGTCAGAATCTGAAGTTTTGTGGTTGTATCTCTGCTTACCACGTAGAGTATGCTCTAGATCCCTGATCCACGAGAACTCCAGATGCGGAGCGACGACTCCACGACGTCGATGGAGAAGACTGCGCCGGAGATAGCCCCAATCCCCGCACCCCGGAACAGGCCGCTCTCATTGGCCAGGCCTATGAGAGCCCCGGTGATGGCCCCCACAAAGAAACCCAGTGATTCGGGAGATGGGACGGCAGCGACAGGGCTTGATGGAGAGGGTGGCGGTGGGGGCCTGCTGCTGCTGGCGGGAGGAGGTGAGGAGATGGCAGGGCTGTTGGAGTAGGGCTTTGGTGGTGCTTATGAACGCCATGCTCCTCTCTCTCTCTCTCTCTCTCTCTCTCTCTCTCTCTCTCTCTCTCTCTCTCTCCTCTCTCTCTCGTCTCTCGCTTCTCTCTCTCTCTCTCTCTGAGGTGCTTGTGTGGAGAGGTGGAGAGGCTTCAGAGAGAGAGAGAGATAGGAGAAGAGCAGGATTTAATGGTGTGGATTCTTTTATTGGTAGAGGTATATTTGTAATATGTAATATTAGGTGTTTATATGTAATTAAAAAATTATATTATATATAATAACGTAGTCTTTTAACTATAGTAAATATGAAATAAAAATCACAAATTTAAGGATATTTTTAAGTATGTAGAGGTGTTTATGTAATATATAAAAATTAGGGACTTATATATAATTATAAGATAGTTAGGAGATGTATATATAAGATTATGAGAAATAAAAAATATATTTAGACATATTCTTAAACATATAAAGATATTTATGTAAAATAATATATTAATTCAGATCTCAATTAAGTTAGTTATCAAACAAGTCTTAATAGAAGTCTAATATATTTTAAGTACTGATTAAATTACAGATTTAGACAATAGATAACAAATTAGACTTTAGACATTTTAATTAAGTGTTATCAAACGCCACCTTAGTTACTTATTATTTTTTTGACTCTATTTATCTTCATTAAAAAAATTAAAATTTTTTGAGTTTTAAAATATATAATAAAATATTAATTACAATTTAATAATAATTTTATTTTTTTAAAAAAAAATTTACCCACCCTCTGCCGCATCTCAAGAGATGGGGCAGAGTTAACCTAGGTTGGGGGGGGGGGGGGGTAAGACAAACCCCCCACCCCAAAGTGGGGTTTGGGGCTTGGGTAATCCCCAATCAAACCAGGCTGCAGGGGTCTAGGATAGGAGTAGTTTATTTGAGTAGAATTAAAATGTCGCAAATAAATCCTTTGATTGGGACAAATTCTTTAACAGCGTATCCCATTATTGTATTATAGATTTATTCATTTTTCAAAAGACTAAAGTAAAAAATAATAATCTAAATCATCTTGTCTGATTATCAAACCTGATTTTATAGAAACTTAGATCCCATCGATTTTTATATAACAATAAAGAATCATTAATTTCCTCAACATCAAAACATTTAACTTTGTACCTTCAAAAAAAAAAAATCCCCGAAAGCGCTGGCTAGGTAGTTTCTTCGTCGACGTCTAAATCAAGCCTCGAGCATTTTAAGCCGTCCGATTGGCATCTTGCGGTGATCACGGCATTCGCTGTTCCTTTTCCCTCTCTTTATTAAAGTCGTCTGATGACGTTTTGTGTCACTAATATTCCTCTGCAGCTTTCTGATTGGTCCCATCTGCAGGTTTTCTTTAAGTTAAGTTTTGGTAGGACGCAATCCCACTTTATTAAAGACACGGATAAGAATATATTTTTATGACTTTATTCACTCCGTTGATGACGTCATCTCCAGCCAACGGTAGGTAGACACCGAGGCGTCGCTTTCCACTCTCACCGGACCACCCCCGCTTCCGCCCGGTAGTGGTCAAAGAGCTCCGTAAGAGTGAGCCAGCCCAAAATCGAATGTGGGCCGATTAGTGTTCCAAGGAACAAGATAATGGATGATTACCAATGATAACATGACAACCACAGGCTTTGCACAGTGTTGTTAAAAGCATATCCGGGAGGTTCCATGTAGATGGGGGAAAGGGGGGGGGGGGCTATGTGGCCTCTAATTGTGGAGGATTCTACCAATAATTGATAGGAGGATACAGACAGGTGCAAGTGAAAAAAAAGGGTGAAATCCACCATTTATTGGAAAATTATTCATGAAGAATGTTAATAACGATTTCATATTAACATTCTTCATGTACACTAGTAAAAGGTTAAGATCGTTCATCTCTCACCAATAGCAAGTTTATAAGAAATTTTCAAAGTATTTTCAAAAGATGATGTCAAAAATGCAACTCACGTTAGATGATGTAATAGGCTAGTATCTAATAAAACAGAATACATATATATATATATAATAGTTTAAGAATATCAAATTGCACTTTTAGAATATATAATACTTTAAATATATCATATTACACTTCTATTACAAATTAATTGATATTTTGTCCTTGGACAAATTCTTTTCAGCAATGTTATGAGTAAATTAGAAAGCTAAAAATAACTGGAGAAGTTTAGACACTGGCAATTAATTAAGGGTGAATTTATAAGTTCTATTCTCAAATTCCAAAGTAATAAAAATTTAAATTTGAGAGTGACTTCACCTTAGCTATTGGAATTCATAACTGGGAAGGATGAAAGTGATCACAAATATATATGTGACAAAAAAATACGGTCTTACTGCATATATATCACTCTTACTAATTAGAAAAGACTAAGTATTTGACACCACTACCGTACCCACCGGTCGCACCTAATACACCTTGGTCCATTACTCCAAGGAAACCGACCAACCCAAATCATGGAAGATCTTAAATTGCCGCAGATTGGAAAGGGGGCCCTAGTTTTCTAATCAAGGGGGAGACATGTGATGCAAACATATGATGGTTATGGTTGACTAATTAAAGTTAGGACAAGACCTGTGCATGGGGACAAGTGGGTGGTGTCCTAATGTTGGGAGGTAAAAGCAATGGAGGGGAAGAGGGTGGACCCCTAAGAAAGATTTGGATGGATTTGTTGGTGGTGATGGCTAACTGTGATTGGAATAGATTGTGAGATGGGAAAGCAACAGGTACCCAATTCTCACGCAAACAGAAGGATCCATAGGTTTCCCATGCGTGTGTTGTTGTGTTAAAGACTTTAGTGGCTTTTTATGTCATGTGAGATGAGAATAATTAATAACCCTAGCTAGGAGGCGTTAGCCAGTCTTGGGTCACAATGGGGGCCCTTCTGATCTTGTTATCATTTGGTAGGCAACTAAGGAGACATTGGGGGAGTCTAAGATTAATCGTTTTGTGCGACGGTATATATTATATGCATCTAACGACATATTACAAAAGTGTGATCAGTGACAACTTTCATATTTTTCATTAAAAGACAAAAAAAAAAAAGATCAGGTCTGAAAGTGTAATCTGATCATGGGTTGACTTAATTGTCTCAACCTTTTGCTTGACAAATTTCAATGGAAGATACGGTCTCACATCGGACAAGTGGAAGTTGGGGTTGGAGCAAGGTGAGACTCCTGGTAGATAGAAATGTGCACGACAGTGTTTAATTAGTTGAAAGCCAATGTGTTAACATCTGTGGGAATGTGAGGGGATACTTTGGTAGATTCGGCACACTCTCTAGTTAGATGGAGTCATTAATACAATTATACCCAATATTTAAGTGGGTCTATTTTAATCAAATTTTCTTATTTAAATAAGAATCAAGTTTGAGGACATAAAATTTGACGTTATATCAATGTGTTCATGATACAGTGGTCCTACTTTAATTTGTTGGCTAAAGCAAATGGAAATGGGACACTAATTGTGTTTGGTTTCCTTTGGCATAAACACGAATGACTTGGAAGCACAATATGGGAGCAAGATTGATTAAGTTTGTCACCAAACCCATATGGCGGCAAGAGCTATATATCTTGTTGGTGAAGTGACAAAAGATAGAGACATAAATGATCACTAGGTCAGTTCTAAAAAAGTTCAGGCAATACTTTTTAACTTTGTAGCTAGGTGATCAGTGAGAGTTCAATCAAACAAATTAATATAGTGGTTCTATAGACATAGCCTTAGATTGTTGGCTGGGACTAATGATAGTGTGGTACAAACAAGGAGGCATATGTGCCATGTTATCGCGTGGAAGCCAAGCATTAATCAAATGCATACATAGTGCAAAGGAAAGGCTGGTCTATTCCACAAGGGGGGTTGGAGCCAAGATAGATTGATGAGTGGGGGCCTCGTCATATAGATGTTGGTGTCTCTTTGCTGGCCTTCCAAACTCAGACCCAACCATGCATTAACATTTAACAACCCCACAGCTCTCTCACTGACATATATATGAGTTTTTGCCAATGATGATGTAAACTTAGTGTTGGGGTTAAATATATATGCATCAAAAGGTTTTTAGCCTTCGTTGTCTATGCCCTTTTATAGTGTGTGTGAGAGTTGATGTTGTATATATATATATATATATATATGTATATGTAGATGGACATCAAGTCAGATGGCAGTAGCATAGATGGATGCAAGTAATAGGAATGCGATATGTTGTCCGTCTTTATCTGCCAATCTAGCATCGACCCTTTGATCTCCTTGGATTCGTCACACTCCTGTAGGCCAATAATTGAAGGATTTGGTAAGAGGACAAGAGGGCACCTAACTTGTAAAGTGGGGATGTTGGGGGTGTGGGGGCGGAGGGGGGGTGTTCCTTGTTCCTCTTGACATGGACGGTCGGCAAGGCAGAGCTAGAAAAAGGCCAAGCAACGGTACGTGGAATCCACGTTGTGATGCCCAACATCATGTTCATACACAGTTTTTGCAGTGCTAGGAGCTTCTCTTCGATCGTCAAATTATATGTCAGATTGTTCAAAACGTTACATGTGTTCACCATGAAAAGATTACAGTACTGATTCTTCTTACCTAATCAAAACATTTAAACAAATTCTTTAGACAGAGAGAGAGAGAGAGTTAGGACTCCCATAAGAAAGAACTATATATGATGAATAAACAAGATTAATGGAATCTTCTTACGCAATCAATTTAGGTTTTAATGATCAATTCTTTTGTATTTGTGTGAGAGAGAGATTATTGATATTTGGTGAGTTAGTTGCCTTAGTTCTCAGAGTAATGGTGCGCAATAATTAGTGAGACGATACTAACACCTTCTTGTGATTGGTGTTTATTGGAATGACAAGCTCGAGATAAGATTCAATATATTTTGTCACTTATGAGGTGTTTGGTTACAGTTTTTTACCTTTTTTTTTTAATTTTAAAAAAGAGAGAAGTCAGATACAAAGAAGTGTTTGGTAAGTAAATTTTTTTTTTAGAGAAGAATTTTTTCCCTATATAAATCTCTCTTAAAAAAAAAACAAGTCTCACCCTGTTTTTTTTTTAAGAACACTGATTCCTCCTCCTCTCCCCCCCTTTATCCGGCGAAACCAACCCCCTCCCCCCCTGCGCCCTCACCCCCCCCCCCCCCCCCCCCCCACCGCTAGTCGGAAGCCCCCCCCCGCCCCTGCTCCCCCTCCCCAGCCCCAAAGCCCCCCACCGGCGCCCCTGCTTCCCCCTCCCCCGCCCCCGAGCCCCCCACCGGCGCCCCCCCCCCTCGGCCCTGCTCCCCCTCCCCCCTCCCCAGAGCCCCCCACCGCCGCGCCCCCCCCCCTCGGCCCTGCTCCCCCTCCCCCGCCCCAGAAGCCCCCCACCGGCGCAACCCCCCCCCCCCCCCGCCCCTGCTCCCCCCCCCCGGCACCCCACCCCCCCTGCTCCCCCGCCCCTTCCCTGTGCCCCCCCACCCCCCCCCTCCCGGCCCCGACCCCCCCCGGCGCCCCCACCCAGGCCCTCCCCTGCCCCCCAGCCCCAGCCCCGGCGCACCCCTCCTCGCCTCCCGGCCCCGACCCCCCTCCCTTCGCCCCAGCCCGGGCGCCTCCCCCCTCCGGCCCCCAGCGTCCTCCTTTCTCCCCCCCTTGGCCCATGCCAAACATCTTACAACATTTTTTTAAATTTAAAATTTAGATAGAAAGAGAACATATTATATTTTTTAGATAGAAATAGTCTTTTAAAAAAAGTTGCTCCCAAACACCCTATTATCTTTTTTTGTTGTTGGTCTTGTCATCTGATATAAACCAATTGTATAAGAGTGTTTTCGTCACCTTAGCATCTTTTTTTTATATTTTAAAGTTAGTCTACTAGAATGATCTTTAAAATTTCTTAAACCTACTCCTCTTAAGATTTGAACCTACAATGTTATTCTAGTGCAACAGAAGGCTACCCACTATCTACTCTTTAGTGTACGTGGAAAGCCATCTTAACCCTTACTGCACACTTAAATGTGAAGCAAATATTACTCTAATTCCCGATGGACACGTTAACCTAGTGTCAATGCACATATTGAGAATAATACAACTCTATACATATTGTTATCATCACATCTGTTCTAAAGCAGAGCAGTTGTAAGATTAAAAATTTAGACTACAAGGAAGAGGTTCCAAAGTGAACTGATATTAACTAGACACAACTTATATATATAATATATATATATATATATATATATATATATATTAATATATATACATTGCTTTCATATGCCAAGGCGGATAAATCATTGATGGGAAACCAAAGCCGCTTGCCTCTTGACCTCTGACACGTGCTTTTGTGTGTTTTTGACGTGTAGGTGATTAGGTTGAAACGTAGCTATGGCTGGGGGGATAATCCAACAAATTAATGGACTTTGGCTTTGTCCTTTCCGAGCTCCCCACGACATAATCCTAGATTAACACATAGTTTAATTAGTGGGATTATTCCGTAATCATACCAAGTGATGTAGGGCTGCGCTTTGTCTTGATGCTCCCCGGAGTCAATCCTTATCTATGTGACCTCTCTCTCTCTCTCTCTCTCTCTCTCTCTCTCTCTCTCTTTTTGGCAGCTCCTAAGAAGGTGAGTTTATATAACATATGTGACATCAAGAGCATTCATGGTTATAATAATCCCTCTAAAGCAATTAGTGACACCTTTCAAGAGCACTGTTGCTTGTGTGTGTACATATGCCGAAAGATCCACATATAGATTATAATATATACTTACTTGGACAAACAACTTTCGAGCATGGAAGTTTCACCATGATTTGTTGTTATATGTTATCTGATTTGACAATTTAGGTATTTCATCCTCATAGTTAAATTTCTTTATCTTGACACCTTTAGCTTTAGTTAAGAGATGATAAAACTTTATGTTTAAGTTAGTAATCTATTTACTGGCTGATATGTACGGGGTTGTTTGGATGCACGCCATATATAAACATATTTATATGTTTACCATAGCCCTGTTTGTTTATTTTAGTTTTGTGACTTAAAAATGAATTTATCCAAAATCTCCTCACATAAATAAATTTTCCATAAACCAATTGTGAATTATGGTAGGGATTTTTTTTTTAAACAGAGTTTGACATAAACACACCTAAGTTTATGAAAAACTCCAAACATGAGTTAATGTAAAATATATTTATGATAAATAAATTTTTCATAAACATATTTTGATAAACTTGTTCAGATTTTTACAAATTACATCCAAATAAGCCAGTAGATATAGCATTTTTTGTAGGACCCATGGTTGGCTAATGCCATGCTTTTGCTGGAGAGAGAAGAGGGGCCCCAGCGAAAGAGAAAACTAGCCATCAGATCAGACCCCACCTCCACGTACAATTGGGTCATCATCGGGCTTTCAATGTATAATTAGTTAATCTGATCAAGACTAGTCAAAACTTGGATCAACTTTGCTAACCTACTAACTTGTGCCAATCTTTTTCGTATTAGTACCAAGTTTCTAGATGTCTAAATTGGCATGACTATATATTCAAAGAATCAAAGGTAAACATTCAAAGTTGTTGTGCTAATTAACTTCATTTTGGCTTTTATGAACGACAAATTTTACTCGCCCCCCCACCTCTCAAATGCGTGGATTTTGTAAGCTACTGGCCCCTTACTTGTTCCACAAGTTAATTGGTGTTGTCCACCAATAATTTATTGGTCATCGTGCATGGTCGAGTAATGACCACCATAAATGTCATAGATGGATGGGAAGATCAGCTCATTGGCTGATGCGCCTTTTCTGACGAGGTTGCATGAGTACAAGGAAAGAGAGGTGACATCACAACTCACTACCTGGAATACTTGGTCAAGGCATTATTGTCTCCACCATGCATGAGATGTCTTGAAGTCATTGGACCATAGTCTACTTGTTAGGGTGGGGGGGGGGGGGGGGGTGCATAGAGGGGTCTTTGTGGAACACCTCACTTATGACACCAAAGTTTTATCTCATGGTAGCTAGTATTGAAATAGGAAAAGGGTTTTTAAACTTGAACGCAAATCAATAAAAATATACCACATCATCATTTGTCCAAAATAATACAATCAACATTTCATAAAGGAAGGGTTTGTGGTGTGTGTTTTGATTGGTGTACTAAAATTTGTGTAAAAAAAGTGTGTTATTAAATTTTTTTCCAGTGAAATATTGTGTCAAGGTGGTTCTTGGTAAGTGGTATCTGTCCTTTCTTTATGGTGGAAAATTCTCGGGTCTAAACATGTTTAGATGTTATAATAGTACTCTTAATTTCCTGTGGGATGTGCAGTACCAAATCTTACTTTTCAAGGGCAAGCTCTAGATCTTGAAACGTCAACATGTATTAATCAAGTAAAACTTTAGTTTATGGATCGTAATTAAATTCCTTCTTTCCTAGATGGGAAATAATTAAATCCATGTTGATCGGGTAAATTTTTTACTAACCTAATATCGAGATTGGTTGAGGCGTACAGGTCCCATGCCGATCATAGTTGTTTGACAAGTGTGAGGTCTATGGCCTCAATCAATTTCTCGTTAGTCGGATAAAAAATTTATCTAATCAACTTGGTAAAAAAATGAGATTCTTTCTAAATATGTAACAAAAGAGATTTATGTGAGTGGTTCACATAGGTGATATGATCGGTACGTAGGAAACTTGTTCATTACGGCTAGATATCTGAATTTAGAAAACATGTTTGTATATATAGACGTATTTGCTCTAAGAATTGCAAAGAAAAAACATCAAACATGGGAGTTTACCCACATGGTTTCTCACATAATTAAGGGCACGTGTAGGGTCTGAAGAACAATGATATTTGATGGGAAGAGAGAGAGAGAGAGAGAGAGAGAGAGAGAGAGAGAGAAGAGAGAGAGAGAGAAGAGAGAGAGAGAGAGAGAGAGAGATCGTATTGGAATTCTCCGAGTGAAGAAGATATATAAAGACCTAATTGGCTGTACTACCCAACAAAAGAATGACAGTTTTTAAATTACAAAAATCTAATTGTGGGGTGATGCAAGTACGTACGTACTCTCCAGCATATAAATCACAATATGGGAACAAGTAGAGAGCCACAACAAAATCCTTGAGGGGTCCTCAACGAGATCGTCCAAAAGTTGCATGCTCCCAACTTTACCATCCAATTAACTTGGGGGTCCCCCTTAACTTCACACCCCGCGTTGATGCTGCCCACCATAGAAGACACACAACCCATTAATTTCCTTTCTCTTTTCTTTTCTTTTTTCTTTTCCTTGTTCTTTCATCTAAGGTGCCAACTGGATTTAAACTATCTTGTTGATAGAGATCCCTCCTCACTCAGCATAAGTCATATCGAATTTTAGACTTTTCTATTGACATGATACAAGATAAAATTATGTGCCCACTTGATGTACGTATATATCACCAACGTACAATTAAAACTTTTTGATCACAAGGAACATACGAATCAACCCTCTCCCCCTCCTCTGATCGTTCTATCGAACCTTGAAGATTTTGATGCAACTCGAAATGGGCACGGCAAATCTTTGGAGATCCACCAATCATCGCACAACTATACCCCCCAAAGGAAAGAGGGTCGAATTATGTGTGTGGGTTAGCACCGGATGCAGATGGGGACAAGCCCTCATGGTTATCTCATTGGTGCCTGCCTATGTGTAAAGCAAATGTGAAGAAAATGCCTCACAGAACATACGCACATAGAGAGAGATTAACAGAGTAAATGTTGGAGTTCCAGAGCCATTTAGTATATTAAAGGATAGGACTTATCAGTATTACTATTAGAAGGAGTTTTGGTAAAAATTATTTATGTTTTGTGAAAAAATTATATCTAAATGTAAAAACAATTTAAAAAAGAGAGTATTTTTTTCCCGTAAAATCTCTTCTAATATTGATGGAACCTAAGTCTAAATGCTATGGTGGGGTAGGGATGGTTGGGGTTGGGGGGAGGTTTCTTGGTGCACGTACTGCAACTTCATCTCCACCTTCCTTTTACGTGTCCAGCCCCTTCCCACGTGAATCCACGCAGCCATGTCCCTACATGACCTCATCATGCATAGCTCCCGGTGTTAGGGGGGGGGGGGGGGGGGGCTGCTTTGGACGAGGTCCCCCATGGCCATGGCCTTTTTCTAGTCTCAGGGAGATCGGTTCCTTTAATGGTCAACCTACGGTGTGTGGGCATGTGTGTGTTCCATCTCCATATCTGAACACTCCTTTCGCTATATATCCCGACTGGTGCCTTCTTCCCCCCCTCCACCATCACCCACCCACCTCCACTGGTGCCCTCCTTGGAAGAAGAAGAAAGAGAGAGAGAGAGAGAGAGGTGCAGAGAGGGCGTCAGAGCCGCCAGGTATGGGAGGGGAAGGCATGATCTGTGACAGTGGACTTGTTCTGCGGCTGGGCTACGAGGGGTGGGCCTCCCTGCAGCCCTGCGTCAAGCTAGAACCTTCCATCCCCTGCTCGGCGTCCCCGGCGGAGGGGTCCGCCGAGCCATCTCTCTCGTTGAGCCTGTCGGAGGTCGCGGTCCCGAGGGCTGCGGCGGAGGTGGACGCCGGCAGGGGTGGCGAGCCGAGGGTGCTGGCCCGGCAGTCGTCCCCCCACAGCGCGGTGTCGTCCTTCTCGGGGGCGTACCCGGCGTCGAGCGGGGCGACCAAGAGGGAGAAGGACGTGGTGAGCGAGGAGGTGGAGGCGGAGAGGGGGGTCTCCTGCAGGGCCAGCGACGAGGAGGAAGAAGGCAGCGCCAGGAAGAAGCTGAGGCTCACCAAGGCGCAGTCCGCCCTGTTGGAGGACATGTTTAGGGAGCACAGCACCCTCAACCCGGTAGGTGATCACCACCCCTTGTAATTGTAATCTCCACACAGACAAACACACACACACACACACCCTTTTGTACCTTGTTTTGGACAATCTCTGATGTCTATTGCTCATGGTCTCACTTCTTCCTCATCAGAAGCAAAAGCAAGCCTTGGCGAAGCAACTGAACCTGCGCCCCCTCGCCAAGTTGAAGTGTGGTTTCAGAACAGGAGAGCAAGGTGGGTTCTGGGTGTCACCCTTCTTGGCATGATCTCTTCTTCTGGTTTCTCTCTGTTTTGGAGATTAGCAGCTCTTACTTAGCTGCCTATGTCAGTAATCTCATCTATTTCTCAATTACACAACATATATATATATATGTATGTTAGTATTAATTGGTGTTTTGTGTTGGTTTGGTCATCTTCTCAACTACTCTGTTACATGTTGGCCATGCCAGGACCAAGCTGAAGCAAACAGAGATGGACTGCGAGCTCCTGAGGAGGTGCTGCGAGAGCCTCACCGACGAGAACCGGAGGCTGCAGAAGGAGCTGCAGGAGCTCAAGGCTCTCAAATTCCCGTCCCCGGCGCTCTACATGCAGCTCCGGCCGCCGGCCACTCTCACCATGTGTCCCTCGTGCGAGAGGATGGCCGGGCCAGCGGCGGGAGCCGGGGACGTGACCAAGGGCGGCGTGGCCGGTGCCCCCTTCGCGACGGCGACCAGGGCTCACTTCTACAACCCGTTCGCGGCCCATCCGCCGCCCGCGGCCTGTTGAGGGGGAGGGATCGCCTGAGGAGCAACTCTCCAGTACTGCAGCCCCGCAGGCAACCCCCAAACCCTCCTTTTATCCAGGGTTTTGGAGTTTCATGAGCCCCAACAGCCGTAGCAGCAGCAGCAGCTAGTGACAGCTTAGAGCTTCTGATGGAGGAACCCATGTGTAGTTATGCATGATCTACTCCATTAGAAGATTACGAGGACCCATAAACTCTGCAGTCATCACAGACAAATAGAACCCTGTATACATATGCTGTTCATTAACACCATCTATATCCCCTCTCGTTTGTGTACTGATCTCTCACCTACTTTAGTTTCGCTCAATAGTCTAGTGTCTTATCTATCCCCATGTACTTAAGAGGCAGCCTTTTGATTTCTCATTAGTTATAAGCAAGCCAAATTTCTTTATATTTAATTGTTTGCATTGGTCCTTGTTTTTGGTCCAAATCTCAAATGCCCTTTAGTCTCCCTCTATCTTCTTGATGTACTACTAACAACACTGAATCAAATCATTCCCATGAGAGGAACAGCTAGCTAGGGAAGCATCATGAGAACAGCCCATGATCAGCTCTGTCACGAGAAGAGGGGAGAATTATGGGGTTCATTCATCATGGATGCCATGTACATACAAGTTGAGATCTGTGAGAAGGGGGGGGGGGGGGTGGACACTAAAAGGAGTACATGCCCCTTCGACATGTGAATATTTACTTAGTTTTTGCAATGATGGTTTTAGAGGGGCCCTTCGCTGTGTCTGCTTGTCTTGGAGCCACGTGCAGTCTCACTTTGTGTCTGCCTGTGGGGTGGCGAGGACAGTGCTTGCAAAAAGAAGTGATGTAAAAGGCTCCAATAGGCTTATGGGAGGAATTGATGTAATTTTTCTTTGTAAGATAAAGTTCCTAACCTTATCTTTTCCTGTTTAGAATAATGATGAAAAAAGCATGTTTCACAGTTTCAGAATCTTATAAGTTGATCAATCTCTCATTATTTTGGAATCTAATCTTATATTCAAGGAATAGGGGTTAATTATAGGTTCGTATGTGGCCTCCGATTTTAGCTTCCTTTATTAATAAAAAGATCAGATGAGGCCTTTTAATAATAATAATAATAATAACATTTCATTAAAGAAAGGAATAGGGTTTAGGTGTTTTTGTGAACCCTAGTGTTGCCAAAAACCTCTTTCTACTCTTTTCCTTGAGAGAACTAATATTCACATGCACGCTCTCTGTTATGTCATTTTTTTTTTTTTTTTGGTTAAGTAGTTAGTGGTTCGAAGACCACTAGATGCAACATAGAAACTCAAAGTGCTAGTGTTCGAACCCCGACACCTCCCATCCACCCGACGAGATATCCCATTGATAGGATATCCCACTGTCCACTGACTCTATTCATTCATATGACATTAGTATGCAATGCGTGTGTGTAGCATGTTATATAATTGAAGAGTGGAAATAATTTTTGCCTTACATATTATTAGGATCGGTCATCTATGGAGTTCTAAGAGCATTTTCTTCGGTATCAAAAGTTTCTACTATTTATCTTACATTTTCGTTCTTTTCAATGACTTTCATGTATGGCCTTGCCAACCGATTAGTATAGGACTTTTTGCCCCCTTTTAACATGCTTTTAAAATAATAAAATGGTCGGATTCAAACTTTTGATTAAAAAAAATAAGAGACTTAATAATTGCTCCCCAGCAGAGGACTGATATTATTTTTCGATCTCTGTCAGATTCTTTAGCACCATATGATCCCTACTTTTTGTGAGACTTATTTTTAAGTCCCTTCCTACATAACTATATATGTAAGTATGTTAAGTTATATAAGTATGTAAAGTATGTAATTATGTAAGTATTTAAGTATGTCACTTGTACTTCACTAACTATGTGAGTTACATAATTATGTTAGTACTTCATAACTATATAGTATGTAAATTATGCAATTATGTAAGTATGTAGTTAGTGAAGTACAAGTTAATTTACATACTTACATGTTTACATAACTTACATACTTACATAGTTATGTAGGGAGAGACTTAAAAATAAGTCTCGCAAAAAATAAAAATTATGCGGTGCTAAAAAATCTGACAGAAATTAAAAAATAATACCAATCTTGTGTCAGGGATCAATTATTAATTCTCTCTAAAAAAATGAAATAAGTTTTGCCCACTAATATCGAATATATACAATTCTATGATGATCTCTATGTGTCTAAGTTTCATTAAATTTTGATGTTGTAGATAAAAAATGAAAGGAGAGCAAGGGGAAAGATAAGCTCAAAAGATAGACTCTAGCTAGCATTAAGGATAAGCATTGGGCAAACCTTTTGGAAGTCCTACACCCAACACCCGTTCATTCAATAACAAGAACATGCATTTAACAAAGACATCAGTGACCACTCTATATCTCATGAGCTATCTATGAACATCCATATAAAAATAAAGAGAGAGAGAAGAAAAGTGGACCATAAAGGGAGTTGAAACCGTGTGGGGCAAGGAAGGAATGATCAACTCATCGACTAGTCATTTAAAACGTTGAGGGGGGAGGCCTCACCTCTCTTCCCTTGTTCCAAAAAGGTACACACAATTATGATATCATGAGTCCATCACCAAACTTCCAACTTTGTCTTCTAAGTTAAGGTTCCTCACTTCATGAAGGTCAATTATTTATATCTTGAGAATGGAGAGTCAATGGACTAAACTCAGTGGGGACCCTTTCTCGGGTAGGCGTTTGTTCATATGCATAAATTGAAAAGTATTTTTTGATAAATCATGTAAGAAAAGGTTTTCGGAGATAACTTTTACCCAAGATAAATATTTAATAGTTATTTGTGGATTTAATTATTCTAGCAATTCAAAAGGGGAAAATAGAAAGTGCAAGTTTTTAATTCTATCCTTAGGTATATTATTCTTTTGTAAAAAAGTCTCAAAAGATTATTATAATAGGTAAATTAATTAGAAGTCTCTAACTGTAACAAAGAGATCTTTACTGTAACAGAACTTAACGTATACTGTAACAGATGATAAGATTTACTATAATGCGTTACAGTTTTGTTAGAGACTAACAAATAAGTTAAAATTTTGATAAATTTTTTTAATTAATTTATCCTATTATAATCTACACCTCGCTTCTCACGCATTTGTGTGAAGAAAAAGTGATTTTATCTATAGATCTGATATTTGAAAAAGAAAAAAAGTTTCTCTGATTTAAGATGATATATGAAGAAACTACATAGAATCTTGAGGGGAAAAAAATCCTAAATTTACTCTCTTATATATGCTGCTCATGCTTGTCGCCTTTATTATTATTTTTTTGGGGGGTTGTCGGTCTTCTATGCAGAGTTTTTTGGAATTGGATATAATTTCATAAGAAATTTTTTTACTCAAAAAAAATATTCGATGTCACATCTCATTAGTCGGGTTTCGTAGTCTTGGCTTTACCATTTCTAATTTAGCACAGCGATGGTGATGCTGATAGATGCAAGTTTGTGTGCCGGAAAAATGTGCTGCCTCTTCTATCCTCAGCAAAGGCAGCAATAATTCGCGCCCGATACGACCGGGGAAACAACAAACAAATCATACTTGCTTGCACCCTTTCCAAGACAAAAAATCACAAAGTAGCGATATTTTATGTTCATATATATATATATATTAAAAGAGTTTTTGAAAAAAACCCTAAATCTTAAACCCACCGCACCTTACTCACACCCGTTGGTGCAAGCGGTGCTATGTGCACGTCACAATAGCAGTCAAACTTTTTTTTTAATTTCTCCAACGACGGATGCTATGATGCTATGATGCACTGTCGTATCATAATATTATATATGCGGTGGGTTTAAGATTTAGGGTTTTTTCAAAAACTCTTTTAATATATATATATATATATATATATATATGTGTGTGTGTGTTGTTTGTGTGCTTTCTACACTTTATTATTAGAGTTATTTAATAATCTTCGTTGTTGGTGTAAGCATCCATTAACAATCATTCATATCTAACCACCTTCCAATGAAGTGACTCGCCATGTTAAGATTTAATATTTTCTACATTATGATGGCCCGAAAATTAACCAACTCTGTGCCATTTTTGTGTTTGAAGATGGTTCAAGAGAATGAATACATATGTGTATGTAGATTTAAATCTTAGAACACAAACAATAATATAATAAAGTACGAAATATAGTCCAAATAGAGGGTTAAATAGATTACAAAGGTCTCAATATATTAATTAACAATTTTTTTATCTCTTGTTGTGAACTTATATAAAAATTATTCAAATCGAACTCGCATGGCAATAATATTTGTCATATTATTGGAGATATACATTTTTTGAAAAAATATATACGAATCTATATGGAATAAATTATATTTGAGCTTATACTTTTAAAATCTACATATTATATTCTATATGTACTTCTAAAATTAAAAAAAAACATCAATTATACTTATTTTAACTCCATTATACTTGAGTTTAAAAAATAAAATTATTTTTTAAATCTCTCTCTCTCTCTCCTCTCTCTCTCTCTCTCTCTCTCTCTCTCTCTCTCTCTCTCTCTCTCTCTCTCTCTCTCTCTCTCTCTCTCTCTCTCTCTCTCTCTCTCTCTCTCTCTCTCTCTCTCTCTCTCTCCTCTCTCTCTCTCTCTCTCTCTCTCTCCTCTCTCTCTCTCTCTCTCCAATATGGCCCCACATCCCCTACGCTACTTGTAAAGTTGTAAACGAACTAATACATTCGACAAGTAACTCGAATTTGGTTCGAATCTATTTGAATTTGACTCATTTAACAACATAAACAAGTCAAGCTAAAAAAAAAAAAAATTCATTTCATAAACGAGTCGAGTGTAAGCAAAAGACCTACTAGGCTCAAGATAGATTTGAGTTTTATGAACAATTAATTTTTTAATTGTACACTAATTTAATTGCACTCATTAAGATACTCGTTAAGTGCTCGTGCTCGAGAGTATTTAAATGGACTAAACTTGAACAACTATTTTTAATATTAGATAAAGCTCGAGCTTGACTCAAACTCGATAAAAAATTAACGATCAAAACTTGAGTAGCATAATACTCGATTTGGCTCGACTCGTTTACATCCCTAGCCATCTGCCTTCTCTCTCACTCTCTGCATAACACACCCTCTCTCCATTGTGCTCCCTCTCTTTGTATGTGTGTGTGTGTGCTGTAAGAAATGTGAGGGAGCATCTATTGCGCAGAAGAATGAAATTTAAAACAAAAATAATCATGTTTCTCACAAGAACATATCGGACCGAGATGATATTTGGGTGCATAACTCTCATGCAAACCAAGCAAGATGAGATATTCTCACCTATATATGGGAGCTCGTAGATCTCCTGACGTGCAGAACTTGGCCCTCCAGATGAAGGAGGTCATGAGACCTCCCTCTAACGGTGTCCACACGGCAGCGACCAGTGACGACACCTCGTCCACATCGTTGTTCTCCTCCTCTTGCTCCTCCAAGGATCACCAACCAGCAACAAGAGAAGCAGCAATAACAAAACACTCTTGCACTCTTCTCTTGCTCTCACTCAAGAGAGGGGTAGATGAGAAGGGAAGAAGGAGAGGAGAGGAGAAGGAGGAGGAAGGTGAGAGGGCTCCCAAAGATCCCAGCCTATGGGTTTTTTCAGAGCCCTTCTCCCTCTTGGAGAGAGCTCTCTCTCTCCCACACATGGGAGGGACGTGCAAGCCATGTTGTGTATGATCAAGTCATACTTAGGGCCATACCCATATATGTTGATGTCAACATAGTGTGTCATCAAGACCATCTTGACGACAACCCATTCGACATTAACCTGTGTTGACGTCCAAGGTCATGCCGTCAACCTTGTGTTGACGACAATCTATCTTGACATCAATCACATGTTGGCGGTAGTCGATCTTCCCATCAACATGACTTCGACTGGCTTACATTGAAGTCGAAGTGCTAGCGACAGTCAATGTTGTCATCAACACTTGACGATAACATATCTTGTCGTCTACCTTACTAGACGATGTTAGACAACGTCGTTAGGAACTATTCTTGACGATGGTCAATTCTTTCGTTACCACACTTCGACTGACTTTCCGGGTGAGAGAAGTCATATTGGATAACTCTTATCCAATCTTCTATCAGTCGTTGCGTCATCCGCCTTGTGTGTGTGACCCTCTAGACCCAATATCGAGGTGAGTGAGTTGTGATGATCAGTCTGTCCCCATGTAATTTTAATTAATTACATATGTATTTTGGTGATTAACAAAACTAAACTAGATTTTATCAATAATATCTAATGAATATTTCATAAGTCTTAAGTACAGGAAAAATACCAAGGTCAAACAAGCCAATAAAGGTATGCATTACTTCTATGAAACCTTAATCTTTTCAACATGATATTTCTCAGAGTCCATATCGATTTCTGTTGAAGATCATAACGATTTCTTTGTAAGTATAACGATTATATAAGTCATCGCAACGATTTCTTTAGAAAGCGTAACGATTTGCCTATCATAACGATTCTATAAGTCATCGCAACGATTTCTTTAGAATTCGCAACGACTTACTCGCCGTAACGATTAATCTATAAGTAATCATAACGATTTCTTTAGAATTCGCAACGACTTGCTCGCCGTAACGATTCTATAAGTAATCATAACGATTTCTTTAGAACTCGCAACGACTTGCTCGTCGCAACGATTCTATAAGTAATCATAACGATTTCTTTAGAATTCGCAACGACTTGCTCGCCGCAACGATTCTATAAGTACTCATAACGATTTGCTTTATGCAACGATTTCTTAAGCGCTCATAACGTTTTGCTTTCTGTAACGATTTGTTAATTAAGTGTTTCACAACGATTTCTTCAGTGAACACAACGATTTGCTTTCTATAACGATTTGTTAAGTGTTTCACAACAATTTCTTCAGTGAACACAACGATTTGCTTTCTATAACGATTTGTTAAGTGTTTCACAACGATTTCTTCAGTGAACACAATGATTTGCTTTCTATAACGATTTGTTAAGTGTTTCACAACGATTTCTTCAGTGAACACAACGATTTACTTTCTATAACGATTTGATAAGTGTTTCACAACGATTTGCTATATCTCATAACGACTTGGTCAATCTGTCTTATTCATAACGATTTCATAAGTCATATAGCCATCAATTTCATATCTAATATCGACTTGATATCTTATTCATCTTAAAAAAGTGTTGACTAGTCAAAGTCCACGTCTATATCTCTCTTACACTCCTGCATTTATGAGATCTGAACGTACCTCTGTATGCATGCAGACTATATCATCCATTATAGTGCATCTTCTGTCAATATCTTTTAGAAGAAACTATTTAGCATTGCTATTTTGGTGAATATTCTTATCAATGTTTACTGACAACTAAAGACAGCCTAGTTGTCTACTGTTCTAGTATTTAATTTATGCAGGGTTCTACAGACGTTCTGTCATACAACGTTGGACCATACAGATGGCAGAAGACATTATCTCTTTGCGTGCTCAAATGGATAAAAGATTTTTGAAGCTTCCAAATGTCATTCAGTCTAACGACTACTCAAGAAAGAGAGACAACAGTTACTTCAACGGGAGAATTTCAAAAGAAGATATAAATTCAAGACAGAAGAGAAGATCAAGGAGAGTGATACAGAAGCTGAGAAAACTCGTTTAAGCGATCAAAAATCTTTTGCTAGAATTCTAAGAGCCAACAAATTCATTCCTTCTCATGTTGCTCTTTGCTCTCCACTCTGTAGTGAAAATCTTGAGAGAGCTTGTGTAGTTCTGAGAATGCGCTTAGCTTAGATTCTTTGCTCTCAGTGCTAGTGGCTTCAGATCTTGCTTGTCAAAAGCTTGATCTAGGGGCTTGAATTTCATTCAATTCTCTTTGAGGAGTCTTTCCCTTCGGTTGTGAAGGAAGACCTGGTGGCATCCAGGGTGTTGTTTTCCCTTCAGTTGTGAAGGAAGACCTGGTGGCATCTAGGGTGTTGTTTTCCCTTCGGTTGTGAAGGAAGACCTGGTGGGGTATCCAGGGTGTTGTTGTTCCCTTCGGGTGTGAAGGAAGACTAGCTGAGTTGTGTGTTGTTGCGTCTTTAGGGGGACTGTACCCTAGTTAGTGAAATCCTGAGTTGTTGCTCAGGGACTGGACGTAGGACTCCTAAGGAGAGGAGGTCCGAACCAGGATAATCCTTGTGTTGTGTGATTGTCTTCTTTGTATGTTTGATATTTAAACTAACAGTCACTAACCTCATTCGAAGAACGTTTGTGTGAATATTTTTAGTTACATGTATCTTCTAGATTATTTTTTAAAAAGACCCATTCAACCCCCCTCTGGGGTCGTCAACTGGGCAACAAGTTGAACTTGTTAGAACCCTTCTGACTCAAGACTCCTTCTGACTTAGTGAATTATTATCTCCATAATAATTCACTCAACTCGTCAACTATGAATGTACAAGGCCACTACATCATAGTCCTCAAACGGTATAGGAGGATCTAATTCATTGGACCTTTTTGCCCTAAGTTACCATGTACCTTTAGTCCTTCATTCATCTAATATCTTAGAGACTGTATACAAGGCATGGTACTGTCAGGCTTATATGAAATCCATTCGATTCTCGCTCTTATTGGAGCCAATCCGCATAGTTTGGACCAGTGAGACCATTGACATCTAGTATGCCATAGAGTGGGTTTGCAAGCGACATATTTTTGAAAATAAAGATACAACATATAATTAATAACATGCAGATTTTTGATTTTTTTTAAAAAAATTAAGACATGGACTTCTATCTTAATTTACTCTGATTATTTTCTCATGAGACACTTGACACCCTTAAACATGTGAATTGGAAGTTTCCGGCAAACATCTAGTGGTGATCGAGATCTAATTGGCGTCTTAGCATGACCTCGAGGGACTCGACTACTCACACCAAGCCAAAAGGTAGACAATTCTTGCCAATCACAACTCCTTGTGATTCCCATCATATTCGGCCTCCGAATTATCATGGCCCAGAGGGACTCCGCCAACCATGATAATCGGTTAAGTCAGCACCATCATTATCTGACGAACATGATTCGATGATATGCGCTCTAGGGACTCAACCAGTATACCATGTCCTAAAGTCATCAATGATATCTCCATGTCATAGGCTAGATATCAAGTCCCAATATAGGTGAGTCCGGAGTGACTCTGCCAACTTAGTCCATATCAAGAAAAGACGTCTTCCCTATAATGATGGAAGGCTACGTGGGTCAATCTTATTGTAACGCCCCAACGCAGAATATCGGAGTGGGATTACAGTTATTAAATAGTACAGAGCGAAAAATAAATAACAAACCATTATACAAATGGAAATAATACCAAACAACCTCATATTTCATTAATAATCCATTGAACTCCATTATAATCACTAATAACTCATCAAACTTCATGAACTAACTATTACATCAACGAATCAGAGCCAAAACTAGGACCCAGAGTACTTTATTCAATTACATAATGACTAACTGACTCACTAACTCATAACTATACTAACATACTACTACTAGACAGCACTGGTTGCAGAAAGGTCACTCCTGAGCCTCCTCATCGGTCCCATCCTCGTGAGTGTGGTCATGATCCGACTCACTTGAAACACATTAAATAAATACGCAGGATGAGCGAATAACGCTCAGTAGGACTTAATATATCATGAACACAAGCATGTTTTAAATAGTTAATGTTTTAATGGCACGCTATCTAGAAAGAATAGTGTAACGCCCCGACGCGGAAGATCGGAGCGGATTACAGTTATTAATAGTACAGAGCAAGAAAAAATGCAAACCATTGCACAATTGGATAACACCAAATAAACTCCAATTTCATTAATAATCCAACAATCTCCATACATTCACTAATAACTCATCATCTTCACAAACTAACTATTACATCAACGTATCAGAGCCAAAACTAGGGCCCAGAGTACTTTATTCAAAATCAAACTATTACATTATGACTAACTGACTCATAACTATACTACTACTACTAGATAGCATCGATGGCTGAAATGGTCACCCTGAGCATCTCCCTCAGTCCCGTCCTCGTATGTGTTGTCGTCTCCACCGACTCACCTGAACACATTAAATAAATACGCAGGATGAGCGAATAACGCCCAGTAGGACTTAATATCTCATGAACACAAGCATGCTTTAAATAGTTAATGTTTTAAAGCGGTTAACTAGAGAGTAAAGCCATGTAGAGCATGTCACGATAACGAGAGAATAATTGCAACTGACACAGGGAAAATAGTACAACGAGAACGATAATAGAATGGCCATGTAACGATATAACATGTAAATTGCACAACGGTGCACTAGTAACGATCACGCTGCACTTGTAGAGATAGCACTTTGATTGTCATAGATTAATCTAGATAGTAAACTGGCGCTGGATGCATGCCGTAACACATCCTATGATCATTTTAACTCCCATGGCACTGGCACTTTTCGGGCGCTCCTCCCAGGACCTGATCGGGCCCTATTGCGCTGGCATTAGTCATTTCTTTTATCTTAGACAATCACACGAATGGCCAATAGAGTACCAAGAAGAGATAAGAGAGTACTAGACGAGATAGATGAGAGTGTAGAGAGAACGTGAACAGATGAGAGTAAAGAGACTGTAGATGAGAGGGGTACAATCGTAAGACGACGATAAACACGATAGTAACGGTTGCACAGCACCAGGTCGGGTGCCGGCAGTCTGGTAGAAGTCACAACCGCCCCTTAGCCTGCTGTGTACACGGGTCAGTGGTCCGGTGTGAACTCAAGACGAGAAGGACACTAAGGCTTGGATCGTACTGATCCCTAAGAGTGTAACGGGTTTTAGGGTACAACCACCTCGTTGACTAAGGACGTGCGCCAAAGCCAAGAAGACTTACGGAGGTCTTGACAAGGAGTCCCTGGTCCAATCGAGAGTATTCCGGTGGAGAGGTGGTCCAAGTCAAGGAAAGTGTGTAAAACGGGTCCGTCGTGCCTAGAGTGCTCGTAGGCCGAGGAAAACGGTAACGGTAGATAAAATACGCGAGTCATAATGGAACCAATTGTATTTAACAAAATAGGGTAATTTAGTCATTATTTCGATAATTTACCGAATACATTATTGCATAATTATCAAGGTCAAATGGCAATTTACAATGTTATGTGTGTGTGCAAGTGTAAAGAAATCTTGAGGATATGACAAGTCGTGCAAAATGTTATTTTTTATTAATTTAACAAGTCAAGTTAATTATACATGGTTTAATCATGGCTAATTAAGGGTTAAATAGCCAAAACAGCAGGGCATGTACACAATTTAATAGTTCTGGCCGAAATCTTTGAAACGCGACGGACCTACCCGTCGCGATTCAAGTCGCGACAGGGCGGTCGGACGCGACACGGGGTCCTGGCCGGCCTGGCTCGGACCGGGGTGAATCGCGGCGGCTCATGCCGTCGCGTTCTTGACGCGACGCCATCGGCTGACGCGACCCCACTGTTATCGCGGCGGATCGTGCCGTCGCGATAACAGGCGGGTTTGCCCTTTTTCCTTTTTTCCCAGGGCGAGTCTCTCCTGTGATACAGGGACGTTCTAAATTACATATAAAATAGCACGGTGATCCAAAAAGCATGAAAATAGTTTTAAACGAAAGTAACATGTATATCTATCAACATGCATGATTAATTTGAAAATAGACAAGGTTTAGGCATGCATTGATCAAGTAACTTTTCGGTGACCTAAACAGGTACAGTCAGGGTTCAACGATTATTTAGAGATGTATACATGATGAAAAATTCTGAACCAGTGGCGTTTGAAAGCTAAATGTAGTAGTATTTATGATAATTTTATCATGGAATGATGTCAAGTGTGCACGAGGTTAAAAGGAAACAAGGAGAGTTGAGTGCACAGATCTGACAGATATTCAAAGATTTAATTCTCCCTAATGGAAGATCGAAATCAAGCAAGACTAGGGGCGTTTGAAAGCTAGTGTGATGTAGTATATCTGAAAATTTTATCATGGCATGAGAGCATGTACACATCGGGAATTAGAGAAAACATGAGATTAGGGTTCATGGTGACAGCAGGATTTCACGAATTTAATTCGCCCAAATGGGTGAACGAAATACCACGAAACCATAGGGCTTTTGAAGAGGTACATGAAGCTACCTAGGGGAATTATTTCACGATTTTGCTTGAGAGATGCCTACCTTTTGTCGAGTCCAAGAAAACCCTAGCTTAGATGACGAAAAATCTGAAAACCCTTCTTGTTCTAGCCTCCTCCTCCTTGCTCCTTTGTCTCCAGCCCTTCTCCTCTTTCTCCAGAGCTCTAGCCACGAAAATGGGTTGCTAAAGATGAGTTTTTGATGTATAGGGCCTCTATAGGAGTCCTAGTCATTATAAGAGTCCTCTTCCATTAAACTCTAAATTTCATTCTTTATCTCCCACTTTCTTTTATTTATCCACCTAATATGGCTAGGGAGAGAGCTATTTCGTGGCCAAAGGGTTAGGGTGGTGTAAGGACTCTTATTTAAGATATATATAAGTTATTTAGCATTTATTTTAACCATTTCCTATTTATTTAATTAATTAGGTACGAATTTCACCTATTACCTCTCATTCCATGATGGGCTAACCTTATTTGGGCCCCTTTCATTGGGTTTGGGTTATTAGAGTAACCCACTAATAATTTAGCTTAATGGGTATTGCATTAATTCCTTTATTCCTTGTATTCTCCCTTATTATAATTAAATCGATTTATTTCATTTATTTAAATAAAAATTATTTTTTTTGGATTTTAAAAATCCAGGGTGTGACTACAAATAGTCATGTAGAGCATGTCACGATAACGAGAGAACTATAGCAACTGGCACAGAGAAAATAGTACAACGAGAACGATAATAGAATGGCCATGTAACGATATAACATGTAATTACACAATGGTGCACTAGTAACGATCACGCTTGCACTTGTAGAGATAGTACTTTGATTGTCATTGATTGATCTAGATAGTAAACTGGCACTGGATACATGCCGTAACACATCCTTGATCATTTTAACTCCCATGGGCACTGGCACTTTTCGGCGCTCCTCCCAGGACCTGATCGGGTCCTATTGTGCTAGCATTAGTCATTTCTTTTATCTTAGACAATCATACGAATGGCCAATAGAGTACCAAGAAGAGATAAGAGAGTACTAGACGAGATAGATGAGAGAGTAGAGTGAACGTGAACATATAAGAGGATATGGACATTAGATGAGATAGGGACAATTCCGTAAAATACGTGAAATTCCGATAGTAACGGTTGCACAGTACCAAGTCGGGTGCTGGCAGTGTGGTAGAAGTCACAACCACCCACTTAGTCGTGTCGTGAACACGGCCAAATGGTTCGGAGTGATCCGAGACGAGAAGGAAAAACACTAAGGCATGGATCGTACTGATCCCTAGAATGTAACGGGTTTTGGGGTACAACTAGCTCGTTGACTAAGGACGTGAGCCAAAGCTAAGAAAACTTACGGAGGTCTTGACAAGGAGTCCCTGGCCCAGTCGAGAGTATTCCCGATGGAGAGGTGGTCCAAGTCAAGAGAAAGTGTATAGAAATGAGTCCGTCATGCCTCGAGTGCTCGAAGGCCGAGGGAAAACGGTAACGGTATTCAAAACGCGCGTATAAAACGAAGACAATTGTATTAATTAATAGGGAAAATTAGTCATTTGTTTCACTAATTTACCAGATACATTACTGCATAAATTATAAGGTCAATTGACAATCAAGAATGTTATGTGTGTGTAAGTGTAAAGAAATCTTGAAGATATGATAAGTCATGCAATTTCTCTGAAAAATAATTAAATTTATATCATTAATACAATTTATTAATTCATCAAGTCGAATTAACTATAACATGGTTTAATCATGACTAATTAAAGGGTATAAAGCCTAACCAGCAGGGCATATGCACAAATTTTAATTCTGGTCGGATTCTTGAAAACGCGGCGGACTTACCTGTCGTGATTAAAATCGCGGTGGGGCGGTCGGGCGCGACACGGGGCCTAGCCGGTCTGGCCCGGTCCGGAGTGGCATCGCGGCGGCTTATGCCTCCGCGTTCTTGGCGTGACGCCTTCAGCCGGCGCGACCCCACTGATATCGCGGCGGATTGCGCCGACGCGATACCAGGTGGGATTGCCATTTTTCCCTTTTTCCAGGACGAATCCTCTTTGATACATGGACGTTTTAAATTCCATATAAAATAGCACGGTGATCCAAAAGTACGAAACTAGTTTTAAACGAAAGTAGACATATAGATCTATCAACATACACGATTAATTTGAAAATAAACAAGGTTTGGGCATGATTTGATCGGGTTACTTTTTGGTGACCTAAACATGCGCAGTCAGGGTTCAATGAATTAATTAATGATGGATACATGATGAAAAATTCTGAAACAAAGGGCGTTCAAAAGCTAACAAGATGTAGTATTTATGATAATTTTATCATGGTATGAAGTTAAGCATGAACAAGGTTCACAAACCAACAAGAAGGGTCGGGTGCATGGATCTAACAGGGATTTAAAGAATTAATTCTCCCTCATGGGAGATCAAAATAGAACAAAACTAGGGGCGTTTGAAAGCTAATGCACTGTAGTATCAATGAGAATTTTCTCATAGCATGGAAATAAGTATGTGTGGGGGATTAGAGAAAACATGAGATTTTGGGCTCATGGTAACAACAGGGATCCAAGCAATAAATTCGCCCAAATGGATGAGTGAAATGCAATGAGACTAGAGGGCTTTTGAAGAGGATCATGAATTCTACCTAGAACAATTTTTACACGATTTTAGCTTGAGAGATTGTCTACCTTTTGTTGAAGCAAAGAAGACCCTAATTGGAGACGAAAAATGACGAAGAAATCCGAATTCCAACCCTTCTCCTCCAAGCTCCTCGTCCAAAAATCTCCTCCTCTTCGTCTCCCAATGCTCAGCCACGTTCTATGGGTTGCTAGACCGAGTTTTGGAAGTTTTGTTTGCTTATTAGAGTCCTTACCCCCTTCTAAGACTCCTCCTCCCAAATAACTCCGAATTTCCTTAATTATCACCTTCCTTCCTAGCATTTATCCCCATTTTGGGACAGATGAGAGGTCAAATCTCGTAGGTATGGATTAGGGTAAGTGTAGGACTCTTTTTAGGATAGATTTGAGTTGTTTCCATAGTTATCTTACCTTTTTTCTATTTCCTATTATTTTTACTCCGATTTTAGTCTATTTCCTCTCATTCCATGTTGGGCTCTTCACTATTAGGCCCATTCAACCTTGTTTGGATCATTTGTGCAACTCATTTACTAATTCAACTTAATGGGTTATGATTAAACGTTTTTAAATTCTAGTTACTCCCTTTTATTCTATTTTAATTCTATTTTACTCAAAAAAATACTATTTTATTTAGAATTAAAAATCAGAGTTACTACACTTATTGCCTCATGTTTACCGACTTAATATATTATTAACAGAGGGGTTTGATTTTTGATTGGTCTCATAGCTAACTAATTCACATCCCACACATATATTTAGCATATATTTACATCGCATTTAAATATGTACCTAGTAGATGCAGAAATGAATATATATATATATATATACCACACCAGATGATCATGGACCAGACATTAGCATGATCAAGCCTGAGCCTAAAGACTTGATCACAAAGCCCTATGTTTGTCTTCCTTCTCAACCTCATTAGTCTTGCCACTGACTCCACGCTCCTGCTATGCCTTCTCAAGTCATTTCAAGTAGTTTAAAAAATTACAAATAACTATAGTTATGAAGACCAAAAAAATATATTTTATTCAATTAAGAAACTTTGATCATATATATCAAGAGGAGGTACACAATCAAAGGGAGATAGAAGTACACAACGATTTTAATGAGATAGAGAGGGAGGTTCGCAAGCCCCAAAGAATCACCATTCACACACATATAAGCATCACATAATGGTTCATGATCATCGACCACATTATACACATCACATGCATATATGTAAGCTACTAGAAAATTAATTAAACACTTTAATTAATAAATCAACTAGTTTAACTCTTAATCTAATATTTTGGATTAACATTTAATCCCTGAATTGGATTAACTCTTAATCCTAGTTTTGTAATATTTGTAATGGCAATGAAATTTTCTGAAAAATTCAAATCATCATATTTTGTATTTTCTGAAAAATTTTCAGAATTGTCCAACTTCATAAGTTAGATATTTCCTTAAATACGAAAAAATACCAAAATTTCATTTGAGTTTCTGAAATCCATGTGGTCCTTGAGGAAATGCCAAAATACATGTTTTCTTGCCCACTACAAACACTCCATGCGTCAAAAGAACAATATTTTAGGACAGGTTGTGGGTAGAAGAACATGCAGACAGAGCATGAACTTGACGACAACCGATATAGTTGCCAACAAATTGACGTCAATTGGTTCTGTCGTTAAGTATGAACTTGACGACAATCGATTATGTTGCCAACTTCTAGATAACAACCGAAAAGCCGAGTCTTCTATGTAAGAACTTGACGCTATCAATGTTGTTGTCAACAACTTGACGACAACCTATCATGCCGTCAACTTGAACTTGACAACATCAAATGTCGCCGTCAAATCAGACACCGTGACAGAAAATAGAAAAAAATGATTCTAAATTGATTCGAGGCAAATTAGACACCATCCATGAATTCAGGTCTTGATACCACTGTAAGGAAACATAAGGGAGCATCTAATGCGTAGAGGAATGAAGTTTTTTAAAAATAATCACGTTTCCCACAAGAACATATATCGGATCGGGATTATGTGTGGGTGAATAACTCTTATGGAAACCAATTGCAAGGGTAAGACATTATCACCTATAGGCTTGTAGATCCCATGACGTGTAGAACTTGACCCACCAGATGAAGGAGCTCACGCGACCTCCCTCTAGCGGTGTCCACACGGCGGCGACCAGTGACGACACCTCCTCCACGTCATCATTCTCCTCTTCTTGCTCCTCCAAGGATCACCAACCAGCAACAAGAGAAGCATCACTAACAAGACACTCTTGCACTCTCCTCTTGTTCTCACTCAAGAGAGGGGTGGATGAGAAGGAAGAAGGGAGGAGAGAAGAAGGAGGAGGGAGGTGAGAAGGCTCCCAAAGACCCCAACCTATGGGTTTTTTCTCGGATCCTCCCTTCCTCTTAGAGAGAGCTCTATCTCTCCCACGCATGGGAGGGACGTGCAAGTCATGTTGTGTATGACCAAGTCGTACTTAGAGCCATATCCAGATTGATGTCAACGTAGTGTGTCGTCAAGACCATCTTGACGACAACACATTCGACGTTAACCCATGTTGACGTATAAGGTCATGTCGTCAACTTTATGTTAACGACAGTTGATCTTGACATCAACAACATGTTGGTGGCAATCGATCTTACCATCAGCATGACACCACAAGAAAAAGCGCCATTACCGATGGAAATTTCTGACGTTAAATATCCGTCGGAATTTCCGACGGCTAATCTTTAGTCAGAAAATCCATCAGAACTTCCGACGGACATATTTCCGTCGGAAATATCCGTCGGTATTATAATTTTACTGAAGGATATTCTGACGGAAATAAGTTCGTCGGAAGTTCTGTCGGTACACCCGCCTTTTCCCTCCCGCCATCCTCATGAAATCCACCCTCTCCCTCTCTCTCTCCTCTCTCTCTCTCTCTCTCTCCACGTCGCACTCTTTTTTTTTTTTTTGACAAGGGGATAACTAGTAAAAAAATGGGGTCGGGACATAGTATGTCTATGAAAGTGTGCCCCAATACCTCTCGGAAGTGCCCTCAAGAGGTGTTGAGAGGCACCTACATATGCACCCCTTAAATGTACGACAGAGCAGAGCCTATAGCCGAGCCACCCCACTAGGGGTTTAGAAAACTTTAAGAGCCACACCCTTGCCAAGAAATAGCAAGAGTGGAGTTTGAACCCAAGTGATGATTTCCAAAGGAAAGACCCCTGATCGATGCGACATTGCTACACAGTCACTGCACGTCGCAGTCTGTAACGCCCCGACGCGGAATATCGGAGTGGGATTACAGTTATTAAATAGAATAGAGCGAAAATAAATAACAAACCATTGCACAAATGGATATAATACCAAACAACCTCATATTTCATCAATAATCCATCAATCCATTACAATCACTAAGGTTTCATCAAACTTCAAGATCTAACTATTACATCAACGTATCAAGGCCAAAACTAGGGCCCAGAGTACTTTATTCAAAATCAAACTATTACATAACGACTAACTGACTCATAACTACACTAACATACTACTACTAGATAGCACTGGTTGCTGAATGGTCACTCTTGAGAATCCTCAGTCCCGTCCTCGTGAGTGTGGTCATCGTCATACTCGCCTGAAACACATTAAATAAAAACGCAGGATGAGCGAATAATGCTCAGTAGGACTTAATATCTCATGTAAACAAGCAGGCTTTAAGTGTTTAACCTTTTATCAAGCAAGATAACTAACAGGGACGAGCAAGTACGAGAACGATCAGATATAGTCGTGCCAGTAAGTTCACAAGACAAGAATACTTCATAGGTAACAAGTACAAAAGATTTGGCCATATTTCAAGTTAACAAGTAATTGCACAGCAGTGCACAAGTCACGATAGCAGTAAAACAAGTAACATGCGTTTGGTCAATCATCTTATCAACCCAAGTCAAGTATCATGTACAGGAATGTTGAATTGTCTTAGATCAATCTTGCGTGTCATGCGTTGGTGTATGCCATCACCTGACCTAGACCCTCGCGAGTTAAAGCCTTTCGGGTGCTCCTCCCAAGGACAGATCGGGCCCTTATAATGTTGCCTAGCATAGTCATGTTTTTATCTTAGACAATCACAAAATGGCCAAGTAGAGTACCAAGAATAGAAGAGAGTAGTAGATGAACTAGACGAGAGTGTAGAGAGAATGTGAACATATGAGAGTATCGAGATAGTAGATGAGATAGAGACATTTCCGTAAAATGACGAGAAACACACGATAGTAACGGTTGCACGGCACTAGGTCGGGTACTGGCAGTCTGGTAGAAGTCACAACCGCCCACTAGCCGTGCTATGAACACATGCTAGATGGTCCGACGTGATCGCAAGATAAGGAGAGAACACTAAGGCCATGGATCGTACTGATCCCTAAGGTGTAACGGGTTTTAGGGTACAACCAGCTCGTTGACTAAGGACGTGCGCCAAAGCCAAGAAGACTTACGGAGGTCTTGACAAGGATTCTCTAGTCCAATCGAGAGTATTCCCGGTGGAGAGGGGTCCAAGTCAAGGGAAAGTGTGTAAAAATGGGTCCGTCGTGCCTCGAGTGCTCGAAGGCGAGGGAAAATGGTAACAGTAGATAAAATGCGCGAGTAAAAATGGAAACAATTATATTTAACAAAATAGGGAAATTTAGTCATTTATTTCGATAATTTATCGAATACATTATTGCATAATTTATCAAGGTCAAATGGCAATTTATAATGTTATGTGTGTGCAAATGTTAAGAAATCTTGAGGATATGACAAGCGTGCTCACGGCTTTTAAATTAACAAGAATTATTTAAATATTATTAAATAAAAAATATTCAGGTCGATTATTAAGCTTAACAGTACATGGTTTAACTTGTATAAGGGTTATATGACAAATAAGACAGGGGTATATGCATAATATAAGGTTCTGGCCGAAATTGTCAAGAGGCGACGAGGTGACCTGTCGCGATCAAGTCGCGACAAGGCGCTAGGTCGCGTTAATCCCGTATCGCGACGGGGTTTCCCGTCGCGGGTCCAGGTGCGACGGGGCGGCCTGGCGTGACGGGCGAACCGGCCGGCCGGCCTGGTTCGGGGTTGGGAACGCGGAGGCATGGCCTGTCGCGTTCATGACGCGACGTGGAGGCCGACGCGACCCCTCTGTTATTGCGGCGTATCGCGCCGCCGCGATATCAGGGGCGGTCTGGGTTTTCCTTTTCCCAGGGCAACCCCTATGATATAGGGACGTTCTAAATTCCATATAAAATAGCACGATGATCCAAAAGTATGAAACTAATTTTAAACGAAAAGTAGACATGTATATCTATCAACATGTACGATTAATTTGAAAATAGACAAGGTTAGAGACATGCATTGGTCGGGTTACTTTTCAGTGACCTAAACAGGCGTAGTCAGGGTTCCAAGAATTAAATTGAGATGAATACATGATGAACAATTCTAAAATTAGTGGCGTTTGAAAGCTAACATGTTGTAGTATTATGATAATTTATCATAGAATGATGTCAAGTGTGCACGAGGTTAGAAAGGAAACAAGGAGGGTTGAGTGCACAGATCTGATAAATATTCAAAGATTTAATTCTCCACATGGGAGACCAAAATCAAGCAAGACTAGGGGCGTTTGAAAGATAATGAGATGTAGTATATCTGAGAATTTTATCAAGGCATGAGAGTAAGTACACGTTGGGGATTATAAAAAACACAAGATCTCAGGTCATGGTAACAGCAGGACTTCATGAATTAAATTCGCCAAAGGGGTAAACGAAATACCAAGAAACCATAGGGCTTTGAAGAGGTACATGAAGGCTACCTAGGGTAATTATTTCACGATTTTAGCTTGAGAGATTGCCTACCTTTCATGAAGGAAAGAAAACCCTAGTTTTGGTGACGAAAATCTTCCTTGTTCTAGCCTCTCCTCCTTGCTTCTTTGTTCCAGCCTCCCTTCGTCTCCTAGGACTCCAGCCATGAACTATGGGTGGTAGGGACGAGTTTCGGGGGGTATGGGTTGCTATTAGAGTTTTACTCTTTCTAAAACTCATTTCTATAATTCCGAATTTGCATATTTATCTTCCAATTTTCTCTCATTTATCCATCTAATGGGGAGGAGGGAGAGAGCTTAATTTCGTGGTAAAGAGTTAGGATGGGTTAAGGACTCTTTTTTAGATATATAAGGGTTATTAACATTTATCTTAACCCTTTACTATTTTATTTAATTAATTAGATACGAATTTCATTAATTAAACTCTCATCCTATGATGGGCTATCCCTATTTGGGCCCATTTCATTGGGTTTGGGTTATTAGAGTAACCCGTTAATAATTTAGCTAATGGGTATTACTTTATTCTCTTGGTTTTCATTTATTCACCCTTTATTCTAATTAAATCAATTATCTCATATTTAATAATAAAATTTTTTTTTATTTGGATTTTGAAAATCCAGGGTACTATATCCTCCTCCTCTTAAAAAGAATTTGGTCTCCAAATCACTCAATCGTAAGAGGAAGAACGACCTTACTGAAATATTCGGATAATTCCGGCGCATTGTAGCTTTGGGCTCCCACGTAGCCTCTTCAATTCATGATTTCTCCACAATATCTTCACCACGGGTATGGATCGATTCCGAAGCTGTTGTATCTTCTTGTCCAAATCTTCACCAGCCTTTCTTCATAGGTCATATCTTTGTTTAACACGATATCATCATAACTGATACGTGTGATGGATCGTACATGTATTCCTTAGCATGGACACATGGAAAAACATAGTATCGTAGAGAACTGGGGAGGTAGTGCTAGTCGGTACGCCACCTCGCCAACTCTATCCAATACTTCAAATGGACCTATGAATCTGGTCTTAGCTTGCCTTTCATCCCAAACCTTTGAAATTCTCTGGTCGGGGATACTTCAGCATCACATGATCTCCAGTTTGAAATTCTAAGTCCTTCTTCTTTTATCAGCATAGCTCTTCTGCCTGGACTGAGCTATCTTAATTCTGTCTCTGATAATGTATGTCCCTGCTAGTATTCTGCACCATATCTGGTCCTAGCCATTGCTGCTCACCTACTTCATTCCAGCATACTGGCGATCTGCAACTTCTGCCATACAATGCTTCAAATGGTGCCATTTTGATGCTGGCCTGATAACTATTGTTGTAGGCGAATTCAATTAGTGACAATTGTTCATTCCAATATCCCTCAAAGTCTATAGCACAGGCTCACAACATGTCTTCCACTATCTGATTTGTTCTTTCAGTCTGTCCATCCGTCTGTGGGTGGAAAGCTGTGCTAAAGTTGAGTTTCGTGCCTAAGGCAGCCTGAAGTCCCTTCCAGAATCTAGAAGTGAACTTAGGGTCATGATCGAGACAATGGATACTGGAACTCCATGTAGTCTGACTATCTCTTTCACATACAAGGCTGCAAGCACATCAACACTCCAAGTACTTCTAATTGCTAGAAAAGTGTGCAGACTTTGTCAATCTATCACAATGACCCCATAGCATCTAGTCCACCACGAGTTCGAGGTAAGCCCATGATGAAGTCCATTCGATGCTTTCCCACTTCCATTTAGGTATGTCCAGGGGCCTGAGTACACCCGCAGGACGACGATGTTCTGCTTTTACTGCTGACAAGGTGGCAGTGCGCGGCATGCTCAGCTACTCACGCTTCATGTTTGGCCACCAAAATGACCTCTTCATGTCTTGGTACATTGGTTGCACCTGGATGTATTGTGTACTG
Source organism: Colocasia esculenta (assembly GCA_014218235.1). NCBI lineage: Eukaryota > Viridiplantae > Streptophyta > Magnoliopsida > Alismatales > Araceae > Colocasia > Colocasia esculenta. Next base: position 26,495,898 of record CM024753.1, on the reverse strand, counting down.
GTCTTGTGGGCTTCATCCATCAGTTTCCTTTTCAGCTCTTTATTGTCAGGCACACTTCTGTCTTGGAATAAAATTCTTCCATCTTCAGCGATGGAGAGTCTGGCTTGTCAGCTATGGTCTCCCTGACTCAGACTAGAAATGGATCATTTGCTTGTTGCTCTTTGATCTCGACAAATATATCGGGTTGAGCTCTTTAAGTGGCAACTATCATCTTATCACTTCTCTCTCGATGTTCAGAATAGACTGGCGAACTGTTCTAACATTGCATCTTGCCCATGACTAAACTGATAATGAAGCTACTGGTTCCTACTAAGTGCATCAGCTACTGCATTACCTTTGCCTGGGTGATACTGAAATTGAAATCAAAATCCTTCAGATACTCTAGCCATCTCCTTTGGCGCATATTGAGCTCCTTCTGAGAAAATAAATACTTCAAGCTCTTGTGGTCGAGTAAACAATGAATTGTTCCCCATACAAGTAATGCCTCCAATTTTGAGTGCAAACACTACTGCAGCAATTCTAATCATGGACAGGTAGTTAACCTCATGTGCTTCAATTGCCTTGAAGAATATGCTATCACCTTTTCATTCTGCATCAACACGCAGCCTAGAACGATTCCAGATGCATCAGTGTAGACTGAGAATTCTGCGCCCTCGACTGGTAGTGCGAGGACAGGTGCAGATGTCAACAATTGCTTGAGTGTCTGAAAGCACTTCTTGCACTTCCTTGCTCCAGACATATGGGTTCTCCTTCCACGTAAGACGCGTAAGAGGTACAACTATCTTGGAGAAAGTCTTTTATGAAACTATCTGTAGTATCCAGCAAGTCCAGAAAACTTCTTATCTTAGTGACATTGGTTGGCCTTTCCCAGTTGAGCACGACTTCTACCTTGGAAGGGTCGACAGAGATACCATCCTTGGATATGACATGACCCAGAAATGACACCTTCTCGAGCCAGAATTCACACTTGCTCAATTTGACGTAGAGTTGATTGTCCCGCAAGATTTGCAGAGCGATCCTCAGATGCTCCTCGTGCTCTTCTTTGGTCTTGGAGTATAGAGAATATCATCATGAATACCACGACGAACTTGTCGAGGTAGGGCCGGTAGATGCTGTTCATTAATTGCATAAAAGCTGCAGGAGCATTGGTTACGTCGAAAGGCATGACTACAATTCGTATGGACCGTACCTGCTCCTGAAAGCTATCTTGTTGATATCTGCATCTTGAATCCTCATCTGATGATATCCCGATCTAAGGTCAATCTTAGAAAAATATTAGTTCCTGATATCTGATCAAATAATTCATCGACACGCGGTAGGGGGTACTTGTTCTTGATAGTGAGACTGTAACTGCCTGTAATCGATGCATAACCTCATAGATCCGTCCTTCTTCTTGACGAACAACACTGATGCTCCCCAAGGAGAAGTACTCGGCCTAATAAAACCCTTTTCTAAAAGTTCCATCAGTTGCTCTTTCACTCTTTCAGTTCAGCAGGGGACATCCTGTAGGGTTGACGTGAAACCGGTGCAGCTCCAGGTGCGAGATCAATTGAGAAATTCACATCTCTCTCAGGTGGAATGCCTGGTAGCATCGGGAAACCATCAGGGTATTCTTGCACTATGTGGATGTCTGATATCTTAACTGCTTTCTTTTCAACTACGATGGCGGCAAGAAACGCCATACTCCTTTCCTTATCATGTTCAGCAGAGACGAGGGACAAGTGTCGCTTGTGCCTACGCTGTGAAGGTCAGCTTAGGGAATTCACTAAAAGAAAATTTCCCTCTTCTACAATCCACGATAGCCCCATAAGTGGATAGCCAATCGGCTCCCAGAATGACATCGTAGCCCCACGGGCATACAGATAATTAGATTGGCTCTAAGATTGAGTTCACCAATCTTCACATCAGCTAAAGGAAAAATACTTGTTCAGTGGGCTTCTCCCCTAGTGGTGTTGTGACAGGTAGTGTGAAACCCATAGATGCAGGTTTCTCCTTTATTGTGTCAGCAAATGCTTGCGATATAAATGAATGTGTAGCACCAGTATCGAATAAAACAAATGCTGATTGTGAAAAGATTGGCAAAGTACCTTCAACAACTCACCTTCCTCGGTGGTCTCAACCTCTTGCAAGGCCTGCAGTCTACCTGGTTTCTTTTGTCCCATAGGACGCTTCTCCTTCTCTTGCTCCTTCAGCACGGGGCACTCGGAAATGCGGTGATTGCGATTTCCGCAACGCAGGCAGGCGCCTACTTTTCTCCAGCACTCAGCAGCAGTGTGACCAGGCTTGTCACATGCTCACAGTGGTCTTGTTGGTGTTTGGAGGAGTAGGTATCTTGGGCTTTCTTTCCTGGCTTGTCCCTCCAGTGATGTTGAACGGACACTTTTTGCCATTTATGGGCTTGCTGGAGGAACCGGATGCTGGTTCCTTCTGACTAGTCTCCCCTTGATGCGATCAGTCAGATCGGTCGCATCTTCTAGTAACTGAGCCTTCTTGACCATTTCAGCATAGGTCTGAATGTCCATGGGTGCAAGTTGAGTAATATAAGAAGGCTTAAGCCCATTGAGGAAACGCCTTGCTTTCATCTTTTCGGTGCTGACCAGGTGATTGGCAAAACGTGCCAATCGAGAGAATTAAGCTTCATATTCAGCGATAGTAAGGTGCCTCTGCTTCAACGCAGCAAATTCTGATGCCTTCCTTTCTTGGACTCTCTCGGAAAGTACTTGGAGTTGAAATGCTCCTTGAACTCTTCCCAGGTGAACTGTGCGTCCTCTGGTTGCCTCAACGGACTCCCACCACGCACGGCATCCCTTTCTAATTGATACAGCTAGTAATATTTGTCTCCATCCGTGCATTGCATAACGAGGAAGATACGCTCATTCTCCTTGAGCCATTCTCTGCCTCATCAGGGTCTGTGCTACCACTGAATCTAGGTGGATTCAGGTTGTGGAAATTTCTATGTAAATCACCAGCCCCTCGGTTGTTGTTATTGTTGTTGTTGGCTCCAGCAGCCTGAAGCACAGCTTGGTAAGCTGTTGTATAGTTTGCTACATGTCACGGAGTTGAGCACGCTCCTCTGCCATTGTTTAAGTTCCTTCAAAAAGAAAATTTTAATGTAAGATAAACTAAGTTTGCACTAAGTTTGTGCGTGTGTGTGAATTTATTTTATCTCATTACCCACGGTTCTACCCATCTCTCATAGGTATGAAATTAGACTCTAAGTCGAGGCAGGTCAAACCTAAATCATCCTATACTTAAGAGTAACCTGGCTCTGATACCACAAAACTGTAACGCCCCGACGCGGAATATCGGAGTTACGTTATTAAATAGAATATAGCGAAAATAAATAACAAACCATTGCACAAATGGATATAATACCAAACAACCTATATTTCATCAATAATCCATCAACTCCATTACAATCACTAATGTTTCATCAAACTTCAAGATCTAACTATTACATCAACGTATCAGAGACAAAACTAGGGCCCAAAGTACTTTATGCAAAATCAAACTATTACATAACGACTAACTGACTCATAACTACACTAACATACTACTACTAGATAGCACTGGTTGCTGAATGGTCACTCCTGAGAATCCTCAGTCCCGTCCTCGTGAGTGGGGTCATCGTCATACTTGCCTGAAACACAATTAAATAAAAACGCAGATGAGCGAATAACACTCAGTAGGACTTAATATCTCATGTAAACAAGCAGGCTTAAGTGTTTAACCTTTTATCAAGCAGGATAACTAACAGGGACGAGCAAGTACGAGAACGAGCAGATATAGTCGTGCCAGTAAGTTCACAAGACAAGAATCCTTCATAGGTAACAAGTACAAAAGATTTGGCCATATTTCAAGTTTAACAAGTAATTGCACAGCAGTGCACAAGTCACGATAGCAAGTAAAACAAGTAACATGCGTTTGGTCGATCATCTTATCAACCACAAGTCAAGTATCATGTACAGGAATGTTTGTGAATTGTCTTAGATCAATCTTGCGTGTCATGCATTTGGTGTATGCCATCACCGACCATTAGACCCTCGCGAGTTAAAGCCTTTCGGGTGCTCCTCCCAAGGACCAGATCGGGCCCTTATAATGTTGCCTAGCATAGTCATGTTTTTATCTTAGACAATCACAAAAGGCCAAGTAGAGTACCAAGAATAGAAGAGAGTAGTAGATGAACTAGACGAGAGTGTAGAGAGAATGTGAACAGATGAGAGTATCGAGATAGTAGATGAGATAGAGACATTCCGTAAAATGACGAGAAACACACGATAGTAACGGTTGCACGGCACCAGGTGGGTACTTGCAGTCTGGTAGAAGTCACAACCGCCACTAGCCGTGCTATGAACACAGCTAGATGGTTCGGCGTGATCGCAAGATAAGGAGAGAACACTAAGGCCATGGATCGTACTGATCCCTAAGGTGTAACGAGTTTTAGGTACAACCAGCTCGTTGACTAAGGACGTGCGCCAAAGCCAAGAAGACTTACGGAGGTCTTGACAAGGATTCTCTAGTCCAGTCGAGAGTATTCCCGGTGGAGAGGTGGTCCAAGTCAAGGGAAAGTGTGTAAAAACGGATCCGTCGTGCCTCGAGTGCTCGAAGGCCGAGGGAAAACGATAACGGTAGATAAAATGCGCGAGTAAAAATGGAAACAATTATATTTAACAAAATAGGAAAATTTAGTCATTTATTTCGATAATTTACCGAATACAATTGATAATTTATCAAGGTCAAATGGCAATTATAATGTTATTGTGTGCAAATGTAAAGAATCTTGAGGATATGACAAGTCGTGCTCACGACTTTTAAATTAACAAGAATTATTTAAATATTATTAAATAAAAATATTCAAGTCGATATTAACTTAACAGTACATGTTTAACTTGTATAAGGGTTATATGACAAATAAGACAGGGTATATGCAAATAAGGTTCTGGCCGAAATTGTCAAGAGGCGACGAGGTGACCTGTCGCGATCAAGTCGCGACAAGGCGCTAGGTCGCGTTAATCCCAGTATCGCGACGGGGTTTCCCGTCACGGTCCAGGTTGCGACGGGGCGGCCTGGCGCGACGGGCGAACCGGCCGGCCTGGCTGGTTCGGGGTTGGGAACGCGGCGGCATGGCCTGTCACGTTCATGACGCGATGTGGAGGCCGACCGCGACCCTTTGTTATCGCGGCGTATCGCGCCGCCGCGATATCAGGGGCGGTCTGGGTTTTCCCTTTTTCCCAAGGCGAGTCCTCTATGATACAGGGACGTTAAAATTCCATATAAAATAGCACGGTGATCGAAAAAGCATGAAACCAGTTTTAGACGAAAGTAGACATGTATATCTATCAACATGTATGATTATTTTGAAAATAGACAAGGTTTAGACATGCATTGGTCGGGTTACTTCAGTGACCTAAACAGGCGTAGTCAGGGTTCCAAGAATAAATTGAGATGAATACATGATGAAAAATTCTGAACCAGTGGCGTTTGAAAGCAACATGTAGTAGTATTTATGATAATTTTATCATGGAATGATGTCAAGTGTGCACGAGGGTTAAAAAGGAAACAAGGAGGGTCGAGTGCACAGATCGGATAAATATTCAAAGATTTAATTCTCCCTGTTGGGAGACCGAAATCAAGCAAGATCGAGGCATTTGAAATATAATGAGATTAGTATATCTGAGAATTTATCATGTCATGAGAGCAAGTACACGTGGGGATTATAAAAAAAACACAAGATCTCAGTTCATGGTAACAGCAGGACTTCATGAATTAAATTCACCCAAATGGGTGAACGAAATACCACGAAACCATAGGGCTTTGAAGAGGTACATGAAGGCACCTAGGATAATTATTTCACGATTTTAGCTTGAGAGATGCCTACCTTTTTTGTGAAGGAAGAAACCCTAGTTTTGGTGATGAAATCTTCCTTGTTCTAGCTCCCCTCCTTGCTTCTTCGTTCTCCTGCCTTCCCTTCGTCTCCTAGGACTCCAGCCACGAATTATGGTGGTAGGGATGGATTTGGGGGGTGTATGGTGTTGCTACTTTGAGGCCTTGGAGGGAGGGGGAGTGGTCCCCCCTTTCCCCTGCACCATGTGTGCAGGGGCTCCGAAAGGGGCTTGCTGCCCTTTTTCAGAAGGGAACCCCCCCTCCTTCCCTTCTTCTTCCCCCTCCCGCAAGCCACCACCTCCCCTCTCTCTCGCCCCCTCTGTTCTGTCGCTCTCTCTTGGTCTCTCCGTTTGTCTCTCTCTCTCTCTCTCTCTTTCGCTCTGCTGCTGCTGCTTTCACCGGAGGAGGAGGCAGCCGTTGCCTCGCGCCGCTCGGAGGAGGAGGCCGCCGCTGCCTCGCCGCGCCGCCGCCGCCCGGAGCCCACGCACGGAGGACGCCGTGCGCGAGGTGAAGCAGTGCGCCGCCGCCTGGGATCTCCGCCGGCGGGTCCTACCGCCGTTGGTAGGGACCCTCCTCCCTCTCCGGCGTCGGCCGTGCCTCCCCCTCCCCCGTGCGGCCGTGAACCCCCGCCCCTTCCTCTCCCTGCTCGTCGCTTCTCTCTTCTCCATTTCTCTCTCTCTGCGTGACACCTCCGAGCCGGAGGTGTTCCCGGTGAGGGAGCGCCGCTGGCGGCAGCCACGACGTCCGGCGACCCCCCCTCCCGCCGGCGCCAACGCCGGCACTGGCCGGCCGGGCCGGCCTCCCCCCCCCCCCCCCCCCCTCTCTTCCCCTCACCTCCCTGCGTGCAGAGGAGCTGACGGGAGGAAGAAGGGGCGGCGCAGTGCGCCCAGATCCGGCTGGGATCTGGGCGGCGCACTGCGCCCCGCGCCCCTGGCGCACTGCAACGGGCGCTGGTCTGGGCTCCCTGCGGCACATTGTGCCGGCAGACCCGTTTGTGGGCCGTTTGAGCTCCGTTTCGCGCAGTTTCGCGCCGTTTTTCTGTGTGTGGTCGCTCCGGCCGTGCCGGCGGGTCGACCTGGGGTTGGTGGCTGTCTTCCGAGCCAAGTGGTGGTCGGGCCCACCGGGTCGGCTCCGATCGGGCCAGTAGTGTCTGTTGACCGGTCAACCGGGGACAGTCGTGCAGTGTTTCCGGCACCCGTCAGGGGTGTTTCCGAGGGTTGACCGACTGTCTCGGGTAGTAATATATATATATTGTGTCGTCATACCGGGTTCCTCGGTTTCTGGGCCTGCCTGGCTCGGCTCCGAACGGGCCGTGAGGGCGTTGGGCCGTTTGACCCGAACAGTCGTGTTGGTGTTTCCGGCACCTATGGGGTTGAGTTCCGAGGGCCGACCGACTGTCCGGGTGGTATTTTAACTTTTTGTGGTTGACCGTCAATCAGGTACTTTTTCAGATCTGTTTCGGCACGAGCTTCCGTTCCGTGCTCGTGACGCTGTGCTGACTCCTAGCATGCGCCTTACTAGTCTTCGCCCGATGCTGTGGCACTTGAGGGCTTGTCTCAGCGCACGGTGTGCATTTGGGTTGTTACCGTTCCCCGAGACCCCCATCCTCGTGGGCCCGTGAGGGTGGTCTCCGAGCCACGAGTGCGTGTGTCGAGCGTTTCTCCGGACGAAGGGGAAAACGGTGTTGGACAGCGGCGTTGAGTCGTTGTTGAGCTCACTTAGTTGGTCCGGGTCCCGCGGAGTTTGGGGTGTCGCGGTGCGGGCCAGCTAGTCCGTCTCACTGCCTCGCCTTACACGGTTCCGGAGCCGTGTCGGGAGGACAGGCGTGGGACCGTAGTCCGGCCAGACTACGGCTTGTGGTTGTGTTGTCCACGCGTCTCACTCCGACGGGAGGGGAGACCTGGACTCTTGGTCGAGTGGTAAGACACCGGTGGGCGCAGCTGACCACTGACTAGTAGAGGCTGGGTTGTGGCTAGTGTGTGTTGTCCAGATGAGGGTTTTACCGTCTGCTTGTGTTGGGTTGTGGCTTTGTCCAGACGAGGGTTTTACCGTCTGCTTGTGCAGTTGTGTGGCGTGCTCGGAGAACGTTTACTGAGGTTGAGGCTGTGTGCTGTTGTGCCGTGTTGGCGATACTTGTGGACCTGGGTACTTTCTGTTTATTTATTTCAGTACTTGCTCAGTTGTGTTATTATCTTATTATATCTCCTGCTTAGTTAGTAGTCTGGGTTGCTTGAGTTACCGCCGCCTTCCGCTTGGTGTAGTTAGATTGTTTATCTTAGTAGCACTGTTCTTCCAGCCTAGTTTAGTTTTGGTTGTTTTGTTTCCGCTGTCGAACCGGTGAGGGGTTGGGTTCCCTACTGGGCTTCGTTCGCGAAGCTCATTCCCCCCTTACTTCCTTCCAGGTTTGTGCTCGAGGGAGCCGGTGCTCGTGTTCGTTCGGTCTGCGTTGTGCCGCCTGTGGTCAGCAGCATTAGTTGTGGTTAGTATTTCCTTTTTGCACTTGAATTATTATCTGGGATATTGTGTATATTGTGTATGTTATTTCTTCCGCTGTTGTATTTCTTTATTTTGTTTAGCTATTGTAACTTGTTGTATATCTCACTGGACATATTTCTAACCTTCCGGTCTTCGGATCCGTGGGTGGCGGCTCAAGGGTTAGGTACTTGGAGGGTTCTGGGTATCGGATTCTTGGGTCGTTACACTACTAGAGTTTACTCCTTCTAAAACTCCCCTTTTCTTAATTCCGAATTTGCATATTTATCTTCCCATTTTCTCTCATTTATCCATATAATGGGGAGGGGAGAGAGCTTAATTTCGTGGTTAAAGAGTTAGGATGGGTTAAGACTCTTCTTTTAGATATATAAGGGGTATTTAACATTTATCTTAACCCTTTACTATTTATTTAATTAATTAGATACGAATTTCATTAATTTAACTCTCATCCTATGGGGATATCCCTATTTGGGCCCATTTCATTGGGTTGAGTTATTAGAGTAACCCGTTAATAATTTAGCTTAATGGGTATTACTTTAATTCTCTTTGTTTCATTTATTCACCATTATTCTAATTAAATCAATTTATCTCATTTATTTAAATAATAAAATTTTTATTTTATTTGGATTTTGAAAATCCGGGTACTACACAGTCTCACTACCAGTGTTGGTGCCTGCAAGCCCCATGCCCATCCACCTTGTGTGTGTGTGACACCAGCCCACCCACCACCCCATTTTGCCACCACAATTAACCTCTGCAGTCTCTCTCTCTCTCTTCTCTCTTTCTTCTCTCTCTCTCTTCTCTCTCTCTCTCCCCCCTCCCTTATTTTATAGATATTTTAGTAATTTTATCTATTATTTAAAGGGAAATTAATTGGAGGTCCTTGAAAATATATGGACTTTTACTGGTCCATGTCAAAAAAGGATACGCTAGACAGTCCCTCCTTTTGGTGAGTTTTACCAATCAGTCCCTAGTATACACTTTCTGTCCTTTTGTCGACAGTCCTTCATTTCATTTCCCATTTTACCCTTCCATATAATTAATGCATTTGTTACCATCAGAAAAAGTAGGCCATGCATTCATAGTTTAACTGATTTCTTCGTATACTTTAACAAAATTCTTCGTATACTTTAACTTATTCTTTAATTGACTATCGTGTGTGTGTGTGTGTGTGTGTTTTTTTTAAAACAACTATAACTACTACTTTAATTAGCACACTACATTATACTTTAACAGATAACGACTACTTTAACTAATTTTCTCTTCTACTTTAATTGATTTTTCTTCTACTTTAACCAGTTTCCTCTTCTACTTAACTGATTTTCTCACCTACTTTAACCGGTTTTCTCTTCTTCTTAATAGGTTTTCTTTTCTACTTTAATGATTTCCTCACCTATTTAACATAATACAACTACTACTTTAACATACAACAACTACGATTTTAACAGACTAAATTTACTACTTTAACACACTACAACTACTACTTTAATAGATAACAAATACTTTAACTGATTTCCTCTTCTTTTTATCAGGTTTCCTCTTCTTCTTTAACATGTTCCTCTTCTACTTTAACTGATTTTCTTGCCTACTTTAAAATTTTTTCTCTTCTCTTAATAAGTTTCCTCTTCTATTTTAATTGATTTCCTCACTATTTAACACACTACAAACTACTTTAACAGACAACAACTACGACTTTAACAGACTATAACTACTACTTTAACACACTACAACTACTATTTAACAGAAACATGCACTTTAACTGATTTCCTCTTATTTTTTTATCAAGCTTCCTCTTCTTCTTTAACATGTTTCTCTTCTACTTTAACCATTTTCATCTTCTACTTAACCAGTATCCTCTTCTACTTCAATTGATTTCTCATCTACTTTAACTAGTTTCCTCTTCTTCTTTAACATGTTTTTTTATTTTATTTGAATTGGTTTCATCCTCTACTTGAAACGATTAAAGTAGATAAAGAAATCAGTTAAAGTATGAATACAGTGGTCATCCATATCTTATTATTATGGCATAAAATATTAAAAGAGTGATTAACGGAAATGAAGGTGTTAGATTATAAGTAGTAGAAGTAATGCTAATAAGTTAAAGTATAAGAAGAACTTAGTTAAAGTAGAAGAAGAAAGTAGTTAAAGTAAATGAAGAAATCAATAAAAGTATGAACGCAACACACATCAAAGGCAACTAACTACAGGAATATGATTGATGATTTTTTAAATTTTAGAGGTATAGAATATAATATGCAAATTTAACCTCCAATAGGATGTATTCTAGAAATATGTATGTATTTTCTCCTATTTTTTATATTATATTGATGATTTTTTAAATTTTAGAGTATAGAATATAATATGCAAATTTAACCTCCAATAGGATGTATTCTAGAAATATGTATGTATTTTTCTCCTATTTTTTATATTAGGGTTGCTCAAAAGAGTACAGAAGTTTTTTCAACTAACTACAGGAATATGATTGATGATTTTTAAATTTTAGAGGTATAGAATATAATAGGCAAATTTAACTCCAATAGGATGTATTCTACAAATATGTATGTATTTCTCCTATTTTTTATATTATATTGATGTTTTTTTTTTAATTTAGAGGTATAAAATATAATATACAAATTTAACCTCCAATAGAATGTATTCTAGAAATATGTATGTATTTCTCCTATTTTTTTATTAAGGTTGCTCAAAAGAGTACAGAAGTTTTGCCCTTTTTTATTGAAAGGTTCATGACAATGAAATATACCTGGTATATGCCTTCACATGTGCAAGCCAATCCAAAATTTTATATTATAAATAACCGTAATATAAAACATAAGATACAGTATAACTTCTAATCCACTCTCTATATGTTGACAATATTTTACAAATAAACCAATAAAGTATCAACAACCACGTCAGATACGAGAGCTTGAAAGCTTAAAAATTGCTTGCACGTATATATATATATATATACAACATCTGACAGTCGAACCAATCATCTAACTTGCTTAATCTACTTCAAAAATCTCCCAAGAACGTCATGTCCTCCTGGCAAAGATCAAGTCGTCCTTTTCCTCCTTTAAATAATAATAAAAAAAACTTAACGTAGAGAACGGTTGGTGAAAGGTTGGTGCGGAATGAGACCTAATCAGCACCCACCTTACATAAGCATATCAACCTGCGTGCACACGCGTTCTTGCAGAGCAATCTATGACGAATCTTCAGACACGTATCTCCGTTAGATTTGCTCTTGCATTATTAAAATGGATTCCTAAGTTCCCTTCAGTCGGTATATTGCTTTATGGGTCTTTCTGCATGTCCCTGGTCTGTGAGTGGATACCAACTTGTGAGTTTGTGTTAAGCTTTTGTCGCCTTAACAAGCGACATATGGAAGGTGGCATCTGGTATATATGCTCTCTTTATATGTGGAGGTCACTGTAATTTCTTTTGATGGTTCTTTAATATTCTCGTTCATCTACTCATTGAGGTGGTGAGAGTATTATTCCTCGAAAGAAATCATACACAGTCCTCCGGGGTTATCTGACAGAGGTGTTTGATGACGAATCCTCAAGTGTACTCCTTACCATGTTCGTTTCCAAGAGTTGTTTGGTATGCTTTAAATTAAGCACCATCAAGCATCACACACTAATTAATGTGGGTTCTTGGCATTTAGGATATATATAACAAGATGTTGGATTTTAGAATTATGTCATCATTCATGTAATCACCTTTTTTTTCTTGGTTCTGAAAAAAAAAATCTCTTATGATGAAGCATTTTTAGAACCCATAACCACTTCACCTGTTTCATCGATCAATTCAAGTTCTACCGTTCTACACAGGTGAAAATGGGGGGTAACAAATATTTTTCCTCTAAAAAATAATATAATTATCTTTCTTAAATAGATTTTGTACAACTAAAGGTAATTAATTAAGAAAGATACCCAATATATTAAGTAAGTTATCACGGCGAAGCGCTCGCCGGAAGCCATGGTGAGCTGCTGCCGTGATGGACGCCACTAAACAAATCCCCTGTCGGCTTGCTCTCCTCAAAGCTTGGTGCATGGTTCCGTGACGGGAGAGGTTACGTTACCAGCGTGAGCTGATGTTGGCACCACACACTAGAATATTACTTCGTGTGATTTGAAGTTTTGTTGGTGAAGTCACAGCTGGTGATTGTGCTAAAAAAGATGACGGTAGTGTTGAAGTGATAAGACAGTGAAACAGTCGTTCGTTTACACGGAACAGGACGCTGTAGTAGTATAGAAAAGAGTTTGGTAGGAATGCGCCACCGTGTGCGGCGGCGATTTGCCGGATCAAATGGGTGACGCCGCCGCCTTGTTTTATCAATTGATGAGGTGGGTGGGTGGAGTGGTGATGCCTCTATTAAAATTTCGGCTGTCGTCGTAGACCTAATTAGGTAAATGGAATAAAGGTCTGGTGATGAAGATGGAGGCGAGGTTAGAAAGAAACTGTCAGAAAGCTTAAAAGACGTATTCTAGAAATTTTCGGTATTGTCGTCAGTTTAATCTTATCCATTTGGATAGCCGCCGAAAAGGTCTTTAGCAAAACCTTTTGATCGATTTTTTTAGGTCTGGATCCGACAACAAGCTGCCAGTCATGTGTGGACAGCTAACCGGTTTGAACTAGGTGCAGAAAGTTAGACAGCTTGTTGAATATCTATATGATTGATCTATGGATGGCATGATCTTAGAGACTTAGACAGCTAATGCATTTTAACTCTCTTCTAAATTGAGTTCGATACTCCATATTAAGGATCCATTTGATTGTTGGTAAAATATATCCATAAGGAAAAGTTTTTCAAAAAATAATTTTTACAGAAAAATAAAAATATAATTATCTATTTAAGTACACATGTTTTCTCATGTTTGTTTTCTAATAAAATATTTATTCAAATATTTTTAAAAAATAATTAAAAATATCTATAAAAAAAATCTATGTTGACCATCTGATCGCTGACTGTTCTACGTCGACTATCGAGTGTAGGGTGTCGGGCTTCGATGGTCGGGAGCTAGACGCCAGTCGCCGAACGTCAGACATCGTGCCGGCGGCCCAACATCGGAGGCCGTCTAGCCGTTAACCAACGGACGCCCGGTGGCCCAATGCCGTCAATTGTCGGTTGTTGATTCACCGACCGGTGCCCGACATCAACCGTCAGGTTCTAAACATTAGACACTAAGAATGAGAGTAAATATTGTAATCACATTCATGAACATTCTACGTGAAAGAAAAATTCAAAAAAATAATTTACAAGGGCTGATCAAGGATGCCAAAATTTATAATTTTAAGTAAAAAAAAAAATTATGAATTAATTTTTTGGTACCAAAAAAAAATATTATACGAAGTTTTCCCAAAAAAATATTTTCTTACATGACATTTTACACTTAAACAAACCAACCATAAACTTCAGCAGTTCAGCACTTCATCCATTTCGAAGTAGACACAGAAAATTAAGACAAGACAAATGGAGTGGGATATATATATATATATATAAACATCAGTACAAGAGCATGAGGTATACTTCGAACATTAGAATGTAAAGCTCTCCGTAGGAACATCCCAGGATGACCACATGAAAATGCGCGCCAATACCACCTTCTAATTAAACTGAATCCAGAAAAGATATGAACAAGGCAATATAATAAAAGGTTTTTTTTTTCTTGGGATGGGATATTTTCCTCTTCAAAAAAGCAGAGGCTGGTTCATACGTAGACAAGATCCCATGCCATCTTGAAGTGAAGCGACTCAATCTCCGTGAAGTGAAGCAATGGTGTTCTTATCTCCATACACTTCCTCCTTATAACATCAGCAGATCTTAATTTAGCCCTCATCAATTCTTAGCTCATTAATTCTATCCACCTGATATATGAGTCTATGACCCAAACGGAAAAGCTAGCTAGCTCTCCGTTTACCCAAGTGCTTAATTAACCAAGTGACCCAAACAAAGCCTCTGTTGGATCCAGAAAGCTTCAACACAATCTTGCGTACGTACGTGATTGAGAAACCGCATGCATGGCTGCTTTTGAAGGTAGAACAATACATGCAATATTAAATTAAAAAGGAAAGGAACAATAGCGTCCAAGAGAATGCTAACTACTGAGTTCACTGCCGAAAGTGATTCGTTTCCACTTTGTTATCTCCAAACAAGACATTCCACACAGAAACATTGATTAATCCTATGAAAAGATATATAACTGGATGATGCCAATTTGAGATATCTTTCAATTGTTCGAAATAGAGAGTTTTTGAGTTTTTAAGATGATCTTGCTCATGAGTTTATGTTGAGTTTTGTGTGTGGGTTCTTAATTGAGTTTGCTTGGGTTTGGGACCAAATACCAATCGTGTGCATTCGCCTCACCTCGCCACGTCACGTCACGCACGTGCCACGGCTGAAGCGTGGCGGGACACCTCATGTTATCTTTTAACATTTTATGTTTGAGAAACGCTTTGCGTCCGTGCGCACAGACAAATCATTTGTCCGTGCGCAGGATCAGGGCGCGTGTACGGACAAATAATTTGTCCGTGCGTACGGACACTAAGTATTTCTCTTTATGTTTTCTTATCCCATGTTTTTGGAGAAGTCTAAGGGGATCTTGGGCCTACCGCGGGCACAGAAGCCCAACAGGTGCTTCTTGGATTGAACCTTTTGAAACTCGCGGGGTGTCTATATATCCTGGTCTATTGGGGTCTGTGGACATAGAAGTCCAACAGATACTTCATGCGTGGGATCTTTTGTATATATATATATGTAGGAGGGAATTAAGGAGGGAGGGCGAAATACACACACTCTGCATAGAGTAGAAGTGTTGTCCCTCTCTCTCAATTCTCCAACTTTTCTCGCTCTTTGGTGTTCTGTCCACTGATTCTTCTCGACCTGTTCTTTGTGGATGACTGATGCAATCTTACGGAGTCTAACTACGTTGTACACTGTTGGAGGGAGTGATCGGTGTACGTTGGGGAAGAATTGTCGCATACTCGTGCACTATTTGTGGGGGATGAATTTCTCTTAAAAAGTAGCGCCATAAGTGTGTCTAGATCTACTAAGTCTTCCAACTCTCTCTCTCTCTTCTATTTTGCAATTCAGAGTTCTTACATTGCAACATAAATCTGAGACCGTCGTTTTTTCAAATCGTGACATGATAACAAGTGTTATCATACAACGTGGCTATGATACAGTGTGGAAGCATAACGCAAGAAGATGTGAAATCCTACATTGTGATCGAACAAGGACTACTACAAGATGATCTTGTATAGACATGATGTGATATCTTGGTGTTCAACATGAGAAAAGATTAATCAAGCTATTACCTGAGTAATATGTGTAGTATTTTAAGTTTTAAACACCCATTACCTTTTGCCTGAATAATTCAAGGTGAAGAGGACCAAATCTTTCTAGACCCATTGGAACCCAGCAAGCCATGACCTCACTGATTACATTGTCTGATTGAAATTTTCCTTCAGATGTAGGTCAAGTACATTTCTTCTGTTGACTCTCACTGGAATGATCAATTCAAGTGCCATCTTTGGATATGATACCATTGGAGGATTGGCATCCTGTGGACATGTTTATAAGATCTACCGCGCTTGAATTTCTTCTCCATGGCAATGCTAGAAACATTAATGAAAAAGAAAGAAATACGACCAACACCCTGCAAGCTGCAAAAGACACCCATCCAGAATGTTTTTGTTTGCGCAGAGATATAACACCATGTTATGTGGGAAACAAATTGATGCGCATAAGGATAGCTGGATTCAAGGGAGATGCCTGAACAGATGGCCTTGGCTGCTGCAGGATATAACTTCATCAGAGTAAGATTGTTAGATGGGAATGGAAACTGGGACACATATAACACTACTAGCAAAATAATATTTGTACATGGCTGGGAGCTGTCTACAAAGACAAAGAAACCGTCTACAAAAATTTTTATGAAACTTTGACTTTTACTGGTTTGAATTTTTGTAAATGGTTTTCATAGTATATTTCGATATCTTTGATATATTTTAAAAATGATAATAATGAAAAAAAATTTAAAAAAAAAAAAGAGAATCGGAGCAACTGTGCCCGAGATCCAGCTTCTCCCTAGAATTGTAGGTTGTGGCATGGCGACCTTTTCTTTGGTTAAAAAAAAAAAAATCTAGAATCATTGCGTATTGTCGTCTGCTTAACCTACCCATTTGGGAAGCGGCCACCAAGGTCTTGGCAAAACCTTTTGATCAATTGTTTGTCCGCATCCAACAAGGCAATTATGTGGATTCCAATATGTTTGAACTAGGTGTGCAGTAAGAGTGTTGTTTGGCTCGTTTTTGGTTGTTTGGTATCTATGTAGCTTTGTTTTTACTGTGCTTTTCTAGTTTCTCTAGTGACTCTGCGTATGTAGTTCTGTTTTCTTTTGTTTTTGGGTGTCCGATGACTTCAGTCATTTGACAAAAAAAGAGTGTTGTTTGCTCGTTCAAACTCCTAAGGTTCTAAACAAGATATTTTTAGGTCATACCTATTTTTTTTTATTTTTTTTAAGGTTGAATTCTATACACATCAATTACATAGAAGTTTAGCAACTCAAATAAAATTTACTAACACTTATGTGTGACGAGTATTCCTTTTAGAAAGATGGCGTTCAATAATATTTCGGTAAAAAGCTTCAGGAGAAATATGATGGTACAATCCTTGCATCATATATCTCTTTCTCTCTCTCTAAAGTTTCAAAAGGTTAAGATTCCTCTCAAAGAAAATATAAATATCAGTACAAGAGCAAGAGGTATTTCGGGCATTAGAATGCAAAGTTCTCTGAAGGAACAGCCCAGGATGACCATATGAAAATGCCAATACCACCGTCTGCTTAACTGATTCCAAGACGTATACGAACAAGGCAATATAAAAAAGAGAAATATTAATTACACGTACATCGAGTATAAATTTCATGTTGAAATCGTCAGAGGGCGCTCGATTGGACGGCGTGAAAAGCACTCACATCAACAGCCCAACACACGTCGCCGCCTACACGCACGTCTTCTCGAGACCCGCCATCATAAAATCATCTCCATCGCAAACAACGATTACAACTATATTTTAATTAATTCAAAATGTATTTTTGGACCGAAAATCAAAATTTTCCAAAGAGTCGTGAATTAAATTGATTCCGATGACAAATATATTTCTTTTGATGACAAATATGTTGATTCCAATGACAAATAACTAATTTCATGTCTTAAGTGATTCATATGAAGTCACGAATTGGAGTGACAAATAAATTGATTCCGGTGACAAATAAGTTGATTCCGATGACAAATAGATATTTCATGCCTTAAGTGATTCACATGGAGTAACAAATTGGAGTGGCAAATAAGTTAATTCCAGTGATAAATATGTTTTTTTTTGTGATAAATATGTTGATTCCGGTGACAAATAATTAATTTCGTGTCTCAAGTGATTCACATGGAGTCACGAATTGGAGTGACAAACAAGTTAATTTCGGTGAGAAATAGGTGACCAGTGATGACAAATAAGTTAATTCCGGTGACAAATAAGTCACTTCTGATGACAAATAAGTTGATTTCAATACAAATAGGTCCAATCAATCATCATATTTGCCCTGCAGTGGATTTAATGATGGCAGACGATTTCATGATGGAGGGTCTCAGGAAGATGCACGTACAGGTGGCGACGTGCTGGACTGTTGACGTGAGCGCTTTCCACGCGGCCCAATTGAGCGCGCCCCGACGATTCCAACATGAAATTTATACATGGGTGTGCGTGCAGCTAGCATTACTCTATAAAAAAAAGGTTTCTTTCCGGGGATGGGATATTATTTTCTTAAAACGCAGAGGCTGGTTCACACATAGACAAGGGTCCATGCCATCTTATTCCCCTTCGATGATCAGGATGGCTGCGCCGCATCCTCAGTCACCTTGAAGTGAAGCAATGGTCTTCTCGTCCATACATCCTTAACATCAGTAACAGTTTGATTAAGCCTTCATTACATGACCCAAGCGGAAAAGCTTTTCATTTATCAGTATACTTAAATAAAGCATGAATTGCTTTTGAAGGTAGAACAATATATGCTTTGAGTGAAAATGAAAAGACAGGAAATCTATCTGGATGATACGTCCAAGAGAATGCCAACTACTGAAATCACCGCCGAAAGAAATTTGTTTCCACTTGTTATCTCTAAACAAGATAATCCACAGAGAAATGATCCCATTGAAATGATAACTGGATGATGTGCGCTGATGCTGGTATGAACATATGAAGGTATGCTGCAATTCCCAATGTACTATTTAGAACAACCATGTACCTATTGGAATCAACACAAACATACAACTTAGCTATGGTATAGTGGAAGCATAAACAAGAAGATGTGAAATCCTACAATGTGAACAAGGAACAAGAAGATCGTCTTGTATAGGCAAGATGTGATTATCATGGTGCTCAGCATGAAAAAGAATCATCAAGTGATACAATACATTGGGTAATATGTGTAGTACTTTTAGGTCTTGAACCACCTATTACCGTATCCCTGAACAATCCAAGATAAGAAGACAAAATCTTGCTAGACCCATTTAGACCCAGCAAGTCATCACTACTCCAATGATAGGAATTTTGTTTTCACATGACAAGGTGCATCAACCTTGAAAAAGTAGAGAGACATCCATCAGTGTAGCAGGCATCCCAGTGGCAAAACCCCTGAGCAGTAACTCTTGTCAGGGCCACCAGGAAGGGACCATGTTCAAAAAGAAGTATCAGCTCAGAAAAGGTTCCCAAGCCCATCCATAATACTATAAGCCCAAGGATCACAAGTGAATCCTTCAAAACATACCTCATACCAGAACCTGTAGAAGGTATGGGATCTTTATTCTGTCTGATCCTAGAAGATCCCAGGGTAAGTGAAGAAAACCTGCAACTCATTACTTTTTTTTGAAATGTGGATAATACCACAGAATATATTATAGAAGAAAAAAGATGTAAAAGTGTAGAGGTATAAACAAGGAAACCTCTATACAAAATGAACCCTAACCAAAAGGTGAAAAACACCAGCTCAACTTCCCAGATGCAAAAAGAGGGGGGAATTAAGACCCTTTACCCTACTAAAGTGTTTTGCCCACAAAGAAACTCTATCTCTAACAAAATGAAAAAGACTTTCCTCTGACCACGCTTCTCTTCTGAATATTATACTATTCCTTTCATTCCACAAGCCCCAGAGAGTAGCATGCAAAATGAGCCACATCACTACCTGATCTCCCTTCAGCAACCACCACCTGTGCCACCCAAGGATAAGCTGATGAACCCCCACAAAAATGAGGAATGGGATGCTGGATGCACTGACCAGTCAATGACCAAAGCCCCTTCGTGTAGGAACAGGATCAATGCTGCAACTCATTACAATGACAGAAACAGTATAAAATGATTCCCATACTCAAACAATGAAGAACTGGGACTCAGTAGTCCTAACATCCTTTATGCTGTCCATTTCCTTCAGTGTGCAACTGTCTTGAATATCAGAGAGTTTTCCCCCAAGACACACTTGAGGCCCACTGACCATCTTGATTTTCTGGTGGTTCAGTGGCATTGTCAATTTCATCATCATCACAAAGATAGCTTTTGATAGTAAGATAATCATAATATAAATTTTTGAAAAGATGATTCAGTGTCTGATTGAAATGGTTTTCCTTCAGACAGGTCAGAT
>CM024753.1:26347034-26475726 GCA_014218235.1 Colocasia esculenta | reverse complement strand
CTCAAACGGTATAGGAGGATCTAATTCATTGGACCTTTTTGCCCTAAGTTACCATGTACCTTTAGTCCTTCATTCATCTAATATCTTAGAGACTGTATACAAGGCATGGTACTGTCAGGCTTATATGAAATCCATTCGATTCTCGCTCTTATTGGAGCCAATCCGCATAGTTTGGACCAGTGAGACCATTGACATCTAGTATGCCATAGAGTGGGTTTGCAAGCGACATATTTTTGAAAATAAAGATACAACATATAATTAATAACATGCAGATTTTTGATTTTTTTTAAAAAAAATTAAGACATGGACTTCTATCTTAATTTACTCTGATTATTTTCTCATGAGACACTTGACACCCTTAAACATGTGAATTGGAAGTTTCCGGCAAACATCTAGTGGTGATCGAGATCTAATTGGCGTCTTAGCATGACCTCGAGGGACTCGACTACTCACACCAAGCCAAAAGGTAGACAATTCTTGCCAATCACAACTCCTTGTGATTCCCATCATATTCGGCCTCCGAATTATCATGGCCCAGAGGGACTCCGCCAACCATGATAATCGGTTAAGTCAGCACCATCATTATCTGACGAACATGATTCGATGATATGCGCTCTAGGGACTCAACCAATATACCATGTCCTAAAGTCATCAATGATATCTCCATGTCATAGGCTAGATATCAAGTCCCAATATAGGTGAGTCCGGAGTGACTCTGCCAACTTAGTCCATATCAAGAAAAGACGTCTTCCCTATAATGATGGAAGGCTACGTGGGTCAATCTTATTGTAACGCCCCAACGCAGAATATCGGAGTGGGATTACAGTTATTAAATAGTACAGAGCGAAAAATAAATAACAAACCATTATACAAATGGAAATAATACCAAACAACCTCATATTTCATTAATAATCCATTGAACTCCATTATAATCACTAATAACTCATCAAACTTCATGAACTAACTATTACATCAACGAATCAGAGCCAAAACTAGGACCCAGAGTACTTATTCAATTACATAATGACTAACTGACTCACTAACTCATAACTATACTAACATACTACTACTAGACAGCACTGGTTGCAGAAAGGTCACTCCTGAGCCTCCTCATCGGTCCCATCCTCGTGAGTGTGGTCATGATCCGACTCACTTGAAACACATTAAATAAATACGCAGGATGAGCGAATAACGCTCAGTAGGACTTAATATATCATGAACACAAGCATGTTTTAAATAGTTAATGTTTTAATGGCACGCTATCTAGAAAGAATAGTGTAACGCCCCGACGCGGAAGATCGGAGCGGATTACAGTTATTAATAGTACAGAGCAAGAAAAAATGCAAACCATTGCACAATTGGATAACACCAAATAAACTCCAATTTCATTAATAATCCAACAATCTCCATACATTCACTAATAACTCATCATCTTCACAAACTAACTATTACATCAACGTATCAGAGCCAAAACTAGGGCCCAGAGTACTTTATTCAAAATCAAACTATTACATTATGACTAACTGACTCATAACTATACTACTACTACTAGATAGCATCGATGGCTGAAATGGTCACCCTGAGCATCTCCCTCAGTCCCGTCCTCGTATGTGTTGTCGTCTCCACCGACTCACCTGAACACATTAAATAAATACGCAGGATGAGCGAATAACGCCCAGTAGGACTTAATATCTCATGAACACAAGCATGCTTTAAATAGTTAATGTTTTAAAGCGGTTAACTAGAGAGTAAAGCCATGTAGAGCATGTCACGATAACGAGAGAATAATTGCAACTGACACAGGGAAAATAGTACAACGAGAACGATAATAGAATGGCCATGTAACGATATAACATGTAAATTGCACAACGGTGCACTAGTAACGATCACGCTGCACTTGTAGAGATAGCACTTTGATTGTCATAGATTAATCTAGATAGTAAACTGGCGCTGGATGCATGCCGTAACACATCCTATGATCATTTTAACTCCCATGGCACTGGCACTTTTCGGGCGCTCCTCCCAGGACCTGATCGGGCCCTATTGCGCTGGCATTAGTCATTTCTTTTATCTTAGACAATCACACGAATGGCCAATAGAGTACCAAGAAGAGATAAGAGAGTACTAGACGAGATAGATGAGAGTGTAGAGAGAACGTGAACAGATGAGAGTAAAGAGACTGTAGATGAGAGGGGTACAATCGTAAGACGACGATAAACACGATAGTAACGGTTGCACAGCACCAGGTCGGGTGCCGGCAGTCTGGTAGAAGTCACAACCGCCCCTTAGCCTGCTGTGTACACGGGTCAGTGGTCCGGTGTGAACTCAAGACGAGAAGGACACTAAGGCTTGGATCGTACTGATCCCTAAGAGTGTAACGGGTTTTAGGGTACAACCACCTCGTTGACTAAGGACGTGCGCCAAAGCCAAGAAGACTTACGGAGGTCTTGACAAGGAGTCCCTGGTCCAATCGAGAGTATTCCGGTGGAGAGGTGGTCCAAGTCAAGGAAAGTGTGTAAAACGGGTCCGTCGTGCCTAGAGTGCTCGTAGGCCGAGGAAAACGGTAACGGTAGATAAAATACGCGAGTCATAATGGAACCAATTGTATTTAACAAAATAGGGTAATTTAGTCATTATTTCGATAATTTACCGAATACATTATTGCATAATTATCAAGGTCAAATGGCAATTTACAATGTTATGTGTGTGTGCAAGTGTAAAGAAATCTTGAGGATATGACAAGTCGTGCAAAATGTTATTTTTTATTAATTTAACAAGTCAAGTTAATTATACATGGTTTAATCATGGCTAATTAAGGGTTAAATAGCCAAAACAGCAGGGCATGTACACAATTTAATAGTTCTGGCCGAAATCTTTGAAACGCGACGGACCTACCCGTCGCGATTCAAGTCGCGACAGGGCGGTCGGACGCGACACGGGGTCCTGGCCGGCCTGGCTCGGACCGGGGTGAATCGCGGCGGCTCATGCCGTCGCGTTCTTGACGCGACGCCATCGGCTGACGCGACCCCACTGTTATCGCGGCGGATCGTGCCGTCGCGATAACAGGCGGGTTTGCCCTTTTTCCTTTTTTCCCAGGGCGAGTCTCTCCTGTGATACAGGGACGTTCTAAATTACATATAAAATAGCACGGTGATCCAAAAAGCATGAAAATAGTTTTAAACGAAAGTAACATGTATATCTATCAACATGCATGATTAATTTGAAAATAGACAAGGTTTAGGCATGCATTGATCAAGTAACTTTTCGGTGACCTAAACAGGTACAGTCAGGGTTCAACGATTATTTAGAGATGTATACATGATGAAAAATTCTGAACCAGTGGCGTTTGAAAGCTAAATGTAGTAGTATTTATGATAATTTTATCATGGAATGATGTCAAGTGTGCACGAGGTTAAAAGGAAACAAGGAGAGTTGAGTGCACAGATCTGACAGATATTCAAAGATTTAATTCTCCCTAATGGAAGATCGAAATCAAGCAAGACTAGGGGCGTTTGAAAGCTAGTGTGATGTAGTATATCTGAAAATTTTATCATGGCATGAGAGCATGTACACATCGGGAATTAGAGAAAACATGAGATTAGGGTTCATGGTGACAGCAGGATTTCACGAATTTAATTCGCCCAAATGGGTGAACGAAATACCACGAAACCATAGGGCTTTTGAAGAGGTACATGAAGCTACCTAGGGGAATTATTTCACGATTTTGCTTGAGAGATGCCTACCTTTTGTCGAGTCCAAGAAAACCCTAGCTTAGATGACGAAAAATCTGAAAACCCTTCTTGTTCTAGCCTCCTCCTCCTTGCTCCTTTGTCTCCAGCCCTTCTCCTCTTTCTCCAGAGCTCTAGCCACGAAAATGGGTTGCTAAAGATGAGTTTTTGATGTATAGGGCCTCTATAGGAGTCCTAGTCATTATAAGAGTCCTCTTCCATTAAACTCTAAATTTCATTCTTTATCTCCCACTTTCTTTTATTTATCCACCTAATATGGCTAGGGAGAGAGCTATTTCGTGGCCAAAGGGTTAGGGTGGTGTAAGGACTCTTATTTAAGATATATATAAGTTATTTAGCATTTATTTTAACCATTTCCTATTTATTTAATTAATTAGGTACGAATTTCACCTATTACCTCTCATTCCATGATGGGCTAACCTTATTTGGGCCCCTTTCATTGGGTTTGGGTTATTAGAGTAACCCACTAATAATTTAGCTTAATGGGTATTGCATTAATTCCTTTATTCCTTGTATTCTCCCTTATTATAATTAAATCGATTTATTTCATTTATTTAAATAAAAATTATTTTTTTTGGATTTTAAAAATCCAGGGTGTGACTACAAATAGTCATGTAGAGCATGTCACGATAACGAGAGAACTATAGCAACTGGCACAGAGAAAATAGTACAACGAGAACGATAATAGAATGGCCATGTAACGATATAACATGTAATTACACAATGGTGCACTAGTAACGATCACGCTTGCACTTGTAGAGATAGTACTTTGATTGTCATTGATTGATCTAGATAGTAAACTGGCACTGGATACATGCCGTAACACATCCTTGATCATTTTAACTCCCATGGGCACTGGCACTTTTCGGCGCTCCTCCCAGGACCTGATCGGGTCCTATTGTGCTAGCATTAGTCATTTCTTTTATCTTAGACAATCATACGAATGGCCAATAGAGTACCAAGAAGAGATAAGAGAGTACTAGACGAGATAGATGAGAGAGTAGAGTGAACGTGAACATATAAGAGGATATGGACATTAGATGAGATAGGGACAATTCCGTAAAATACGTGAAATTCCGATAGTAACGGTTGCACAGTACCAAGTCGGGTGCTGGCAGTGTGGTAGAAGTCACAACCACCCACTTAGTCGTGTCGTGAACACGGCCAAATGGTTCGGAGTGATCCGAGACGAGAAGGAAAAACACTAAGGCATGGATCGTACTGATCCCTAGAATGTAACGGGTTTTGGGGTACAACTAGCTCGTTGACTAAGGACGTGAGCCAAAGCTAAGAAAACTTACGGAGGTCTTGACAAGGAGTCCCTGGCCCAGTCGAGAGTATTCCCGATGGAGAGGTGGTCCAAGTCAAGAGAAAGTGTATAGAAATGAGTCCGTCATGCCTCGAGTGCTCGAAGGCCGAGGGAAAACGGTAACGGTATTCAAAACGCGCGTATAAAACGAAGACAATTGTATTAATTAATAGGGAAAATTAGTCATTTGTTTCACTAATTTACCAGATACATTACTGCATAAATTATAAGGTCAATTGACAATCAAGAATGTTATGTGTGTGTAAGTGTAAAGAAATCTTGAAGATATGATAAGTCATGCAATTTCTCTGAAAAATAATTAAATTTATATCATTAATACAATTTATTAATTCATCAAGTCGAATTAACTATAACATGGTTTAATCATGACTAATTAAAGGGTATAAAGCCTAACCAGCAGGGCATATGCACAAATTTTAATTCTGGTCGGATTCTTGAAAACGCGGCGGACTTACCTGTCGTGATTAAAATCGCGGTGGGGCGGTCGGGCGCGACACGGGGCCTAGCCGGTCTGGCCCGGTCCGGAGTGGCATCGCGGCGGCTTATGCCTCCGCGTTCTTGGCGTGACGCCTTCAGCCGGCGCGACCCCACTGATATCGCGGCGGATTGCGCCGACGCGATACCAGGTGGGATTGCCATTTTTCCCTTTTTTCCAGGACGAATCCTCTTTGATACATGGACGTTTTAAATTCCATATAAAATAGCACGGTGATCCAAAAAGTACGAAACTAGTTTTAAACGAAAGTAGACATATAGATCTATCAACATACACGATTAATTTGAAAATAAACAAGGTTTGGGCATGATTTGATCGGGTTACTTTTTGGTGACCTAAACATGCGCAGTCAGGGTTCAATGAATTAATTAATGATGGATACATGATGAAAAATTCTGAAAC
Organism: Colocasia esculenta; assembly: GCA_014218235.1. Taxonomy (NCBI): domain Eukaryota; kingdom Viridiplantae; phylum Streptophyta; class Magnoliopsida; order Alismatales; family Araceae; genus Colocasia; species Colocasia esculenta. The sequence goes on along the minus strand of CM024753.1, from coordinate 26,469,749 downwards.
AAAGGGCGTTCAAAAGCTAACAAGATGTAGTATTTATGATAATTTTATCATGGTATGAAGTTAAGCATGAACAAGGTTCACAAACCAACAAGAAGGGTCGGGTGCATGGATCTAACAGGGATTTAAAGAATTAATTCTCCCTCATGGGAGATCAAAATAGAACAAAACTAGGGGCGTTTGAAAGCTAATGCACTGTAGTATCAATGAGAATTTTCTCATAGCATGGAAATAAGTATGTGTGGGGGATTAGAGAAAACATGAGATTTTGGGCTCATGGTAACAACAGGGATCCAAGCAATAAATTCGCCCAAATGGATGAGTGAAATGCAATGAGACTAGAGGGCTTTTGAAGAGGATCATGAATTCTACCTAGAACAATTTTTACACGATTTTAGCTTGAGAGATTGTCTACCTTTTGTTGAAGCAAAGAAGACCCTAATTGGAGACGAAAAATGACGAAGAAATCCGAATTCCAACCCTTCTCCTCCAAGCTCCTCGTCCAAAAATCTCCTCCTCTTCGTCTCCCAATGCTCAGCCACGTTCTATGGGTTGCTAGACCGAGTTTTGGAAGTTTTGTTTGCTTATTAGAGTCCTTACCCCCTTCTAAGACTCCTCCTCCCAAATAACTCCGAATTTCCTTAATTATCACCTTCCTTCCTAGCATTTATCCCCATTTTGGGACAGATGAGAGGTCAAATCTCGTAGGTATGGATTAGGGTAAGTGTAGGACTCTTTTTAGGATAGATTTGAGTTGTTTCCATAGTTATCTTACCTTTTTTCTATTTCCTATTATTTTTACTCCGATTTTAGTCTATTTCCTCTCATTCCATGTTGGGCTCTTCACTATTAGGCCCATTCAACCTTGTTTGGATCATTTGTGCAACTCATTTACTAATTCAACTTAATGGGTTATGATTAAACGTTTTTAAATTCTAGTTACTCCCTTTTATTCTATTTTAATTCTATTTTACTCAAAAAAATACTATTTTATTTAGAATTAAAAATCAGAGTTACTACACTTATTGCCTCATGTTTACCGACTAATATATTATTAACAGAGGGGTTTGATTTTTGATTGGTCTCATAGCTAACTAATTCACATCCCACACATATATTTAGCATATATTTACATCGCATTTAAATATGTACCTAGTAGATGCAGAAATGAATATATATATATATATATACCACACAGATGATCATGGACCAGACATTAGCATGATCAAGCCTGAGCCTAAAGACTTGATCACAAAGCCCTATGTTTGTCTTCCTTCTCAACCTCATTAGTCTTGCCACTGACTCCACGCTCCTGCTATGCCTTCTCAAGTCATTTCAAGTAGTTTAAAAAATTACAAATAACTATAGTTATGAAGACCAAAAAAATATATTTTATTCAATTAAGAAACTTTGATCATATATATCAAGAGGAGGTACACAATCAAAGGGAGATAGAAGTACACAACGATTTTAATGAGATAGAGAGGGAGGTTCGCAAGCCCCAAAGAATCACCATTCACACACATATAAGCATCACATAATGGTTCATGATCATCGACCACATTATACACATCACATGCATATATGTAAGCTACTAGAAAATTAATTAAACACTTTAATTAATAAATCAACTAGTTTAACTCTTAATCTAATATTTTGGATTAACATTTAATCCCTGAATTGGATTAACTCTTAATCCTAGTTTTGTAATATTTGTAATGGCAATGAAATTTTCTGAAAAATTCAAATCATCATATTTTGTATTTTCTGAAAAATTTTCAGAATTGTCCAACTTCATAAGTTAGATATTTCCTTAAATACGAAAAAATACCAAAATTTCATTTGAGTTTCTGAAATCCATGTGGTCCTTGAGGAAATGCCAAAATACATGTTTTCTTGCCCACTACAAACACTCCATGCGTCAAAAGAACAATATTTTAGGACAGGTTGTGGGTAGAAGAACATGCAGACAGAGCATGAACTTGACGACAACCGATATAGTTGCCAACAAATTGACGTCAATTGGTTCTGTCGTTAAGTATGAACTTGACGACAATCGATTATGTTGCCAACTTCTAGATAACAACCGAAAAGCCGAGTCTTCTATGTAAGAACTTGACGCTATCAATGTTGTTGTCAACAACTTGACGACAACCTATCATGCCGTCAACTTGAACTTGACAACATCAAATGTCGCCGTCAAATCAGACACCGTGACAGAAAATAGAAAAAAATGATTCTAAATTGATTCGAGGCAAATTAGACACCATCCCATGAATTCAGGCTCTGATACCACTGTAAGGAAACATAAGGGAGCATCTAATGCGTAGAGGAATGAAGTTTTTTTAAAAAAAAATCACGTTTCCCACAAGAACATATATCGGATCGGGATTATGTGTGGGTGAATAACTCTTATGGAAACCAATTGCAAGGGTAAGACATTATCACCTATAGGAGCTTGTAGATCCCATGACGTGTAGAACTTGACCCACCAGATGAAGGAGCTCACGCGACCTCCCTCTAGCGGTGTCCACACGGCGGCGACCAGTGACGACACCTCCTCCACGTCATCATTCTCCTCTTCTTGCTCCTCCAGGATCACCAACCAGCAACAAGAGAAGCATCACTAACAAGACACTCTTGCACTCTCCTCTTGTTCTCACTCAAGAGAGGGGTGGATGAGAAGGGAAGAAGGAGAGGAGAGAAGAAGGAGGAGGGAGGTGAGAAGGCTCCCAAAGACCCCAACCTATGGGTTTTTCTCGGATCCTCCCTTCCTCTTAGAGAGAGCTCTATCTCTCCCACGCATGGGAGGGACGTGCAAGTCATGTTGTGTATGACCAAGTCGTACTTAGAGCCATATCCAGATTGATGTCAACGTAGTGTGTCGTCAAGACCATCTTGACGACAACACATTCGACGTTAACCCATGTTGACGTATAAGGTCATGTCGTCAACTTTATGTTAACGACAGTTGATCTTGACATCAACAACATGTTGGTGGCAATCGATCTTACCATCAGCATGACACCACAAGAAAAAGCGCCATTACCGATGGAAATTTCTGACGTTAATATATCCGTCAGAATTTCCGACGGCTAATCTTTAGTCAGAAAATCCATCAGAACTTCCGACGGACATATTTCCGTCGAAAATATCCGTCGGTATTATAATTTTACTGAAGGATATTCTGACGGAAATAAGTTCGTCGGAAGTTCTGTCGGTACACCCGCTTTTCCCTCCCGCCATCCTCATGAAACTCACCCCTCCTCTCTCTCTCTCTCTCTCTCTCTCTCTCTCTCTCCTCTCTCTCCACGTCGCACTCTTTTTTTTTTTTTGACAAGGGGATAACTAGTAGAAAAAATGGGGTCGGGACATAGTATGTCTATGAAAGTGGCCCCAATACCTCTCGGAAGTGCCCTCAAGAGGTGTTGAGAGGCACCTACATATGCACCCCTTAAATGTACGACAGAGCAGAGCCTATAGCCGAGCCACCCCACTAGGGGTTTAGAAAACTTTAAGAGCCACACCCTTGCCAAGAAATAGCAAGAGTGGAGTTTGAACCCAAGTGATGATTTCCAAGGAAAGACCCCTGATCGATGCGACATTGCTGCACAGTCACTGCACGTCGCAGTCTGTAACGCCCCGACGCGGAATATCGGAGCGGGATTACAGTTATTAAATAGAATAGAGAGCGAAAATAAATAACAAACCATTGCACAAATGGATATAATACCAAACAACCTCATATTTCATCAATAATCCATCAACTCCATTACAATCACTAATGTTTCATCAAACTTCAAGATCTAACTATTACATCAACGTATCAAGGCCAAAACTAGGGCCCAGAGTACTTTATTCAAAATCAAACTATTATAACGACTAACTGACTCATAACTACACTAACATACTACTACTAGATAGCACTGGTTGCTGAATGGTCACTCCTGAGAATCCTCAGTCCCGTCCTCGTGAGTGTGGTCATCGTCATACTCGCCTGAAACACATTAATAAAAACGCAGGATGAGCGAATAATGCTCAGTAGGACTTAATATCTCATGTAAACAAGCAGGCTTTAAGTGTTTAACCTTTTATCAAGCAGGATAACTAACAGGGACGAGCAAGTACGAGAACGATCAGATATAGTCGTGCCAGTAAGTTCACAAGACAAGAATACCTTCATAGGTAACAAGTACAAAAGATTGGACCATATTTCAAGTTAACAAGTAATTGCACAGCAGTGCACAAGTCACGATAGCAAGTAAAACAAGTAACATGCGTTTGGTCGATCATCTTATCAACACAAGTCAAGTATCATGTACAGGAATGTTTGTGAATTGTCTTAGATCAATCTTGCGTGCATGCTTTGGTGTATGCCATCACCTGACCATTAGACCCTCGCGAGTTAAAGCCTTTGGGTGCTCCTCCCAAGGACCAGATCGGGCCCTTATAATGTTGCCTAGCATAGTCATGTTTTTATCTTAGACAATCACAAAATGGCCAAGTAGAGTACCAAGAATAGAAGAGAGTAGTAGATGAACTAGACGAGAGTGTAGAGAGAATGTGAACATATGAGAGTATCGAGATAGTAGATGAGATAGAGACATTTCCGTAAAATGACGAGAAACACACGATAGTAAGTTGCACGGCACTAGGTCGGGTACTGGCAGTCTGGTAGAAGTCACAACCGCCCACTAGCCGTGCTATGAACACATGCTAGATGGTCCGACGTGATCGCAAGATAAGGAGAGAACACTAAGGCCATGGACCGTACTGATCCCTAAGGTGTAACGGGTTTTAGGGTACAACCAGCTCGTTGACTAAGGACGTGCGCCAAAGCCAAGAAGACTTACGGAGGTCTTGACAAGGATTCTCTAGTCCAATCGAGAGTATTCCCGGTGGAGAGGTGGTCCAAGTCAAGGGAAAGTGTGTAAAAATGGGTCCGTCGTGCCTCGAGTGCTCGAAGGCCGAGGGAAAATGGTAACAGTAGATAAAATGCGCGAGTAAAAATGGAAACAATTATATTTAACAAAATAGGGAAATTTAGTCATTTATTTCGATAATTTACCGAATACATTATTGCATAATTTATCAAGGTCAAATGGCAATTTATAATGTTATGTGTGTGCAAATGTTAAGAAATCTTGAGGATATGACAAGTCGTGCTCACGGCTTTTAATTAACAAGAATTATTTAATATTATTAAATAAAAATATTCAGGTCGATTATTAAGCTTAACAGTACATGGTTTAACTTGTATAAGGGTTATATGACAAATAAGACAGGGGTATATGCATAATATAAGGTTCTGGCCGAAATTGTCAAGAGGCGACGAGGTGACCTGTCGCGATCAAGTCGCGACAAGGCGCTAGGTCGCGTTAATCCCAGTATCGCGACGGGGTTTCCTGTCGCGGTCCAGGTTGCGACGGGGCGGCCTGGCGCGACGGGCGAACCGGCCGGCCTAGCCTGGTTCGGGGTTGGGAACGCGGAGGCATGGCCTGTCGCGTTCATGACGCGACGTGGAGGCCGACCGCGACCCTCTTGTTATTGCGGCGTATCGCGCCGCCGCGATATCAGGGGCGGTCTGGGTTTTCCCCTTTTTCCCAGGGCAACTCCTCTATGATATAGGGACGTTCTAAATTCCATATAAAATAGCACGATGATCCAAAAAGTATGAAACTAATTTTAAACGAAAGTAGACATGTATATCTATCAACATGTACGATTAATTTGAAAATAGACAAGGTTTAGACATGCATTGGTCGGGTTACTTTTCAGTGACCTAAACAGGCGTAGTCAGGGTTCCAAGAATTAAATTGAGATGAATACATGATGAACAATTCTAAAATCAGTGGCGTTTGAAAGCTAACATGTTGTAGTATTTATGATAATTTTATCATAGAATGATGTCAAGTGTGCACGAGGTTAGAAAGGAAACAAGGAGGGTTGAGTGCACAGATCTGATAAATATTCAAAGATTTAATTCTCCCACATGGGAGACCAAAATCAAGCAAGACTAGGGGCGTTTGAAAGATAATGAGATGTAGTATATCTGAGAATTTTATCAAGGCATGAGAGTAAGTACACGTTGGGGATTATAAAAAACACAAGATCTCAGGTCATGGTAACAGCAGGACTTCATGAATTAAATTCGCCCAAATGGGTGAACGAAATACCAAGAAACCATAGGGCTTTTGAAGAGGTACATGAAGGCTACCTAGGGTAATTATTTCACGATTTTAGCTTGAGAGATTGCCTACATTTTTCATGAAGGAAGAAAACCCTAGTTTTGGTGACGAAATTCTTCCTTGTTCTAGCCTCCTCCTCCTTGCTTCTTTGTTCTCCAGCCTTCCCTTCGTCTCCTAGGACTCCAGCCACGAACTATGGGTGGTAGGGACGAGTTTCGGGGGTGTATTGGGTTGCTATTAGAGTTTTACTCTTTCTAAAACTCCCCTTTTCTATTAATTCCGAATTTGCATATTTATCTTCCAATTTTCTCTCATTTATCCATCTAATGGGGAGGAGAGAGAACTTAATTTCGTGGTTAAAGAGTTAGGATGGGTTAAGGACTCTTCTTTTAGATATATAAGGGTTATTTAACATTTATCTTAACCCTTTACTATTTATTAATTAATTAGATACGAATTTCATTAATTTAACTCTCATCCTATGATGGGCTATCCCTATTTGGGCCCATTTCATTGGGTTTGGGTTATTAGAGTAACCCGTTAATAATTTAGCTTAATGGGTATTACTTTAATTCTCTTTGTTTTCATTTATTCACCCTTTATTCTAATTAAATCAATTTATCTCATTTATTTAAATAATAAAATTTTTATTTTATTTGGATTTTGAAAATCCAGGGTACTATATCCTCCCCCTCTTAAAAAGAATTTGGTCTCCAAATTCACTCAATCGTAAGAGGAAGAACGACTTACTGAATAATTCCGGATAATTCCGGCGCATTGTAGCTTCGGGCTCCCACGTAGCCTCTTCAACTTCATGATTTCTCCACAATATCTTCACCACGGGTATGGATCGATTCCGAAGCTGTTGTATCTTCTTGTCCAAAATCTTCACCAGCCTTTCTTCATAGGTCATATCTTTGTTTAACACGATATCATCATAACTGATTACGTGTGATGGATCGTACATGTATTTCCTTAGCATGGACACATGGAAAACATTATGTATCGTAGAGAACTGGGGAGGTAGTGCTAGTCAGTACGCCACCTCGCCAACTCTATCCAATACTTCAAATGGACCTATGAATCTTGGTCTTAGCTTGCCTTTCATCCCAAACCTTTGAAATTCTCTGGTCGGGGATACCTTCAGCATCACATGATCTCCAGTTTGAAATTCTAAGTCCCTTCTTCTTTTATCAGCATAGCTCTTCTGCCTGGACTGAGCTATCTTAATTCTGTCTCTGATAATCTGTATGTCCCTGCTAGTATTCTGCACCATATCTGGTCCTAGCCATTGCTGCTCACCTACTTCATTCCAGCATACTGGCGATCTGCAACTTCTGCCATACAATGCTTCAAATGGTGCCATTTTGATGCTGGCCTGATAACTATTGTTGTAGGCGAATTCAATTAGTGACAATTGTTCATTCCAATATCCCTCAAAGTCTATAGCACAGGCTCGCAACATGTCTTCCACTATCTTTTGTTCTTTCAGTCTGTCCATCCGTCTGTGGGTGGAAAGCTGTGCTAAAGTTGAGTTTCGTGCCTAAGGCAGCCTGAAGTCCCTTCCAGAATCTAGAAGTGAACTTAGGGTCATGATATGAGACAATGGATACTGGAACTCCATGTAGTCTGACTATCTCTTTCACATACAAGGCTGCAAGCACATCAACACTCCAAGTACTTCTAATTGCTAGAAAGTGTGCAGACTTTGTCAATCTATCCACAATGACCCAAATAGCATCTAGTCCACCACGAGTTCGAGGTAAGCCCATGATGAAGTCCATTCCGATGCTTTCCCACTTCCATTTAGGTATGTCCAGGGGCCTGAGTACACCCGCAGGACGACGATGTTCTGCTTTTACCTGCTGACAAGTGAGGCAGTGCGCGGCATGCTCAGCTACCTCACGCTTCATGTTTGGCCACCAAAATGACCTCTTCATGTCTTGGTACATCTTGGTTGCACCTGGATGTATTGTGTACTTGGTCTTGTGGGCTTCATCCATCAGTTTCCTTTTCAGCTCTTTATTGTCAGGCACACATGTCCTGTCTTGGAATAAAATTCTTCCATCTTCAGCGATGGAGAAGTCTGGCTTGTCAGCTATGGTCTCCCTGACTCAGACTAGAAATGGATCATTTGCTTGTTGCTCTTTGATCTCGACAAATATATCGGGTTGAGCTCTTAAGTTGGCAACTATCATCTTATCACTTCTCTTCTCGATGTTCAGAACTAGACTGGCGAACTGTTCTAACAATTGCATCTTGCCCATGACTAAACATGATAATGAAGCTACTGGTTTCCTACTAAGTGCATCAGCTACTGCATTACCTTTGCCTGGGTGATACTGAATATTGAAATCAAAATCCTTCAGATACTCTACCCATCTCCTTTGGCGCATATTGAGCTCCTTCTGAGAAAATAAATACTTCAAGCTCTTGTGGTCGGAGTAAACAATGAATTGTTCCCCATACAAGTAATGCCTCCAAATTTTGAGTGCAAACACTACTGCAGCCAATTCTAAATCATGGACAGGGTAGTTAACCTCATGTTGCTTCAATTGCCTTGAAGAATATGCTATCACCTTTTCATTCTGCATCAACACGCAGCCTAGACCGATTCCAGATGCATCAGTGTAGACTGAGAATTCTGCGCCCTCGACTGGTAGTGCGAGGACAGGTGCAGATGTCAACAATTGCTTGAGTGTCTGAAAGCACTTCTTGCACTCCTTGCTCCAGACATATGGGTTCTCCTTCCACGTAAGACGCGTAAGAGGTACAACTATCTTGGAGAAGTCTTTTATGAACCATCTGTAGTATCCAGCAAGTCCAAGAAAACTTCTTATCTTAGTGACATTGGTTGGCCTTTCCCAGTTGAGCACGACTTCTACCTTGGAAGGGTCGACAGAGATACCATCCTTGGATATGACATGACCCAGAAATGACACCTTCTCGAGCCAGAATTCACACTTGCTCAATTTGACGTAGAGTTGATTGTCCCGCAAGATTTGCAGAGCGATCCTCAGATGCTCCTCGTGCTCTTCTTTGGTCTTGGAGTATATGAGAATATCATCAATGAATACCACGACGAACTTGTCGAGGTAGGGCCGGTAGATGCTGTTCATTAATTGCATAAAAGCTGCAGGAGCATTGGTTAGTCCGAAAGGCATGACTACAAATTCGTAATGACCGTACCTGCTCCTGAAAGCTATTGTGATATCTGCATCTTGAATCCTCATCTGATGATATCCCGATCTAAGGTCAATCTTAGAAAATATTTAGTTCCTGATATCTGATCAAATAATTCATCGACACGCGGTAGGGGTACTTGTTCTTGATAGTGAGACTGTTCAACTGCCTGTAATCGATGCATAACCTCATAGATCCGTCCTTCTTCTTGACGAACAACACTGATGCTCCCCAAGGAGAAGTACTCGGCTAATAAAACCCTTTTCTAAAAGTTCCATCAGTTGCTCTTTCAACTCTTTCAGTTCAGCAGGGGACATCCTGTAGGGTTGACGTGAAACCGGTGCAGCTCCAGGTGCGAGATCAATTGAGAAATTCACATCTCTCTCAGGTGGAATGCCTGGTAGCTCATCGGGAAACACATCAGGGTATTCTTGCACTATGTGGATGTCTGATATCTTAACTGCTTTCTTTTCAACTACGATGGCGGCAAGAAACGCCATACTCCCTTTCCTTATCATGTTCAGCAGAGACGAGGGACAAGTGTCGCTTGTGCCTACGTCCTGTGAAGGTCAGCTTAGGGAATTCACTAAAAGAAAATTTCCCTCTTCTACAATCCACGATAGCCCCATACGTGGATAGCCAATCGGCTCCCAGAATGACATCGTAGCCCTCCACGGGCATACAGATAATTAGATTGGCTCTAAGATTGAGTTCACCAATCTTCACATCAGCTAAAGGAAAATACTTGTTCAGTTGGGCCTTCTCCCCTAGTGGTGTTGTGACAGGTAGTGTGAAACCCATAGATGCAGGTTTCTCCTTTATTGTGTCAGCAAATGCTTGCGATATAAATGAATGTGTAGCACCAGTATCGAATAAAACAAATGCTGATTGTGAAAAGATTGGCAAAGTACCTTCAACAACTCCACCTCCTCGGTGGTCTCAACCTCTTGCAAGGCCTGCAGTCTACCTGGTTTCTTTTGTCCCATAGGACGCTTCTCCTTCTCTTGCTCCTTCAGCACGGGGCACTCGGAAATGCGGTGATTGCGATTTCCGCAACGCAGGCAGGCGCTTACTTTTCTCCAGCACTCAGCAGCAGTGTGACCAGGCTTGTCACAATGCTCACAGTTGGTCTTGTTGGTGTTTGGAGGAGTAGGTATCTTGGGCTTTCTTTCCTGGCTTGTCCCTCCAGTGATGTTGAACGGACACTTTTTGCCATTTATGGGCTTGCTAGAGGAACCGGATGCTGGTTCCTTCTTGACTAGTCTCCCCTTGATGCGATCAGTCAGATCGGTCGCATCTTCTAGTAACTGAGCCTTCTTGACCATTTCAGCATAGGTCTGAATGTCCATGGGTGCAAGTTGAGTAATATAAGAAGGCTTAAGCCCATTGAGGAAACGCCTTGCTTTCATCTTTTCGGTGCTGACCAGGTGATTGGCATAACGTGCCAATCGAGAGAATTAAGCTTCATATTCAGCGATAGTAAGGTGCCTCTGCTTCAACGCAGCAAATTCTGATGCCTTCCTTTCTTGGACTCTCTCGGAAAAGTACTTGGAGTTGAAATGCTCCTTGAACTCTTCCCAGGTGAACTGTGCGTCCTCTCTGGTTGCCTCAACGGACTCCCACCACGCACGGGCATCCCTTTCTAATTGAAATACAGCTAGTAATATTTTGTCTCCATCCGCGCATTGCATAACAAGGAAGATACGCTCAATCCTTGAGCCAATTCTGCCTCATCAGGGTCTGTGCTACCACTGAATCTAGGTGGATTCAGGTTGTGGAATTTCTATGTAAATCACCAGCCCCTCGGTTGTTGTTATTGTTGTTTTGGCTCCAGCAGCCTGAAGCACAGCTTGGGTAAGCTGTTGTATAGTTTGCTACATGTCACGGAGTTGAGCACGCTCCTCTGCCATTGTTTAAGTTCCTTCAAAAAGAAAATTTTAATGTAAGATAACTAAGTTTGCACTAAGTTTGTGCGTGTGTGAATTTATTTTATCTCATTACCCACGGTTCTACCCATCTCTCATAGGTATGAAATAGACTCTAAGTCGAGGCAGGTCAACCTAAATCATCCTATACTTAGAGTAACCTGGCTCTGATACCACAAAACTGTAACGCCCCGACGCGGAATATCGGAGCGGGATTACAGTTATTAAATAGAATAGAGCGAAAATAAATAACAACCATTGCACAAATGGATATAATACCAAACAACCTCATATTTCATCAATAATCCATCAACTCCATTACAATCACTAATGTTTCATCAAACTTCAAGATCTAACTATTACATCAACGTATCAGAGCCAAAACTAGGGCCAAAGTACTTTATGCAAAATCAAACTATTACATAACGACTAACTGACTCATAACTACACTAACATACTACTACTAGATAGCACTGGTTGCTGAATGGTCACTCCTGAGAATCCTCAGTCCCGTCCTCGTGAGTGTGGTCATCGTCATACTCGCCTGAAACACATTAAATAAAACGCAGGATGAGCGAATAACACTCAGTAGGACTTAATATCTCATGTAAACAAGCAGGCTTTAAGTGTTTAACCTTTTATCAAGCAGGATAAAACAGGGACGAGCAAGTACGAGAACGATCAGATATAGTCGTGCCAGTAAGTTCACAAGACAAGAATACCTTCATAGGTAACAAGTACAAAAGATTTGGCCATATTTCAAGTTAACAAGTAATTGCACAGCAGTGCACAAGTCACGATAGCAAGTAAAACAAGTAACATGCGTTTGGTCGATCATCTTATCAACCACAAGTCAAGTATGTACAGGAATGTTTGTGAATTGTCTTAGATCAATCTTGCGTGTCATGCATTTGGTGTATGCCATCACCTGACCATTAGACCCTCGCGAGTTAAAGCCTTTCGGGTGCCTCCCAAGGACCAGATCGGGCCCTTATAATGTTGCCTAGCATAGTCATGTTTTTATCTTAGACAATCACAAAATGGCCAAGTAGAGTACCAAGAATAGAAGAGAGTAGTAGATGAACTAGACGAGAGTGTAGAGAGAATGTGAACAGATGAGAGTATCGAGATAGTAGATGAGATAGAGACATTTCCGTAAAATGACGAGAAACACACGATAGTAACGGTTGCACGGCACCAGGTTGGGTACTTGCAGTCTGGTAGAAGTCACAACCGCCCACTAGCCGTGCTATGAACACAGGCTAGATGGTTCGGCGTGATCGCAAGATAAGGAGAGAACACTAAGGCCATGGATCGTACTGATCCCTAAGGTGTAACGAGTTTTAGGGTACAACCAGCTCGTTGACTAAGGACGTGCGCCAAAGCCAAGAAGACTTACGGAGGTCTTGACAAGGATTCTCTAGTCCAGTCGAGAGTATTCCCGGTGGAGAGGTGGTCCAAGTCAAGGGAAAGTGTGTTAAAAACGGATCCGTCGTGCCTCGAGTGCTCGAAGGCCGAGGGAAACGATAACGGTAGATAAAATGCGCGAGTAAAAATGGAAACAATTATATTAACAAAATAGGGAAATTTAGTCATTTATTTTGATAATTTACCGAATACATTATTGCATAATTTATCAAGGTCAAATGGCAATTTATAATGTTATGTGTGTGCAAATGTAAAGAAATCTTGAGGATATGACAAGTCGTGCTCACGACTTTTAAATTAACAAGAATTATTTAAATATTATAAATAAAAATATTCAAGTCGATTATTAAGCTTAACAGTACATGGTTTAACTTGTATAAGGGTTATATGACAAATAAGACAGGGGTATATGCATAATATAAGGTTCTGGCCGAAATTGTCAAGAGGCGACGAGGTGACCTGTCGCGATCAAGTCGCGACAAGGCGCTAGGTCGCGTTAATCCCAGTATCGCGACGGGGTTTCCCGTCACGGTCCAGGTTGCGACGGGGCGGCCTGGCGCGACGGGCGAACCGGCCGGCCTGGCTTGGTTCGGGGTTGGGAACGCGGCGGCATGGTCTGTCACGTTCATGACGCGATGTGGAGGCCGACCGCGACCCTCTTGTTATCGCGGCGTATCGCGCCGCCGCGATATCAGGGGCGGTCTGGGTTTTCCCCTTTTTCCCAAGGCGAGTCCTCTATGATACAGGGACGTTATAAATTCCATATAAAATAGCACGGTGATCCAAAAAGCATGAAACCAGTTTTAGACGAAAGTAGACATGTATATCTATCAACATGTATGATTATTTTGAAAATAGACAAGGTTTAGACATGCATTGGTCGGGTTACTTTTCAGTGACCTAAACAGGCGTAGTCAGGGTTCCAAGAATTAAATTGAGATGAATACATGATGAAAAATTCTGAAACCAGTGGCGTTTGAAAGCTAACATGTAGTAGTATTTATGATAATTTTATCATGGAATGATGTCAAGTGTGCACGAGGTTAAAAAGGAAACAAGGAGGGTCGAGTGCACAGATCGGATAAATATTCAAAGATTTAATTCTCCCTGTTGGGAGACCGAAATCAAGCAAGATCAGAGGCGTTTGAAATATAATGAGATTAGTATATCTGAGAATTTTATCATGTCATGAGAGCAAGTACACGTTGGGGATTATAAAAAACACAAGATCTCAGTTCATGGTAACAGCAGGACTTCATGAATTAAATTCACCCAAATGGGTGAACGAAATACCACAAAACCATAGGGCTTTTGAAGAGGTACATGAAGGCTACCTAGGATAATTATTTCACGATTTTAGCTTGAGAGATTGCCTACCTTTTTTCGTGAAGGAAGAAAACCCTAGTTTTGGTGATGAAAATCTTCCTTGTTCTAGCCTCCTCCTCCTTGCTTCTTCGTTCTCCTGCCTTCCCTTCGTCTCCTAGGACTCCAGCCACGAATTATGGGTGGTAGGGATGGATTTGGGGGTGTATTGTGTTGCTACTTGTGAGGCCTTGGAGGGGGGGGGTGTGGTCCCCCCTTTCCCCTGCACCATGTGTGCAGGGGCTCCGAAAGGGCCTGCTGGCCCTTTTTCAGAAGGGAAACCCCCCTCCTTCCCTTCTTCTTCCCCCTCCCGCAAGCCACCACCTCCCTCTCTCTCGCCCCCTCTGTTCTGTCGCTCTCTCTTGGTCTCTCCGTTTGTCTCTCTCTCTCTCTCTCTCTTCTCTCTTTCGCTCTGCTGCTGCTGCTTTCACCGGAGGAGGAGGCAGCCGTTGCCTCGCCGCCGCTCGGAGGAGGAGGCCGCCGCTGCCTCGCCGCGCCGCCGCCGCCGGAGGCCGCGCACGGGGACGCCGTGCGCGAGGTGAAGCAGTGCGCCGCCGCCTGGGATCTCCGCCGGCGGGTCCTACCGCCGTTGGTAGGGACCCTCCTCCCTCTCGGCGTCGGCCGTGCCTCCCCCTCCCCCGTGCGCTGCCGTGAACCCCCGCCCCTTCCTCTCCTGCTCTCGTCTCTCTCTCTCTCTCCATTTCTCTCTCTCTGCGTGACACCTCCGAGCCGGAGGTGTTCCCGGTGAGGGGGAGCGCCGCTGGCGGCAGCCACGACGTCCGGCGACCCCCCCTCCCGCCGGCGCCAACGCCGGCACTGGCCGGCCGGCCGGCCTCCCCCCCCCCCCCCCTCCTCTTTCCCCCTCACCTCCCTGCGTTGCAGAGGAGCTGACGGGAGGAAGAAGGAGGCGGCGCAGTGCGCCCAGATCCGGCTGGGATCTGGGCGGCGCACTGCGCCCCGCGCCCCTGGCGCACTGCGCGGGCGCTGGTCTGGGGCTCCCCTGCGGCACATTGTGCCGGCAGACCCGTTTGTGGGCCGTTTGAGCTCCGTTTCGCGCAGTTTTCGCGCCGTTTTTCGTGTGTGGTCGCTCCGGCCGTGCCGGCGGGTCGACCTGGGGTTGGTGGCTGTCTTCCGAGCCACGTGGTGGTCGGGCCCACCCGGGTCGGCTCCGATCGGGCCAGTAGTGTCTGTTGACCGGTCAACCGGGGACAGTCGTGCAGTGTTTCCGGCACCCGTCAGGGGTGTTCCGAGGGTTGACCGACTGTCTCGGGTAGTAATATATATATATTTGTGTCGTCATACCGGGTTCCTCGGTTTCTGGGCCTGCCTGGCTCGGCTCCGACCGGGCCGTTGAGGGCCGTTTGACCGTTTGACCCGAACAGTCGTGTTGGGGTGTTTCCGGCACCTATGGGGTGAGTTCCGAGGGCCGACCGACTGTCCGGGTGGTATTTTTAACTTTTTGTGGTTGACCGTCAATCAGGTACTTTTTCAGATCTGTTTCGGCATCGAGCTTCCGTTCCGTGCTCGTGACGCTTGTGCTGACTCCCTAGCACTGCGCCTTACTAGTCTTCGCCCGTGCTGTGGCACTTGAGGGCTTGTCTCAGCGCACGGTGTGCATTTGGTTGTTACCGTTCCCCGAGACCCCATCCTCGTGGGCCCGTTGAGGGTGGTCTCCGAGCCACGAGTGCGGTGTGTCGAGCGTTTCTCCGGACGAAGGGGAAAAGGGAAAACGGTTGGACAGCGGCGTTGAGTCGTTTGTTGAGCTCACTTAGTTGGTCCGGGTCCCGCGGAGTTTGGGGGTCGCGCGGTGCGGGCCAGCTAGTCCGTTCTCACTGCCTCGCCTTACACGGTTCCGGAGCCGTGTCGGGAGGACAGGCGTGGGACCGTAGTCCGGCCAGACTACGGCTTGTGGTTGTGTTTGTCCACGCGTCTCACTCCGACGGGAGGGGAGACCTGGACTCTGGTCGAGTGGTAAGACACCGGTGGGCGCAGCTGACCACTGACTAGTAGAGGCTGGGTTGTGGCTAGTGTGTGTGTTGTCCAGATGAGGTTTAACCGTCTGCTTGTGTTGGGTTGTGGCTTTGTCCAGACGAGGGTTTACCGTCTGCTTGTGCAGTTGTGTGGCGTGCTCGGAGAACGTTTACTGAGGTTGAGGCTGTGTGCTGTTGTGCCGTGTTGGCGATACTTGTGGACCTGGGTACTTCTGTTTTTTATTTCAGTACTTGCTCAGTTGTGTATTATCTTATTATATCTCCTGCTTAGTTAGTAGTCTGGGTTGCTTGAGTTACCGCCGCCTTCCGCTTGGTGTAGTTAGATTGTTATCTTAGTAGCACTGTTCTTCCTGCCTAGTTTAGTTTTGTTGTTCTTGTTTCCGCTGTCGAACCGGTGAGGGGTTGGGTTCCCTACTGGGCTTCGTTCGCGAAGCTCATTCCCCCCTTACTTCCTTCCAGGTTTGTGCTCGAGGGAGCCGGTGCTCGTGTTCGTTCGGTCTGCGTTGTGCCGCCTGTGGTCAGCAGCATTAGTTTGGTTAGTATTTCCTTTTGCACTTGAATTATTATCTGGGATATTGTGTATATTGTGTATGTTATTTCTTCCGCTGTTGTATTTCTTTATTTTGTTTAGCTATTGTAACTTGTTGTATATCTCACTGGACATATTTCTAACCCTTCCGGTCTTCGGATCCGTGGGTGGCGGCTCAAGGGTTAGGTACTTGGAGGGTTCTGGGTATCAGATTCTTGGGTCGTTACACTACTAGAGTTTTACTCCTTCTAAAACTCCCCTTTTCTATTAATTCCGAATTTGCATATTATCTTCCCATTTTCTCTCATTTATCCATATAATGGGGAGGGGAGAGAGCTTAATTTCGTGGTTAAAGAGTTAGGATGGGTAAGAACTCTTCTTTTAGATATATAAGGGTTATTTAACATTTATCTTACCCTTTACTATTTATTTAATTAATTAGATACGAATTTCATTAATTTAACTCTCATCCTATGATGGGCTATCCCTATTTGGGCCCATTTCATTGGGTTTGAGTTATTAGAGTAACCCGTTAATAATTTAGCTTAATGGGTATTACTTTAATTCTCTTTGTTTTCATTTATTCACCATTTATTCTAATTAAATCAATTTATCTCATTTATTTAAATAATAAAATTTTTATTTTATTTGGATTTTGAAAATCCAGGGTACTACACAGTCTCACTACCAGTGTTGGTGCCTGCAAGCCCCATGCCCATCCCACCTTGTGTGTGTGTGACACCAGCCCACCCCACCACCCCATTTTGCCACCACACTTACCTCTGCAGTCTCTCTCTCTCTCTTTCTCTCTCTCTCTCTCTCTCTTCTCTCTCTCTCTCTCTCTCTCTCTCTCCCCCTCCCTCCCCCTCCCTTATTTTATAGATATTTTAGTAATTTTATCTATTATTTAAAGGGAAATTAATTGGAGGTCCTTGAAAATATATGGACTTATTTACTGGTCCATGTCAAAAAAGGATACGCTAGACAGTCCCTCCTTTTGGTGAGTTTTACCAATCAGTCCCTAGTATACACTTTCTGTCCTTTTGTCGACAGTCCTTCATTTCATTTCCCATTTTACCCTTCCATATAATTAATGCATTTGTTACCATCAGAAAAAGTAGGCCACTGCATTCATAATTTAACTGATTTCTTCGTATACTTTAACAAAATTCTTCGTATACTTTAACTTATTCTTTAATTGACTATCGTGTGTGTGTGTGTGTGTGTTTTTTTTTAAACAACTATAACTACTACTTTAATTAGCACACTACATTACTACTTTAACAGATAACGACTACTTTAACTAATTTTCTCTTCTACTTTAATTGATTTTTTCTTCTACTTTAACCAGTTTCCTCTTCTACTTAACTGATTTTCTCACCTACTTTAACCGGTTTTCTCTTCTTCTTAATAGGTTTTCTTTTCTACTTTAACTGATTTCCTCACCTATTTAACATAATACAACTACTACTTTAACATACAACAACTACGATTTTAACAGACTAAATTTACTACTTTAACACACTACAACTACTACTTTAATAGATAACAAATACTTTAACTGATTTCCTCTTCTTTTTTATCAGGTTTCCTCTTCTTCTTTAACATGTTTCCTCTTCTACTTTAACTGATTTTCTTGCCTACTTTAAAATTTTTTCTCTTCTTCTTAATAAGTTTCCTCTTCTATTTTAATTGATTTCCTCACCTATTTAACACACTACAACTACTACTTTAACAGACAACAACTACGACTTTAACAGACTATAACTACTACTTTAACACACTACAACTACTATTTTACAGACAACATGCACTTTAACTGATTTCCTCTTATTTTATCAAGCTTCCTCTTCTTCTTTAACATGTTTTCTCTTCTACTTTAACCATTTCATCTTCTACTTTAACCAGTATCCTCTTCTACTTCAATTGATTTTCTCATCTACTTTAACTAGTTTCCTCTTCTTCTTTAACATGTTTTTTTATTTTATTTGAATTGGTTTCATCCTCTACTTGAAACGATTAAAGTAGATAAAGAAATCAGTTAAAGTATGAATACAGTGGTCATCCATATCTTATTTTATGGCATAAAATATTAAAAGAGTGATTAACGGAAATGAAGGTGTTAGATTATAAGTAGTAGAAGTAATGCTAATAAGTTAAAGTATAAGAAGAACTTAGTTAAAGTAGAAGAAGAAAGTAGTTAAAGTAAATGAAGAAATCAATAAAAGTATGAACGCAACACACATCAAAGGCAACTAACTACAGGAATATGATTGATGATTTTTTAAATTTTAGAGGTATAGAATATAATATGCAAATTTAACCTCCAATAGGATGTATTCTAGAAATATGTATGTATTTTCTCCTATTTTTTATATTATATTGATGATTTTTTAAATTTTAGAAGTATAGAATATAATATGCAAATTTAACCTCCAATAGGATGTATTCTAGAAATATGTATGTATTTTCTCCTATTTTTTTATATTAGGGTTGCTCAAAAGAGTACAGAAGTTTTTTCAACTAACTACAGGAATATGATTGATGATTTTTTAAATTTTAGAGGTATAGAATATAATAGGCAAATTTAACCTCCAATAGGATGTATTCTACAAATATGTATGTATTTTCTCCTATTTTTTATATTATATTGATGTTTTTTTTTTTAATTTTAGAGGTATAAAATATAATATACAAATTTAACCTCCAATAGAATGTATTCTAGAAATATGTATGTATTTTCTCCTATTTTTTTATATTAAGGTTGCTCAAAAGAGTACAGAAGTTTTGCCCTTTTTTTATTGAAAGATGGTTCATGACAATGAATATACCTGGTATATGCCTTCACATGTGCAAGCCAATCCAAAATTTTATATTATAAATAACCGTAAATATAAAACATAAGATACAGTATAACTTCTAATCCACTCTCTATATGTTGACAATATTTACAAATAAACCAATTAAAGTATCAACAACCACGTCAGATACGGAGAGCTTGAAAGCTTAAAAATTGCTTGCACGTATATATATATATACAACATCTGACAGTCGAACCAATCATCTAACTTGCTTAATCTACTTCAAAAATCTCCCAAGAACGTCATGTCCTCCTGGCAAAGATCAAGTCGTCCTTTTCCTCCTTAAATAATATAAAAAAAAAACTTAACGTAGAGAACGGTGGTGAAAGGTTGGTGCGGAATGAGACCTAATCAGCACCCACCTTACATAAGCATATCAACCTGCGTGCACACGCGTTCTTGCAGAGCAATCTATGACGAATCTTCAGACACGTATCTCCGTTAGATTTGCTCTTGCATTATTAAAATGGATTCCTAAGTTCCCTTCAGTCGGTATATTGCTTTATGGGTCTTTCTGCATGTCCCTGGTCTGTGAGTGGATACCAACTTGTGAGTTTGTGTTAAGCTTTTGTCGCCTTAACAAGCGACATATGGAAGGTGGCATCTGGTATATATATGCTCTCTTTATATGTGGAGGTCACTGTAATTTCTTTTGATGGTTCTTTAATATTCTCGTTCATCTACTCATTGAGGTGGTGAGAGTATTATTCCTCGAAAGAAATCATACACAGTCCTCCGGGGTTATCTGACAGAGGTGTTTGATGACGAATCCTCAAGTGTACTCCTTACTCATGTTCGTTTCCAAGAGTTGTTTGGTATGCTTTAAATTAAGCACCATCAAGCATCACACACTAATTAATGTGGGTTCTTGGCATTTAGGATATATATAACAAGATGTTGGATTTTAGAATTATGTCATCAATTCATGTAATCACCTTTTTTTTCTTGGTTCTGAAAAAAAAAATCTCTTATGATGAAGCATTCTTTAGAACCCATAACCACTTCACCTGTTTCATCGATCAATTCAAGTTCTACCGTTCTACACAGGTGAAAATGGGGGGTAACAAATATTTTTCCTCTAAAAAATAATATAATTATCTTTCTTAAATAGATTTTGTACAACTAAAGGTAATTAATTAAGAAAGATACCCAAATATTAAGTAAGTTATCACGGCGAAGCGCTCGCCGGAAGCCATGGTGAGCTGCTGCCGTGATGGACGCCACTAAACAAATCCCCTGTCGGCTTGCTCTCCTCAAAGCTTGGTGCATGGTTCCGTGACGGGAGAGGTTACGTTACCAGCGTGAGCTGATGTTGGCACCACACACTAGAATATTACTTCGTGTGATTTGAAGTTTTGTTGGTGAAGTCACAGCTGGTGATTGTGCTAAAAAAGATGACGGTAGTGTTGAAGTGATAAGACAGTGAAACAGTCGTCGTTTACACGGAACAGGACGCTGTAGTAGTATAGAAAGAGTTTGGTAGGAATGCGCCACCGTGTGCGGCGGCGATTTGCCGGATCAAATGGGTGACGCCGCCGCCTTGTTTTATCAATTGATGAGGTGGGTGGGTGGAGTGGTGATGCCTCTATTAAAATTTCGGCTGTCGTCGTAGACCTAATTAGGTAAATGGAATAAAGGTCTGGTGATGAAGATGGAGGCGAGGTTAGAAAGAAACTGTCAGAAAGCTTAAAAGACGTATTCTAGAAATTTTCGGTATTGTCGTCAGTTTAATCTTATCCCTTTGGATAGCCGCCGAAAAGGTCTTTAGCAAAACCTTTTGATCGATTTTTTTAGGTCTGGATCCGACAACAAGCTGCCAGTCATGTGTGGACAGCTAACCGGTTTGAACTAGGTGCAGAAAGTTAGACAGCTTGTTGAATATCTATATGATTGATCTATGGATGGCATGATCTTAGAGACTTAGACAGCTAATGCATTTTAACTCTCTTCTAAATTGAGTTCGATACTCCATATTAAGGATCCATTTGATTGTTGGTAAAATATATCCATAAGGAAAAGTTTTTCAAAAAATAATTTTTACAGAAAAATAAAAATATAATTATCTATTTAAGTACACATGTTTTCTCATGTTTGTTTTCTAATAAAATATTTATTCAAATATTTTTAAAAAATAATTAAAAATATCTATAAAAAAAATTCTATGTTGACCATCTGATCGCTGACTGTTCTACGTCGACTATCGAGTGTAGGGTGTTGGGCTTCGACGGTCGGGAGCTAGACGCCAGTCGCCGAACGTCAGACATCGTGCCGGCGGCCCAACATCGGAGGCCGTCTAGCCGTTAACCAACGGACGCCCGGTGGCCCAATGCCGTCAATTGTCGGTTGTTGATTCACCGACCGGTGCCCGACATCAACCGTCAGGTTCTAAACATTAGACACTAAGAATGAGAGTAAATATTGTAATCACATTCATGAACATTCTACGTGAAAGAAAAATTCAAAAAAATAATTTACAAGGGCTGATCAAGGATGCCAAAATTTATAATTTTAAGTAAAAAAAAAAATTATGAATTAATTTTTTGGTACCAAAAAAAAATATTATACGAAGTTTTCCCAAAAAAATATTTTCTTACATGACATTTTACACTTAAACAAACCAACCATAAACTTCAGCAGTTCAGCACTTCATCCATTTCGAAGTAGACACAGAAAATTAAGACAAGACAAATGGAGTGGGATATATATATATATATATAAACATCAGTACAAGAGCATGAGGTATACTTCGAACATTAGAATGTAAAGCTCTCCGTAGGAACATCCCAGGATGACCACATGAAAATGCGCGCCAATACCACCTTCTAATTAAACTGAATCCAGAAAAGATATGAACAAGGCAATATAATAAAAGGTTTTTTTTTTCTTGGGATGGGATATTTTCCTCTTCAAAAAAGCAGAGGCTGGTTCATACGTAGACAAGATCCCATGCCATCTTGAAGTGAAGCGACTCAATCTCCGTGAAGTGAAGCAATGGTGTTCTTATCTCCATACACTTCCTCCTTATAACATCAGCAGATCTTAATTTAGCCCTCATCAATTCTTAGCT
This sequence comes from Colocasia esculenta, assembly GCA_014218235.1. Classification (NCBI taxonomy): domain Eukaryota; kingdom Viridiplantae; phylum Streptophyta; class Magnoliopsida; order Alismatales; family Araceae; genus Colocasia; species Colocasia esculenta. The sequence goes on along the minus strand of CM024753.1, from coordinate 26,447,218 downwards.
CATTAATTCTATCCACCTGATATATGAGTCTATGACCCAAACGGAAAAGCTAGCTAGCTCTCCGTTTACCCAAGTGCTTAATTAACCAAGTGACCCAAACAAAGCCTCTGTTGGATCCAGAAAGCTTCAACACAATCTTGCGTACGTACGTGATTGAGAAACCGCATGCATGGCTGCTTTTGAAGGTAGAACAATACATGCAATATTAAATTAAAAAGGAAAGGAACAATAGCGTCCAAGAGAATGCTAACTACTGAGTTCACTGCCGAAAGTGATTCGTTTCCACTTTGTTATCTCCAAACAAGACATTCCACACAGAAACATTGATTAATCCTATGAAAAGATATATAACTGGATGATGCCAATTTGAGATATCTTTCAATTGTTCGAAATAGAGAGTTTTTGAGTTTTTAAGATGATCTTGCTCATGAGTTTATGTTGAGTTTTGTGTGTGGGTTCTTAATTGAGTTTGCTTGGGTTTGGGACCAAATACCAATCGTGTGCATTCGCCTCACCTCGCCACGTCACGTCACGCACGTGCCACGGCTGAAGCGTGGCGGGACACCTCATGTTATCTTTTAACATTTTATGTTTGAGAAACGCTTTGCGTCCGTGCGCACAGACAAATCATTTGTCCGTGCGCAGGATCAGGGCGCGTGTACGGACAAATAATTTGTCCGTGCGTACGGACACTAAGTATTTCTCTTTATGTTTTCTTATCCCATGTTTTTGGAGAAGTCTAAGGGGATCTTGGGCCTACCGCGGGCACAGAAGCCCAACAGGTGCTTCTTGGATTGAACCTTTTGAAACTCGCGGGGTGTCTATATATCCTGGTCTATTGGGGTCTGTGGACATAGAAGTCCAACAGATACTTCATGCGTGGGATCTTTTGTATATATATATATGTAGGAGGGAATTAAGGAGGGAGGGCGAAATACACACACTCTGCATAGAGTAGAAGTGTTGTCCCTCTCTCTCAATTCTCCAACTTTTCTCGCTCTTTGGTGTTCTGTCCACTGATTCTTCTCGACCTGTTCTTTGTGGATGACTGATGCAATCTTACGGAGTCTAACTACGTTGTACACTGTTGGAGGGAGTGATCGGTGTACGTTGGGGAAGAATTGTCGCATACTCGTGCACTATTTGTGGGGGATGAATTTCTCTTAAAAAGTAGCGCCATAAGTGTGTCTAGATCTACTAAGTCTTCCAACTCTCTCTCTCTCTTCTATTTTGCAATTCAGAGTTCTTACATTGCAACATAAATCTGAGACCGTCGTTTTTTTCAAATCGTGACATGATAACAAGTGTTATCATACAACGTGGCTATGATACAGTGTGGAAGCATAACGCAAGAAGATGTGAAATCCTACATTGTGATCGAACAAGGACTACTACAAGATGATCTTGTATAGACATGATGTGATATCTTGGTGTTCAACATGAGAAAAGATTAATCAAGCTATTACCTGAGTAATATGTGTAGTATTTTAAGTTTTAAACACCCATTACCTTTTGCCTGAATAATTCAAGGTGAAGAGGACCAAATCTTTCTAGACCCATTGGAACCCAGCAAGCCATGACCTCACTGATTACATTGTCTGATTGAAATTTTCCTTCAGATGTAGGTCAAGTACATTTCTTCTGTTGACTCTCACTGGAATGATCAATTCAAGTGCCATCTTTGGATATGATACCATTGGAGGATTGGCATCCTGTGGACATGTTTATAAGATCTACCGCGCTTGAATTTCTTCTCCATGGCAATGCTAGAAACATTAATGAAAAAGAAAGAAATACGACCAACACCCTGCAAGCTGCAAAAGACACCCATCCAGAATGTTTCTGTTTGCGCAGAGATATAACACCATGTTATGTGGGAAACAAATTGATGCGCATAAGGATAGCTGGATTCAAGGGAGATGCCTGAACAGATGGCCTTGGCTGCTGCAGGATATAACTTCATCAGAGTAAGATTGTTAGATGGGAATGGAAACTGGGACACATATAACACTACTAGCAAAATAATATTTGTACATGGCTGGGAGCTGTCTACAAAGACAAAGAAACCGTCTACAAAAATTTTTATGAAACTTTGACTTTTACTGGTTTGAATTTTTGTAAATGGTTTTCATAGTATATTTCGATATCTTTGATATATTTTAAAAATGATAATAATGAAAAAAAATTTAAAAAAAAAAAAGAGAATCGGAGCAACTGTGCCCGAGATCCAGCTTCTCCCTAGAATTGTAGGTTGTGGCATGGCGACCTTTTCTTTGGTTAAAAAAAAAAAAATCTAGAATCATTGCGTATTGTCGTCTGCTTAACCTACCCATTTGGGAAGCGGCCACCAAGGTCTTGGCAAAACCTTTTGATCAATTGTTTGTCCGCATCCAACAAGGCAATTATGTGGATTCCAATATGTTTGAACTAGGTGTGCAGTAAGAGTGTTGTTTGGCTCGTTTTTGGTTGTTTGGTATCTATGTAGCTTTGTTTTTACTGTGCTTTTCTAGTTTCTCTAGTGACTCTGCGTATGTAGTTCTGTTTTCTTTTGTTTTTGGGTGTCCGATGACTTCAGTCATTTGACAAAAAAAGAGTGTTGTTTGCTCGTTCAAACTCCTAAGGTTCTAAACAAGATATTTTTAGGTCATACCTATTTTTTTTTATTTTTTTTAAGGTTGAATTCTATACACATCAATTACATAGAAGTTTAGCAACTCAAATAAAATTTACTAACACTTATGTGTGACGAGTATTCCTTTTAGAAAGATGGCGTTCAATAATATTTCGGTAAAAAGCTTCAGGAGAAATATGATGGTACAATCCTTGCATCATATATCTCTTTCTCTCTCTCTAAAGTTTCAAAAGGTTAAGATTCCTCTCAAAGAAAATATAAATATCAGTACAAGAGCAAGAGGTATTTCGGGCATTAGAATGCAAAGTTCTCTGAAGGAACAGCCCAGGATGACCATATGAAAATGCCAATACCACCGTCTGCTTAAACTGATTCCAAGACGTATACGAACAAGGCAAAAAAAAAAAGAGAAATATTAATTACACGTACATCGAGTATAAATTTCATGTTGAAATCGTCAGAGGGCGCTCGATTGGACGGCGTGGAAAGCACTCACATCAACAGCCCAACACACGTCGCCGCCTACACGCACGTCTTCTCGAGACCCGCCATCATAAAAATCATCTCCATCGCAAACAACGATTACAACTATATTTTAATTAATTCAAAATGTATTTTTGGACCGAAAATCAAAATTTTCCAAGAGTCGTGAATTAAATTGATTCCGATGACAAATATATTTCTTTTGATGACAAATATGTTGATTCCAATGACAAATAACTAATTTCATGTCTTAAGTGATTCATATGAAGTCACGAATTGGAGTGACAAATAAATTGATTCCGGTGACAAATAAGTTGATTCCGATGACAAATAGATATTTCATGCCTTAAGTGATTCACATGGAGTAACAAATTGGAGTGGCAAATAAGTTAATTCCAGTGATAAATATGTTTTTTTTTGTGATAAATATGTTGATTCCGGTGACAAATAATTAATTTCGTGTCTCAAGTGATTCACATGGAGTCACGAATTGGAGTGACAAACAAGTTAATTTCGGTGAGAAATAGGTGACCAGTGATGACAAATAAGTTAATTCCGGTGACAAATAAGTCACTTCTGATGACAAATAAGTTGATTTCAATACAAATAGGTCCAATCAATCATCATATTTGCCCTGCAGTGGATTTAATGATGGCAGACGATTTCATGATGGAGGGTCTCAGGAAGATGCACGTACAGGTGGCGACGTGCTGGACTGTTGACGTGAGCGCTTTCCACGCGGCCCAATTGAGCGCGCCCCGACGATTCCAACATGAAATTTATACATGGGTGTGCGTGCAGCTAGCATTACTCTATAAAAAAAAGGTTTCTTTCCGGGGATGGGATATTATTTTCTTAAAACGCAGAGGCTGGTTCACACATAGACAAGGGTCCATGCCATCTTATTCCCCTTCGATGATCAGGATGGCTGCGCCGCATCCTCAGTCACCTTGAAGTGAAGCAATGGTCTTCTCGTCCATACATCCTTAACATCAGTAACAGTTTGATTAAGCCTTCATTACATGACCCAAGCGGAAAAGCTTTTCATTTATCAGTATACTTAAATAAAGCATGAATTGCTTTTGAAGGTAGAACAATATATGCTTTGAGTGAAAATGAAAAGACAGGAAATCTATCTGGATGATACGTCCAAGAGAATGCCAACTACTGAAATCACCGCCGAAAGAAATTTGTTTCCACTTGTTATCTCTAAACAAGATAATCCACAGAGAAATGATCCCATTGAAATGATAACTGGATGATGTGCGCTGATGCTGGTATGAACAATGAAGGTATGCTGCAATTCCCAATGTACTATTTAGAACAACCATGTACCTATGGAATCAACACAAACATACAACTTAGCTATGGTATAGTGGAAGCATAAACAAGAAGATGTGAAATCCTACAATGTGAACAAGGAACAAGAAGATCGTCTGTATAGGCAAGATGTGATTATCATGGTGCTCAGCATGAAAAAGAATCATCAAGTGATACAATACATTGGGTAATATGTGTAGTACTTTTAGGTCTTGAACCACCTATTACCGTATCCCTGAACAATCCAAGATAAGAAGACAAAATCTTGCTAGACCCATTTAGACCCAGCAAGTCATCACTACTCCAATGATAGGAATTTTGTTTTCACATGACAAGGTGCATCAACCTTGAAAAAGTAGAGAGACATCCATCAGTGTAGCAGGCATCCCAGTGGCAAAACCCCTGAGCAGTAACTCTTGTCAGGGCCACCAGGAAGGGACCATGTTCAAAAAGAAGTATCAGCTCAGAAAAGGTTCCCAAGCCCAATCCATAATACTATAAGCCCAAGGATCACAAGTGAATCCTTCAAAACATACCTTCATACCAGAACCTGTAGAAGGTATGGGATCTTTATTCTGTCTGATCCTAGAAGATCCCAGGGTAAGTGAAGAAAACCTGCAACTCATTACTTTTTTTTGAAATGTGGATAATACCACAGAATATATTATAGAAGAAAAAAGATGTAAAAGTGTAGAGGTATAAACAAGGAAACCTCTATACAAAATGAACCCTAACCAAAAGGTGAAAAACACCAGCTCAACTTCCCAGATGCAAAAAGAGGGGGGAATTAAGACCCTTTACCCTACTAAAGTGTTTTGCCCACAAAGAAACTCTATCTCTAACAAAATGAAAAAGACTTTCCTCTGACCACGCTTCTCTTCTGAATATTATACTATTCCTTTCATTCCACAAGCCCCAGAGAGTAGCATGCAAAATGAGCCACATCACTACCTGATCTCCTTCAGCAACCACCACCTGTGCCACCCAAGGATAAGCTGATGAACCCCCACAAAAATGAGGAATGGGATGCTGGATGCACTGACCAGTCAATGACCAAAGCCCCTTCGTGTAGGAACAGGATCAATGCTGCAACTCATTACAATGACAGAAACAGTATAAAATGATTCCCATACTCAAACAATGAAGAACTGGGACTCAGTAGTCCTAACATCCTTTATGCTGTCCATTTCCTTCAGTGTTGCAACTGTCTTGAATATCAGAGAGTTTTCCCCCAAGACAACACTTGAGGCCCACTGACCATCTTGATTTTCTGGTGGTTCAGTGGCATTGTCAATTTCATCATCATCACAAAGATAGCTTTTGATAGTAAGATAATCATAATATAAATTTTTGAAAAGATGATTCAGTGTCTGATTGAAATGGTTTTCCTTCAGACAGGTCAGATATATTTCTTCTGTGAGTTTCGCTAGGGTGAATCCAAGTGTTATATATTTAATAAGCCGACAGATATGACACCATAGAAGGACTGGCAAGCTCAAATAAGCATTATCATTCTGTTGACATGTTTAGCTTCTACCATGCTTGAATTCCTTCTCCATGACAGTGCTAGAAATGTTAATCAGAAAGAAAGAAATATACCACATCCCTGCAAACTGCAATAGACACGTTCAAAATGTTTCTGTTCATGCAGAGATAGGATGCCATGGTATGGTCCCATGAATAAGTTAACTTTGGATCCATCCTGATAGAAAGGTTTTCCAGCTTGATTACTTAGATAGGCGGAGTTCAAATTTTTGTGACTTTGTAGACTTGGAGTTCATTCCATTGGAAAACTTTTCACATACAAATGGCAAAACATATTTTATTTCTAGGTACTATAATGCTGCTCCTTTTACCACTTCTACTTATCTGCACTGCTGACGCATGGAAGTTTGCTATTTTCTGCTGCCTGATTTGTGGCAGCGAGAGAAGGAGGTGACTAATGGGAGTGGTAAAACTATTGCACCACAGTTTTTACTTGGAATATCACTTTTGACTAAGGGTGTGCTTCATGTCTAACCTCCTTGCACTATACGAAATTTTCCGGACTTACATTTCACCCACTGTTGTATATTATAGGTTGTGTGCAAATATTGGAAAAGGGTGAACATAACTGTTTCAGAAGTCATATACTTTCCTTTCCCCAACTTCATCCACTGGCAGGTAGATGTAGACATTATCATGATTGGATCAGAGTCAAACACCAAACCCCAGATCTCCAGCCGAGCTTCCACCATGATGCTAAGCATTTGATCACTGTCAGGTTATTCCCTTCACCACCACAGACATTTTTGCCAGATACAGGTAATTTGATTATCTGCAGGCAAAAAACCACCTCTCCTATCTCTGCCTTGTACATCAGACATCCTCCCTAAGGACACTGGCTACACGCAAAGAGCACCTTTTCTTGTGCCCATTCCTCATTATCATCCCTGCACCTGCTTCTCTATTTCTAGGTCCACATCTCCATCATTTTGTAGTTGATCTTGATAGAGTTTATTGGTGGCAATTGACCACCACTTCCTACTCACCTGCTGCAACAATTCATCATCCCTCTGCCTACCTACATCTGTACTATGGGAGGACTCTCCATGCGAATTCCCACAACTGTAACCTCAGAGAGATATTCCTGACAATATGACCGGACTCATTTAGTCTACCATCAAATAAAATACAATTAAGATCATCCAGTCTGGCATACACAGGAGAGATTGACTGAAGAATAACTGCCGCATGACTAGATTAAAAATTGTAATGCTCATATGAGTCTTGATAGTGAGATGGAGATATACGGTATAAAGAAGAACAATATTGAAAACAAAACCATATTCATCTGAACTTCTGATCCGTGGACGACTGATCTGAACCCATCTGAGTGTCCTATTTTAAGCCCCTGACTACTTGCCTTAAAAGCGTTTATATCATTCTGCGCACTTTCCCGTGTAAACTGAACCCACCTAAAGCATGCTTCAACAGAGGGGGGAAAGGACAGAAGAAAGATTCCACATGCTCTGTCATTTACTTTAGTTTTTCTTTTTTTCTGAACGTGTGCAGAGCATATATAAGGCTCGCCAGCATACATGCAAACCCACAGAAAAAAAACCTTTCATGGTACAATTAGAAGTTATGCAGATACTGGGCAGGCAATCAGTAAATGCAGATTCCTACACAATACATGAACTCTAGAAAAAAGAAAGAGTGAGAGAGGGGCATCGACCTGCAATGCCCAGCATTCGCTCAAGCTCCCATCTTTTTTCCCTGTCCAATCTTCTTCTTCCCTCCTTCTGGAGTACGGTTTTCATCAGCTGCCTGCCTTCACTCACCATGTCAGTGCTGCGCCCACTGGATGTTCTTAATGTCGATCCCTTCCTTCACCATCTCATAAAGCGGGCTCATCTCCCTCAACTTCTTCACTTGCTTCACCGTCAGCTCCACCGCCCTGTCGATCTCCGCCTCCGTGGTGAACCGCCCGATCCCGAACCTGATGGAGGTGTGTGCCATGTCCTCCTCCACCCCGAGCGCCCTCAGCACGTAAGAGGGCTCGAGGCTGGCGCTTGTGCAGGCGCTGCCGCTCGACACCGCCACTTCCTTGAGCCCCATTAGCAGGCTCTCCCCTTCCACGTACGCGAACGATAGGTTCAGGTTGCCGGCGTACCGCCGCTCCACGCTGCCGTTGACGACGACCCCGTCCAGCTTCGCCCTGATCCCGTTCAGCAGCCGCTCCTGAAGCGCCGCGATGCGCCGGCCGTCGTACTCCATCTCCCTCATAGACAGTTCGCAGGCGGCGCCCATCCCCACCACCAACGGCGTCGGCACGGTCCCACTCCGGATCCCCCTCTCCTGCCCGCCGCCGTTCATCTGCGGCTCCACGCGCACCCTGGGGCGGCGGCGCAGATACAGAGCACCAACCCCCTTGGGCCCATAGATTTTGTGCCCGCTCAGCGACATTAGACTAATGTTCACCTTATCAACATCGATGGGGATCTTGCCTAGGGCCTGGGCGGCGTCCGTGTGGAAGAACACCCCCTTCTCCAGGCATATCCGCCCGATCTCCTCGATCGGCTGCACGACGCCGATCTCGTTGTTCACGGCCATTACGGAAACAAGCCCCGTGTCGGGCCGGATGGAATCAGCAAGGCGATCCAGGTCCAGGATCCCGTCCTTCCCAACGGGGAGGTAGGTGACCTCGAAGCCTTCCTGCTGGAGGTGGCGGCAGGAGTCGAGCACGCACTTGTGCTCCGTCTGGGTGGTCACAACATGGCGCTTCTTATCCCTGTAGAAGTGCATCACCCCCTTGACGGAGATGTTGTTGGACTCGGTAGCGCCGGAGGTGAAGAAGACCTCCTTGGGGCTGGCGTTGATGGCGGCGGCCACCTGGGCACGAGCGGCCTCCACCGCCGCCTCCGACTCCCAGCCGTAGAGGTGGGTGCGAGAGTGGGGGTTGCCGTAGCGGGAGAGGTAGAAGGGGAGCATGGCGTCGAGGACCCGGGGATCGACGGGGGTGGTGGCCTGCATATCCAAGTAGAGGGGGCGCCCCGAGATCTTGACCCCCTTCACTGTGACAGGGTCGGGGTCATCGGCGGCGGAGGAATTATGGGGAATGGGGGCGGGGTCTGCCGCTACGGCGGCGGTGGACAAAGGGAGCAGGCGGAGAGGGAACAAGCGCGGGCCGGCGAGCCTGGCGACCACGAGCTTGGCGGCCATGGCGGCGGTGGTTGCAGCGGCGAGTGGCGAGAGTTCTGATGGGGAGGTGCTCTCCTATTTTTGTGGAGATAAAATTATTGTTATTATTATCTTATTATTATTACAAAATTGGTCCGTCACCCATAGAAAGTCAACGGCACTTGTGTTCATGATTTTTAGTAATTATTTGAATATTTTTGTTATTTTTAATTATTTATAATTATTCCGTTTATTATGTGGAAATTATGGATCTACCCTCACGTTAAACTTCATAAATATATGAGGACATCACATATTCTATTTTTCTATGTTTCTATACTATATTTAGTGATATGAGAACCAAAATATACATGGATATAACTTTTTGAGTTAAATACATATATGCTCCAAAAATTGCCATATTCTCAATATCCCTAGAATCTTAACTTTATCAAATATACTAAAACCATCACAAATTAACACGATACTAATCGACGTCTAGGATCAGTTAAGACGACAGATTCATCTCGAGTTAAGGTTGAGGTGAGGAGGTCGGCCCTAGATGGTGACAAGACTCCTCTCAGGGACAAAGCTTGAGGGAGGTCAATTCGATGAGGCCCATCTCAGGTCAAGGCCCGAGATATGGGATCCACTCGGTCTGACGATCAGGGTCAAGGCCCAAGAGAGAATGTCAGACTCGACAATAGGCTCACCTCGGGTGAAGTCCGAGGCGAGGAGATCGGTTCCAACCAACATGGCACACGCAACCGCCCGCTTCTTGACCATTAGGGAGCACTTGGCATGTCGACATGGACTGTCCTGTACAAGGACACGATGCTCTTGGTAATGACGTGATTGGTGCGGCGACATGAGTCGCCGGACGTGGTGGCAAGATATGCCCAGTACAGTGGCAGGGCAAGTCAGGCATGATGGCCAGGGTGTCCAGACGTAGAACAGCGTTGTCCACGTCGATTTGAAGGAGTTCATGTCGATCCAAAGTAATAGCTCACTGAACCGGAGGATAGGCCAACCTCTATAAATAGGGGGATACTCAAGGCTCACAGGTATGTGATTTTGATCCTCTGACTAGGCCATTCTTCACAACTAGTAATTGACTTGAGCATCATATCATCTCCCCACCAAGACCTCTCGGTGGATTTGCAGGTTCTCGATTGTCAGATGACATCAGCAGAGTGGACGTCTTGGTCCCAATAGCCTCAACTAGTGCTTCTTGAGAAGAAACCACAACATTTTTTACACCATCTATGTGAAGAGATTGCTAAAGCTTCCATGGCTCCGGAATGAAAGATTGTCATCAACCAATTCGTCGACGAGAATGTCGACATGCCCGAGAATTGAGGAGAGGTTGTCATTGTAGGGTCTAACTCTGGAGTCTAGAATTCGGCAACACCAACATGTTTAGACTACATCATGCTCTCTTTAGAGCACATATAGTTGATACTCTTATAAAAAATGGTGACTAAAAAAATTAATAAAAATAAATGAGGAGGAGGAGATAACTCTGCTCCTCAAAACCAAGATTTTATCAATTTAATTTCATGCGGATTTGGATTTACACAAAAAATATATAATACTATTCTTTTATGGTAATGTTATCCTATTTTTTATCATAATATTATTAGAATAGAGTGCAGTCAAACAACCAGTACATAGTATCAAAATTATTATTAATACAAGTGTGTGGTATATGCACCACGAAATATGTGTATGCGGACTTAAAAAGAGACGAAAAGATAGATTCATTAATTATCGATTAACATTTTTTAAAAAGCTAGTTTGAAAACTTATTCTTTCTTAGAAACATGTCTTTCTTACCGGCTAAACTAAATTGCAAATGTTAAAATTGTAGAAGTTACTATACGGACCATGAAAAAAACCTTGTTTCTAAAGAAAGATAAGTTTGGTCGACCCACTGTATAGCATGTCAACTCGAAAATTCTGCGGCACGAGATAGATCATCTCTGGTGGTGCGGCATGGTCCGCCTCTCCGGCGGCGGCGGTGGCGTCTCTAGCAGTGACGGCGTCTTCTCCAAACACCAGTAGGGAGCAAAAGAGAGAGGGGATTGGGGCGCGACGGAGGAAGAGGGAATGAGGAAAAATGGACGGGCTGAGAATATTAAGGAGCATATATTGGATATATAGACGGCTCTTTATAACTGTTTATATGTAAATGATTTTTCAACAGTGATATTTTTTTGATAGTTATCTATATATCAAACATATGTGGATGATTTTGTTTAAGTCGTCAACATAAATTACGTAGACAGTTACTTTTAATCGTCTACATATATTACATATGTAGATGACTTCTTCCAACCGTCTCCATATCTACATATGCAGACGGCCTTTGTAAGTTATTTACAAATATTTTTTTGTAGACGGCTGTAATTTTAGCTGTCTACATATACTTTTTTTGTAGTGTTTAATGTCTCTTGATCTTATAAATAGTTTTTAACTTTCTATTTCTTTTTTTCTTCATAATTTTTTATTTACATATATATATTAAGAAACAAAAAAAAAAATAGGCTGATAGCAACACTGCAACGTATACGGGGCCATAGCCTTTATGGAGAGGATACCTTAAACACTGAGGGTGATGATCAATAAATTAATAGTTTACGGTGATAATAAATTACATAGAGAAATACACAAGCCAATCTTCTTAAATGAATAGCCAAAAAATGCATTTCATAGCCTAGACTTAGGTGGAAGAAGGGGCCACTAATTGGACTCTGCACTTCTTCCCAACTGCAGCGTAGAGTGCTTCGCTTTGCCATCCATATAGCCATCGAAGTGGTTCTCATGTATGCCATCCGTCCCCGGTGTCGATAGACAAATGAGAAAGATTTAGGGTTCATTTGGTTACTTGTAATTTTCAAAGATTATTTTTTATAAAAAATTTAAATATGTAATTACTTAGTTTTACTCTACGAAAATATGTTTGTAAGTACTTACTTATGTAGTACGTAACTGCGTAAGTATGTACTTTACACACTGCGTAAGTATGTACTTACAGAGCTACATGTGTAACTGCGTAAGTATGTAATTCTTGTAATTGTGTAAGTATGTAAATACATACGCAGTTACACATGTAACTCTGTAGCTACATAGAGATTTTTTAAGTTTGTAACTCTGTAAGTAGGGCTTACCTAGTTATAGACTTACATAGTTTCAGAAGGACTTATCTAGAGCTTACCTAGTTACTAGAGCTTACCTAGTTATAGAATTACATGTGTAGTTCTTGTAATTGCGTAAGTATGTAGTTACAGAGTTACATGTGTAACTCTATAACTACATGTAAGTGTGTAATTACACATGTACATATTATGTAACTACACATGTAACTATGTAATTACATACTCTGTAACTACACATGTAATTATAGAGTTATATAGTATGTAACTCAGGGACTCTGTAACTAAGTAGGTCCCTAGTAACTAGATAATTATAGAGTTACATGAAAGCTTGCCTACGTAAGTGTGTAATTACACATGTAACTCTGTGACTAGGTAAGTCTCTGGTAACTAGGTAAGTCTTTCTGAAACTACGTAAGTCCCTTCTTCTATAACTATATAACTCAGGACTTAAAAATAAGCTTTCCAAAATCAAAGACTGGTTGATAATTTTATCAATAAGTAAGTAAATATTTATTTATGTAAATAATTAAGTATTTACAGAGTTACATTAACTACATAAGTATGTAATTACATACTTATACAGTTATAGAATTTATATACTTATGCAGTAACACGTGTAACTCTGTAAATATGTAATTACACAGTTACACATTTTCACAGGTGAAATAATTGTTGGAGGCACAGTGAATTAAAAATAAATTCTGCATAAAATAAGGATTAGATGGCGACAAAAATTTAAAAATAATGTCAATTTTTTATCAGATATCAACAATTAATTCTCTAAGTTACGTGCATGAGAGAGGAAAAGTTGGTAATATTTTGCCTCGGCGAGGGGCCGTGGATGGGCTAGCCCGAGGTGGTTTCCGGCCCCAGCACCTCGGGCAAGCTCAGACCACCCACCACCACCATCCATTCCTACATGGGTGGAGCCAGGCTATTTCCAGTGGGGTCACATGACCCCATTGGATTTTCATAATTTTATTAAATAAGTTGATTTTTTTTATTAAATTTATTTTTATGATTTTTTTTTAAAAAAGAGAATAATCTCATTGAATTGTAAAATAAAATTATGAGTACATTTTAATTTTTAAAGTGACCTCACTGAATAAAATTAATTTTAGATCCGCCACTGCATTCACATGAAGTCTCGATATTTTCCTCTAGCACATGGAATGTATGAAGGCAAGGGAGTGGCCACTGGATGGACCACTGGATCTATTTGGTGGACCTACATATATGAGTGGAAACTTTCTTTAACTTCGTGGCGAACTAGTCCACCCAAAGCGTGCATGGTGTGGAGCCCTGGCACGAAGCATTAGTCCCAGTATCTTCACAGGTCCTCCTCATCTTCTGATCAGCGTAACAGTGGGGAAACCAGTTTGTGGGTACCGGTCCTCTGTGCTACGCGGTATCTATATACTGTTTTGAGTTTTGAAGAGAAAAGAAGAACAAGATTGCAACTTGCTGGACTGGCTGTCAACGGATCTGCTTGAGCTAAGTTTAGGTGAATTTGATCAAGATCCGACTCGTCAATATAAAATTTCAATTCGACTTAAATTTGAGTTATGTCGGATTGTGTCGGGTCGAATATGATGTTTTTATAAAAATGTAAAATCAGATTAAGATAATTAGACTCGATCTGAATATTTAAATAATAATTAATATATTTAATAATATAAAATTTATAATTTCACTCAATCATATAGAGTTTTGATGTTAATTACTTAAATTATTTGAGAAGAGAAGTTTTAACTTTTAATAAATAAAATAATATAATTTTAAACTAAATAAAATTTAAAATTTGAAAGAAGAAAAGAAAACACTAAAGAACCAGATTGGCCCATCGAACTAATTCAAAGCCCGAGATCAGCACGTAAACTTAAGTTGGGTTAGATTTTTTAGGTCCAACTAAAAAGTTCACGAATCAAAAGAGTTGTTCGTTCGACCCAAAATCGGGTTAAACCTGCAAATCTATCGAACGATCTATTCATAGCAGCCCGTAAAAAAAGTTGAGGAAACACGGCGAAACCTTTGAATGGAGTGGTTTGATTTCTGCAGGAGAGGTCTTCCCGATACAACGGAAAATTACATCAGATCTTCTCCGAAAGGGTTTTTTATTTAAATAATTATATTATATTATTTAATTATTTAAATAATTACATTTTAAAAATTTTCTCAAAATAAACACCAAGTTGCCACGTCGGCAACTTAGGTGACTGAGAGACCGGATGCCAAAATAGGGGCCAATGCCGGCTTTGGAGTCGGCAATGATATTGCCGACTCTAAGCATGTATTGACATTGCCGACTCCAAATGTAAAAAAAAGAAAACCTCTCAAGCCGCGCCCTGTGTTTTCACAGAGAGCCGAAAACACAGAGCGCGGCCTGTCTGTGAAAACACAGGCAGCGCTTCCTGTGTTTTCAAAGAGTAGTTGCCTGTCAAAACACAGGGAATGGTTTTGAACAAGGTTTTGAAAATTTGGACAAGGCTTTCGAAATGTCGACTCCCAAGTCGGCATTCACAATGCCGACATATTATCGTATACCGTCTCCCGGTCACCCAAGATATTTATGTGATAATTTGGTGATTATTTTGAGAAATAAATTTAAAATGTAATTATTTAAATAATTAAATAATATAATACAATTATTTAAATAAAAACATTCTCAGAAAATTTGAGATTTTCCTTTGTTACCAAGTCGATTGCTTCACATATACATAAGCCAAATCATCAAGAAAAAAAAAGGAAAAGACACAAATGTGGGAGCAATCTGCGATTCTGCGGAGACCTGCCTAGCTAGCTAGCTGCTGACGGCGCCCTCTCTCTTTCATCGCCCGCCGTATAAAAGCGAATTCGTGGAGAAGCAGGTCGGAGACGACACCGTGAGTGGGCACATCTCCTCGTTGGGCAGGTCCAGGAGGGTCATGTCCATGTAGGTCGCCGTCACATCAGGCAGCGGGAAGTCGCCGAGCAGGTACTGCATCACCTGCCTAATGGTCGGCCTCGCCGCCGGCAGCTGATGGGAGCAGAGCAGGCCCAGCTTCAGCACCAATTCCATCTCCTCCGGCGGGTACTCGCCCATCAGCTTCGGGTCGGCGCACTCGCCGATGCCGTCCCCCTTCCAGTTGCTAAGCGCCCAGTCCAGGAGCACGGTCTCGCCCTCCGCCGCCTGGTTCTCGATGGGCCTCCTCCCGCTGGCGACCTCCAGCAGGAAGACCCCGAAGGCGAAGACGTCGGTGGCCTTGGTGGCCCTGCCGGACCTCGTGAGCTCCGGCGCCATGTACCCCATGGTTCCCGCCACATGGGTCGTCTGGGGGTCGTTCCCATGATCGGACAGCCTCGCGAGGCCAAAATCACCCAATCTCCCGTTTAAGTCGCTGTCCAGCAGCACGTTGCCGGCCTTGATGTCCCTATGGATGATTACCTGCTCCCATTCTTCGTGCAGGTAGAGCAGACCAGAAGCCACCCCCTTGACGATCTGAAACCTCTGATACCAGCTGAGCCCCGGTCCTCTCCCTTCGAAGAGGAGCTTGTCCAAGCTGCCGTTGGGCATGTAGCTGTAGACCAGGATCAGCTCCTTTTTCCGCTGGCAGTATCCGAGCAGCTGGACCAGATTCCGGTGGCGGAGCCGGCCGATGCTCACAATCTCCGCGATGAACTCCTTCATCCCCTGCTTCGACCCGGGGGAGACCCGCTTGACCGCCACCTCCATGTTGGAAGATGGCAGCACCCCTCTGTAGACCCTGCCGAACCCCCCCTTCCCCAGCAGCTCCTTCTCCTTGAAACCTCCGGTGGCGGCATACAGCTCCCGGTAAGAGAACCGGTGAGGCCCGTATCCCATATCCCACCTCTCCTCTTCCCGGGGGCGGCGGCGGCTGGTTTTTTCTTCCTCATCATGATGAGCACGGCGGAAGCCGTCACCGCCAGCACCACCATCAGTGCTCCGCCTACGGACCACCAGAGAGCCAGATATTTCTTGGGCTTGTCTGGTGCCGGCGGCGGGAAAGGCCGGGAAGGCGAGGAAGGAGTAAAAGGAGGCGGGGAAGGCAGGGAAGGCAGGGCGGTCATGTTGAGGGGGCGAGCCTGCCCGTTCATCCGAAAGCTCCAACCAAGAATGTAATGGGAAGCCAAGAGCAAGCCTGTCGAGGAGGAGAACCCCACGTACATCTTATCCTTTATTATCTCAGAAAGATTGATGGTGGAGGACATCAGGGGGATCCTGGGCTTCTCCACCTTCGAGGGAGACAAGGTAACGTTAAACCTCATGTCCCTGCTGTCGTACTCCACCCAGACCTGCATGGATTCGCCGCTGCTCAGCGTCAGGTTCATGAACCCGTTGCCCCCGGCGTAGTAGCCAGCGGCGGTGGTGTTGACGGACCTCACGCTGTT
The DNA here is from genome assembly GCA_014218235.1 of Colocasia esculenta. NCBI lineage: Eukaryota > Viridiplantae > Streptophyta > Magnoliopsida > Alismatales > Araceae > Colocasia > Colocasia esculenta. The sequence goes on along the minus strand of CM024753.1, from coordinate 26,430,574 downwards.
GGCGTCGATCCCGATGGTGTTTTCGTCGAAGCCCGCGACGTCGGGGCTGTCGGCAGTGGCGAGGTCGACGGCGACGAGGTTGTCGGTGGAGTTGTTGCGGGTTCCGTTGCGGACGCCGCCACCGCCACCGCTGTTGATGAGCTTGTTGGACGGGGAGACGACGAAGGCGATGCTGTTGTTGTTGAGCTGGGTGTCGTTGTAGACGATGCCGAAGACGAAGACGCAGGAGAAGGAGAAGGGGCTACCGGGCGGGGAGGGCTTGAAGCGGATGGGGGCCGGGTAGAAGGCGTGGCCTCTGCGCTGGCCGGTGGTGTTGGTGAGCTCCAGGAGGCCGCCACCGGTGATCTCCGCGGCGCCCTCCGTGCTGAGATTTGCCCCCAAGAAGCCATTGAAGACGAAATCGTTGTCATCGGAGGCGCCTGGTTGGAGGAGGAGGAGGAGCTGCAGAAGCAGCGGGAGCAGCAAGGAGGGGAGCTTCAGAGCCATGGCGGCGGTGGAACATAGAGGAATTGCTATGCGGTGGGGATCGATTTGAGACGACGGATAGGTTCGGACTCCATCCACATGGCTGCTCCCATCTCCGCCCCGGCACAGCTCGCACCTTCTGACTGGTCAACCAGGAGAACCTGTTAGACGCGTCACTGTGCAAGTCAAGACCGGAATCGACGTTAACTCCAAAGTCCAAACTATATGAATCGGGATCCACTCATACGTAAGAGCACCAAACTCTCGTAGTCCCTCTTATAACCGCACATCAAATGTCTCGGATTCTTTTTTCAAAACATCTTGTTCTTTGGAAATTTGATCTTAAGGTTAAAATATAATTATAAACACTAAAATAAGATCATAAATTATTAGAAATATTAATACCAAAATATAACAATAAACACTTGAATATAATCATAGCACTAGAATATTACCGTCAATATTATGTTGTATTCAAATATTTATGATTTTATTTTTGATGTTTTATATTTTTATAATTTATAGTTATATTTTAATATTTATAATCATATTTTGATGTTTATAATGGTTTAACCTAAAAAAAAGGTTTTTAAGTAAAATAACATTTTAAAAAAGAGGTTCGAGACATTTGATACAAAGTCCAATTCTCCTCTATATTGAGAGGATCTAGACTCAAATTATATATATATATATATATATTACTACAGTATGATAGTATTGTAGTACAATGCCGATGGATTTCGATCTCATGATTAGAAAAAAAAATTTCTATTTAAGAGCCAATGACTACGATACCGCATAACCTAATATTTCACAATATATATATATATATACATATATATATATAGATAATTAATTAACAGTCCGTAATAGATATTTGATTTATTTTCTAATCCTTAACAGAATTGTAACTCATTACAGTAAGTGTTATCTCTAGTTATAGTGTACATTAAATTTGTTCCAGTCAAAACCTCTCTATTACAGTTAGAGACTTCTAATTATTTATCATATATATATATAGAAATTGTGTTAGAGAAGTTTTTTACAAGGAAACGCAGCCATGGGTCCTACCATGATAGAAAAAAAAAAAAAAGAGAAGACGAAGTGAAGGAAGACAGAATCATACAGAGCATAGAGGAGCCCCTGTTGGGGGTTGCAAGGAAGCCTCTTGACTCTTGAGACCATTTGGCATCATATGAGCAGCTTGCTTATCTATTTGTGCGGGCTCACCATCTTTCAACGATGACCTTGACTTCTGCTGCATCCCTTTCTCGAATAACTCTGTTGGTGGTCTTTTGGGGATTTTAGGCTTCTGGGAGATGTGCCGCGTGGAATTTGGAATAGGTAGGTGCTTACGGGACCATGTCAAAAATGACCTTAACACAGATCATAGCATTTAGAGATAATGAGATAACTTGTATGTAGGGCTAACTGAATTCAAAATCTCGATATTTTGACTTGATTTTGATAAAAGATTATTGATTGAAAATTAAAAAATGATATTGATAATTTATTAAAATTGATTTCGAATATTTCGATATATTATCTAAATCGAAATCGAAAAAAAAATAATCAAAATCAGAATCGATATCGATTATTTTGATAAATTATTTATAAATTCAAAAAATAAAGTCATGATAAACACTTTAGTTTATTGAGATTTTAGTTCTAATAATATAATCGAAATCGGAATTAACCGTTCCGATTTTATCGGAATCGAATTTATATTTTGAAATCGAAAATAGTGTTTTCAATTCTGAATCTAACCCGGTTGCAACCCTACTTGTAAGGGTTGTCTCACTCGCATCGTCATTATAACTGAGGCATGAGAACTAAACTCATTGGTGGGTCAGTCTTTCACCTCCATCAAGTAGAAGAGAAAGACTTAGCGCATTTTCAGTAATTAGATTGCCATTTTATCACTCCTCATGTGAGGGGTGCCACATAGACTTAGTGTCTAGTCATATTGCACTTAAATACAATAAGAAAATATATTAAGTCTTTCTCCAAGCAGAATATATACTTCAGAAATACAATTCTAAGTAATGGTTTGATCGATCTTGGTTTTGAAGGCCCTGCATATACTTGGTCAAATAAAAGAAGTGATTCCATCATTAAGGAAAGGCTTGATAGGACTTTTGCTGCCTACTTTATCCAAGAACTGTTGTATTTCAGTTGCCAAATTTATGAGTGATCAGTGTCCCATACTCCTGAACACAGAGGGATAAACTATTTTCATTCTATTGTCCTTAATGGGCGCTCTTACAATAGGATAAGCTAGGTTAAGCTTCAAGATGGGACTTGGACTGGAGATAGTCAGTGCATCACCAATCTTTTCACTCACTATTGTGACCAAGTCTACAAGAGATCAAAATACTTATCCCTAACTTTGAGGACTTGTGTTTTAAATCTATCCTGAACTCTAAAGTTGCATCTCTATCCTCCATTCCATCTTCAGAGAAAATGAAGTCAGTCCTTTTCAGTTATAAATCTAGGAAAGCTCCTGGTCCTCATGGTTTCCCCCCTTTCTTCTTCCAAAAATTGGTATCCAGTGGCAAATCAAATTCACCCAATTAATTCAAGCTTTCTTTAGAACAAAGTCTCCTCCCAGATGGCATTAATCATACTGATCTAATCTCTCTAAGTCTAAAAAGGCTCCTTGCTTTAGCTCCAGATCACTTTCAGGCCTACATCTTTATGTAATGTCATCTATGAATCCATCTCAAAGATCCTTGCAAATAGAATCAAACCCTTTCTCTCTATGCCACATCTTTCCATCATTTGGCCCAAAGAGGAAGATACATTTCTGTTCTTGTGAAGAAAAGATAGTCAAAATGATCGAAAATTGGAAGGTGAACACTGTCACAAGCAGGGAGAGAACTGTTCTTGGAAGCACATAAAGTGCCCACATCTTCCATGGGGGTTTGGGGATAAAAGATCTTGGCCTTCAGAATAAAGCTTTCACAGTGAAATTGGCTTGGAGATTTCTTGAAGATGATTTCTCACCTTGGTCCTCACTGTGGGAGCTAAATACTTATAAAAAATCTGACTATTGAAAGCAAAGAAAACTCATGGATCTTCCCATGTCTGGGCTACTTTATTATCAGTTAAAGAAGATATCAGGAAGGGAACTACTTGGTCCATCAGAAATGAAAGGCAAATTGATATTTGGAAGGACATATGGGTGCCAAATCAATTATTCCCACTGAAACATGTGCCTGCTCTAATTGGTAAATGTCCTCGGAGAGTAATGAGCTATTCAGGAAGGGGAAATGGAACAATGGCATTCGAAGCCTGATTTTTTAAGAGAAGTCAACAAAATATGATCCGAAATATCTACACTCCTACTCAATGTGTTGATAGAGGGACATAAGAATGTGGAAATGTGCTTATGATGGGAATTTCTCAGTACAATCAGCTTATAGGACTTATATCTGATCCAAGCCTTCTTCCCTTTATCTATTCCCCAAAGAAGAGTTGGTCAGTTATTGGGAACTCCAAACTCAAATAGAGATTACAATTGGGAGTCCTCCTTTTTCACCTGGAAGGTGCCTGAGTAATGCATTATCTGTGGATGTAGAATCTAGAAAGTGACTAAAGAGGTGGATCATACTTTAAGCATCTCCTGTTTGAGTCTGAACTTGCTAGAGCCACCTGATTAGCTGCCCCCCTTTTGGTTACCTCTCATAGTGGAGTGCAAAGACCTTTGAGCAAAAGACATGAGGAATGAGCCTCACAATCTCTATCTGCAGAAAGATGTTAATCTGCTAACTCAATTAATGTTTGATCATTGCTTGGTCTTTGTGGAAAGCTAGATGTGGAGTATTTGATAAGAAGCCTTGAAGCCACCTAAAACCCAATCCATCATTGCTAAGGCACTTTTAGAATTCCAAGAAAGAGTGAAGGGTTCAAAAAAGTCAGCTGGTTCTGCTCAACCTTCTAGTGCTAAGTGGTCTCCTTTGACTGAAGGCTCCCTTAGGATCAAAAGAAATGGGGCTATAGGAATGCCTCTACATCTGTGGGATCATTCTTAGAGATAGTTCAGGCTTTCTTGGTCTAATTTTATCCAAACCCCCTTCCTCCCTGGCTCCTCCCACTTATTTATGTGGAAGCATTGGCTATTCTCGAGGGAATTAAAATTCCTTCCAACCAGTGTAGACTAGTTACTCTGGAAAGTGATGATCTATGCCTCGTCAACGTCATCTCAGGTCACTGCAAGCCACCCTGGCAAGTTTCTTCAACATTGAAGACTGCAAATTTATTCTTAAATCGAGTTTTATTTCTACAGTTTTGCTCCCTGCTCTTGTAATGCTGCTACTCATGCAGCTGCCAAATGTGGTCTTCGTCTCTCTAGAGGCACCTTCTGGCCTCCTTTGGAGTTGCCAAGTTGTATTAGATCTTGCAATCCGTAATCTACTTCTCTCCGGAGCATTGCTCTATTTCAATGCCAAAAAAAAAAAAGGACCTCTCAAACTCTGCACAGGCCAGTACTATGTTCTTCGTCATGTAAAAAATTGTAATGACAGTGACAATGACATATAATTGGTGGGGATTTTTGGTTTTGAAATTTCTCATGCATACCTTTTATAGGTAAGCCTATTTCTATGTAGCCTTTTTCTCACTTTCTAGTGTTGAAAAATTGATAGCAAGTAAGGTCGGTGGTACCATGTTGTACTCGTGTGATACGATCGTGCCGCACCATGTCTAGACATTTATGAGGCCTAGGCATAGTCGACACGAGCACCTTGGGCCGATGCCTCCTCCCAATACAATGCAACATCACCTAGGGGGGTATATACACAAGAAAGTCTTTGGTTTTAATCCCCTATAGTCTCTCATATTTAGAGATTAACCCCTTATTTAGATATTTATTACAATCTCCCATAATCTGATCACGTAATTATTTATTAGAAGAAAAAGATGCAAAATAGATATTTTATCAAATAGATGTGTAATGGAAGCAGTAGTAAGACTATGATAGATCGAAGGGGAGCGAGGCTGTAATGACCCGAGGATTCGAAACCCGGAAGGCCTTCCAAGTTTCCAACCCTTAGACTGCCACCCATCAGTTGGAAGACTTGGAAGGGTTAGAAAAGTAGTCTAATGAGATAAACAATGAATTTAAATAACTATGATAAGAGGTTGGTATATTAAATAAAGTAATTATATACAACATGTCCCAAATAAAAGTATACAGGAAGAAAATTGCAATCCTTAAAGGGCATACCCTGAGACTTTGCTAAACATAGCTCTCAACTCACACTAATACAAGAGCACTCACGCTCACACACTCACACTCTCACACTGCTGGCCTGCAACACAAGGTGCAACTAAGATGACTACACTAGCTACTACAAAACAATGGAAACAAAACAATACCAAGACCACCAACCAGGGTCGGGCCACACACAACTCCTGCACAACCACACACACGTCGAGACAATGAGCTCACAGAAATCACGGAGCAATCACATGAGAATAGAGTCTCACCACATAAGCACGACCACCCCGGACCTCCACAAGGTTGGGAAGCCACATAGAGAACAACCCAGACCTAGGCACTCCATGAAGACGAGAAACACACACAGATACCACCACGAATGGGCATTAGGGAACGAGTTACAGAACTGAGGTCGGGGCCCACACAAGGCACACCGAGAGAACACTTGAGTTGAAAACCACCAAAGTCACACATGAGTCGTGAAGCACTCCACACCATCTCTCGTACAACAACTAGAGATGGGGTCACACTCGCTCCATCCCTCGGAACAACAACGAGGCTAGAGGCCCAACTCATCATAGGAGCCAAAAGCACAGGTCCATAAGCACGGCCCAACAGAAAGCACAGGTCCATAAGCACGATCCTAAAGAGTGAGGCCAGTGATCCACCACAAGAACACAACACAACAACAACAACTACAGCCTGGCAAAGCTACGGCCCACGCGCGACCCCCTCTATGTGGCTCTGAAACCAATGCAGAGTGAGGCAGTGAGAAATTGGATTGACTGGGTCGCACTGGGAAGAACAACACTAAAACCACCTTGGTGTCCAGCCCTAGCCAGAGGGCTCTACAAACAACTTAGTGTCGCTATCCCACTGTCTTTTACCCTCAGCTCAACTCGAGCATGCTCATAGCTTGGAGTACTCCCTTCATACGCTCGGGAGGATGGGGGTTTTGGGAAATGGCAACAACTCAACACATCGAACAAGCCCTCAAGTGTAGAGCATTGGGCGAACAAAGAACAAGTGGGGCAAACAACAATAAGTATATAGATAGGACATGTAACAACCCTGGGTATTTATGCCCAATATAGCTCCATACCTAGACCCACCTCTCGCGAACAAATCGAAGTCTCGCAAGGGCTAACTCTCACAAGTGTCCAGTAAGAATATAAAAGACAACCACAAGAGTATAAGCCACAAGAAAGTACATGTGCTCATACCTATAAACAACAAATTACAGTGTCCTAATATATTATTACATGTTCAAGAGAAAAGTACAACTACCTGGGGCATACCTCAAGGGAGCAAGCTCACACAACAACAACTACGACTCAACTGCTAGTGGTACAAGTCTGCCACAATGCCACTGTAAGCCACAAGCACGGCTAGCACCTGAAAAGAACTGTAAGGGATTGAGCTTCAACAAGTCACAGGCTCAGCAGAGACCTCCTAAAAACAACACCTTGAAACTGAAGAGACTTCAACCCCAGAGGGTCCCACTGGCAACACCGATAGCCAAACCACAACATGCTCACAATAACATGATTAAACTACAATAAAATATAATCACACCAGCTAACACAGTCCTCGAAAAGTAAGAGAAAACAACATGACTAGCTTAGCACCACTAGTCCGCCCGACAACCGAAATGCCCAGGCCACAAGCCTCACAGGCAAAACGCCCCCGAAGGTTAACAGGACTGATACCGGAGACCACTCCATCACACCACACTAAAACAATAATCAGAAGCTTACCCATAGAAGGGTAAAACACAACAAGTGGAAGGTCACACCACACGATCTCCACAGAGCACAACTCTACCTCAACACCTAAAAAGGTTGGTACACGGCGTACCACAACAACGGTTACCCACAAAGGGTACAGGTACTACCACCACGAGGTACCACCACAAAACCATAACCTCAACTGTGCCACAACCAAGGCACACTACAACGAGTAAAACCACTACGGTGAGTCACCACTCACAAGCCACAACCACTGGCAAAGTACGAGTCGGAAAGGAACAACGCCACCACACGGGAATGAACTATTGGTTCATGACGCCAGTATCCAACCCGGACAACACAACACAAGAACCACCTCTCAGTCTCATAGCCACGGACCACAAAGTCCAGCTACAGCTCCACAAACAAAAAAAGCCAACCAACTGTGGAGACTAACCAACACCACACCTGCAGACCACACAGCTGCAGGCCCATGCCTGGCACCTTTAGGGACTTCGGCCCAAGCTCCCTAAGTGAGGCACTAAAACACGACTAGCTGGGGACCAGTACGTCTACTGGTGTCCGTCCCCCAACCACGAGCGCGCTACAAGCGACCAAACACAAACTCAACACAACACACAAGTCACTAACCCACTACTGTCTTTCCTCAGCCAGACATACAACTCAAGCACAGGAGTAAGGTGTCCAGGAAGATGACACAGACCTCAACGGTACACACACAGTACCGGACAAATCCCGAGCACAACAAACACAACGTGCCTGGCTCACAAAGAACTTGGGGTACCCGACGAAGAGGTATTTCAGAATAGTGTCGGAACACCAAACTCGGCAAACACACCAACCACGGAACATACTTAACTCACTTATAAACTCTCTACTCATAATCACGATAAATTACATTTAACTTGCTTGTCATTGGTCATCACATGACCTCCATAGAAACACACACTACCATGCACCTTCACCTCATTACTTAATACAAATAACATACTTAACATGATTAACATAAAACACTACCATTCATAATCAATCCATCAACCCTACACATGCTTTACTCACAATAACCATCTTAAACAACATCAAAAATACTAACAAAAGACCAAGGCTAGGTCCACACTGGACCCTCACTGCCCAAGCAACACAACTCACACCACTAAAGTTGAAACGTGATGAACATAGGCGTCACCTTTAAAACGCGACGACTTGTCTAGACGCGACCACAAGTCAGACGCGACAGGGCCCAGTGCCGCTACTAATCGTGACAGCCCGATACGTCCCCTTCAAGCCAAACCCGACAGTCGGAGTTCAAATCACGACGACGTGATGCATCGCGACAACGCAAGTCGGTTAACACACTCATGAATACGACATGACAAAGCAATGCGTTCACGACAATCGATAATCACCAATAATACCAACCTAAATGCAACGACCATAATGTGCGTTTACGCCAACTAAAACAGCACACCAATCGGAAATAAAAATGCGACGGCTCACGACGTTGCGTTCAAAACATGAACGCGATAGTGCAACCCGTCGCGTTCAAAACACGACAGTCTGACTATACAGTCGGCTGGGCCTTCCTTCCTTCTCTAGAAACCATGCATACTCACCATGCAAACCACATTTAAGCTCATAAAATGATAGTTGAGCTACCACAAACCATCATACATGCTTTTCTAACTTCAAAAGCATTTAAATCAAAGTAAAACACAAAGGAAGTCTCCCTACCACTTAAACGAGCTCGAAGAACACGAGAAGACCACGCCGCCGCATGTCCACGCTCCGGACACCTTCCTCGCATGGAACCCGCGCCGCACGACCCACTAGGAAGCTGATTTGCCAAAAAAACCCTCAAGCAACTCCCACTCTCGTCAGACAGAGCTTCTCTGCTCTGTCTGGCCGAAACACCCCGCTTTAAAACCAGAGCCTAAATCGCGACGTATGCAGACGTCGCGTTTAAAAGTTAAACACGACCACCCTCACCGTGACCAATTGGAACCAAAGCGCCACGCGTCACAAAGGCGGTTCGGTGAATCGTGACGTAGGAGCCATTGTAAGATCCGGCTCCCTTGGGCCTTGGCCCTTGGCCCCATCCTCAAGGTCGCGACGGACCTGCTGATCCCGACAGTGTCACGATAGCAGGGCTGGTCGCAACATTGTTATTGTCGCGCCCGTCGTGGATGTCGCATCCTTAACGGGCCGTCTGGAGGCGACACGACTTCATTCTGACCATTCTGACCGCTTGTCCTTCCCTGTCAGAACGACCTGTCGGGTGTTAGCGCGTACAACGTTGACGTGACCTGGCAGGCCGTCGCGTTCTGGTTTGACGGGTCTTTGATTTGACCACTTTTGGGGTCGCGACCTGGGGTCGGTCCGCGACATAGTGTCGCGACCTCTGGAGCTGTCGCGACAAGGTTCTTGTCATGCCGCCCCGACCTGTCGCGTTTCGGGGCCGTCGTTCAAAACTAGGCAGGCGCCCATTTCCCCCTTTCCCTTTCTCCTTTCCCTTCTTCTTCCTTCTTCTTCCTCCTCGAGCTCCCTTGCTTTCTCCAGTGGGTTCGGGCGAGGAGGTGCGTCCCTTCGTGTAGGCGACGTCCTCGTGGTGCTTGGAGCGAGGAGGTGGCGGCCATTCCTACGAGAAGGCCCCACGGTTTGCTCTACTCTTTGAGGTAGGGACTTCCCATCTTTCTCTCGTTCTAGCATGTTCCCCTCCCCCTTGTGATTCTTGTTTCTTGGCCATGGTTGGGGTTGAGAGTGAGAGATCCATGCCTCGTTTGTGGAGAGGTTTCCCTTGAGTGTAGCTCTCCATGTTTAATGCATGAATCGTAAGGTTTTGAGGGTGGTTTGCCTATTTTCATGCTTTCCTAGTGCTTACCTAGAGCGTTACATAGCAGTCTCGCTATTCTCCCTGCTTTCGTGTGTGTGCTCCTAATTCTGTAGTTGACATTTATTTCCCTTACATATTATGTTAGACTTGTTTATAGCCCTTCCGGGTCCCCGGATCCATGGGCGGCGACAATGAAAATCGGGTCCTCGGTTGGATCCGGGAGTCAGATTCTCGGGGTTGTTACAGCCGTCGCGTTCAAAACACGATGACACACCCCCGTCACCTTCTTCACCAAAAAAATCTACAAGCCTCATGGGCCAAAACCTAAGGCCCACACAACCCACACAATAGCCAGAAGCCACAACCTAAGCCTAATGACCCCACATTGGCCAAGGGCACCACACCAGAACCAGATCGCAACATTACAGGACAACTAGTGTAACGGACCTCACCATTCAAACCCGTTAACCTAATAACGAGCTTGACCCGACTCCACCTCCCGCGAACGAGTCGTAGCCTCGCAAGGGATATCATTCACATGTCCGTAGAAATATAAAGGAAACAACTCAAATATGCATAGATTCTACATCTCACAAATATTTACATGAAATATACATAGCCAGTTCTCAACTAGAGTCAAGTACAAGGTACAGTAACCTGGGGCATACCCCGAGGTGAACAGAAAGAACAGATTACACTGCTGGTGGTGCAGACCCAACTCCGCTACGATGCGGCCCCGAACTAGACGAAGGGAGGGAAGCCTTCTGCTCTCCCTAAAATGAAAGGGGTAGGGGTGAGTCTCACAAGTCACTGGCTCAGTAGGAAAAGTCCCCAAAAGTCGTACAAAACCAAACTCATAAAGTGCAGTAACATGAAGCTACGCTAGGCAATTTATAGAACTATCTATGCATGGTATTAAAGCTATAAATAATAATGATCACTAACTATCAACTGAAAACAACCTTCAATAATAAACGACAAACCTCACCCAAGTGTATGAGCTAGAGTAGAAAATGCCACACTCGGGTTACGAAGACTGGTTCGTGACACTAGCAACTAACTCGGACAAACCACACATGACTACCTCTCAACCTCGCAGCCATGGACGAAAGGTCCATCTGTCGCTCCACCACAACAAGCCAAGAAACTGTGGAGACCACCAACACCACTCCTGCAGACCACACTGCCGCAGGCCGAAGCCTGGCACCTTTAGGGACTCTGGCCCGAGCTCCCTAAAGTGAGGCACTAGAAAATAGGACTAGCTGGGGCCCAGTACGTCTACTGGTGTCCGTAACCCCCAACCACAAGCGCGCTACAAGCGACAAACACAAACTCACACAAGTCGTTGTCCCTCTGCCGTCTTTCCCTCAGCCGAACGTACAACTCTACACAAGAGTGAGGGTGTCCAGGAAGACGACACAGGCCTCGACGGTACACAAGTATCGGGACAAGCCCCGAGCACTAACGTGTCTGGCTCACACAAAACTTAGGACTCCTTACTGTAGAGGTAACCACGGTAGGCGTCGTATTACGCGCCACACACACAAAAACCATGTGAACACCGATGTCCTCAGTCTCAACAAGTACCAATGCACGTTTATCAATGCTACGGATAAAAAATAAGACCAAACGATAACTGCATAGCCATGCACAAACCTTCAGCCCTCGGAGGCCTGAACGTGACGGGGGCTTCTATCGCCTTCAGAACGCGACGCCTCGATATAGCGCATTTGTAGACGTGTTTCCCGTTCCCTTTTTAGGGGAGACGAAGAACAGTCCACAAAGAGGGTGGTGATAAAAATAAAAATATGGTTGCGAAATGTGTGTGGAATGTATGGTGTGTGGATATGGAGTGTGAAAAGCGTAAAGTAAAGAAAAAGAAACGTGATCGCCAGGCACGCGAGGGTGTCGAATGGAGACGCACGGCAAGGGGTGCTGGATGGAAGGAGTGATCGCGAGCATACCTTTTTAGCGGGGAGATTGCACGGGGGATGATGTGGCCCTATCTTCCTCTACGAATATGGCCGGCCGCGGTAGAGGGCGTTTCCTCGTTTGGTTACCCTTGCAAAAAAGATGAATAAGAATGGGGATTAGTGTAATGAGGCGTGTAGTACCGAATCCCGAATAAATAAATGAATGAGTAAAATGGGGAGGACTCACCGTATGGTGGTTTTTAAACTCCTAAAAATGTTGTGTGTGTGTGTGTATGCATGCATGTGTGTAAAAAAGATTAAAGGAGGGCCACGTGGGGCTCAGAGGAGGTGAAAATGTAAAGAGCCCGTGGGGCCCGGAGGAAATGAAAATGCAAATAAAAGAAGAAAGAGGAAAAGGGGGGGGGGGGTGCTTCCCCAAACGTTGGTGCGGCGCGACGGGCTGTTGCCGGTTGGACGGAGGAAGGAGAGGAGGGAGACGCTCCCGCCTCGCGCGTGGAATGGAAGGAGACGACGGCGTTGGACTCCGAGGAAGAAGAATGGACCGGTGAGTTATAGCTCGGAGTCGAGGTGAGGATCCGGCAGGGCTTCGCCGCTTCGTAGAACCCCCCCTGAACAAATGACCCTCGGGTCCAATTTATAGGCAACAGATTCTTGAATCGTGTCCAAACAGAAGTCGCGATTATGAATTGAATCACGTCCGGGCGGCAGACCGCGATTAAGAAAGTTAAACCGATGTGATGGGTGCATGATGGCGTAGCCTTAGCTATGCTTTAGAATCACGTCGGGCCAGGCCGCCGCAACTTGAATCGCATCAGGCCAGGCCGCCGCGACTTGAATCGCGGCGGGCCGCCCGGACGCGATTACAATATGTGTGGTCCCGAGGCAACTGACTCACACACACGCTGTCTGCTGACGTGACATTTGGATTTGACTTCTAAATCGCGTCTACTGACAAGGACGCGATTCAGGAATTGTCATGATTGCACAATGATTCGACGACTTTAGGGGGGGCGTAACCTTTTTTACTTTGAACCGCGTCCAACTAATTGGACGCAATTTCAATTAAACATAAATGTGTTCGCCAAGCACGCCGCCTTTATGGTCGCGTCCTGCATGGCCAACGCGACAGGTCGCGCCCCTTGGAGCTGTCGCAACAAGGTTCCTGAATCACGTCCGCCAGTCCGGACGCCTTTCAATGAAGTTGTTCATGGGCCTCCGCGATCGAACCACCTTGAAGCGATGGAGAAGCACCCGGAAGAAGAATGGGTGAGATCCAGAAATATTGGAAAAACACTCTTGCGAGGAAAAAAAGAGGGCCATTGTGGCGTTATGGCGCAATGTGAAATTTGCCCGCGGTGGAGTCGAATTCGCATGCCTACAACGTTCTGAACAAGAACGCGACGGGCGGGCTGTCGCGTTATGAACGCGATGCCCTGGTCCATCGCCTTCACAGACAGAACCCTAAAACCTGGATTCCATCTTTGAAATCCCCATGCAAACCATGTATTCTTCCATAAAAAGCAGATATACACACTCTAAGCAATACTCTAGCATTCTATCCATCATCTACAACACATATAACAAGCTAAACATGCTTGACCGATCATTCACAGCGAGAAACATGGTCGAATCTCCCAAAACACGAAGAACGACGATAACTTAACATTTCCTCCACTTCGTACCACGTCCTCGCAGTGAGACCACGCCAAAAACAGCTCCAACACCCAGAATCACTCAAGAACCACGGCAAAACCTCTTCTCCTTGGCCGAACAGAGCTTGTTGGGATCTGTTGGCTGACCTAGGTTAATAGCCCCTCAGCGTTGAGAATGCGATGCACCCTGTCGTCGCGACCTGAACGCGACGGGTGAGGCTGTCGCCTTCTCATTGCTGACGCCAGTAGGCCGCGCTAGCGCGCGCCACGCGGCAAACATGCAGACGAAGACCCGGAGCGGCGGTTTCATGAACGCGACGCCCTGGACCGTCGCGTTTAGAACGCGACGCCCAACTCTGTCACGTTCATAGATAGAGAACTAGTGGGTGCTCTGGGCCCAATATCTCGGCCCACAAAGCCCCACAACCTGCGTAAAAACCCGTAACACGAGCCACATGCCACACACTGGCCACCACAACCACTAAACCTCGATCCGAACGGTCAATATGCTACATTACTATCACCTAAACGAAATTCATCCTCGAAATTTAAAAGAAATCTAAACACAATAATTTTAATTAACATGCATGGTACTATCACCTAAAAGAATTTAAAAGCTTACTCAAACAAGTATGGATACGCTTTCATCATTCCTCTGCCAATTCCCATGTGTCTTCTCCACCTTGTCTGTTTTCCCATCTAATTTTCACTAGTTTGATCTCTTTATTTCTTAGCTTTTGGTTCTACGTCCTGTAATCTGTACTGGATACTCTGGCATTGTCATGTCTGATTTCAAATCATCTCGCTGATAACTGACTATTTGAGAGGGATCTCGAATATATCTTCTGAGCATGGAGACATGGAATACATCATGTGCATCTGTGAAATCTGTTGGAAGATCTAGTCTGTAAGATGTTTCTCCGATTCTTTCTAGAATCTGAAATGGCCAACATATCTTGGACTCAATTTGCCTTTCCTGCTAAACCTTAGCACACATTTGGTAGGAGAAACCTTCAAAAACACATAATCTCCAACTTCAAACTATAGTGGCCTACGTCTGGTATCTGCATACTTTTCTGTCGGCTCTGGGCTGTCTGAAGCTTCTCTTTGATGAATTTGACTATCTGTGAACATTGCTAAATCAATTCTGGTCCCGTGACTTGCCTCTCACCTACCTCATGCCATTCAATGGTGTCCTGCACGGTCTTCCATATAAAGATTCATAAGGTGCCATTCTAATACTTGCATGATAAATGTTATTGTATGCAAACTCTACCATGCCCAAGTGATGCTCCCAGGTACCTCCCCATACTAGACAGCAAGCTCTCAACATGTCTTCTATGGTTTGAATTGTCCTTTCTGTTTGTCCGTCTGTCTGTGGATGATAAGCTGAGTTGTACCTCAATTCTGTGCCAATTACTCTCTGTAAACTCCTCCAGAAACCTGAAGTAAACCTGAGATCTCTATCTGGGACAATTGTTATTGAAATTCTATGCAATGGTACTATCCTATCAACATATAATCTGGCTAATCTGTCCACAGTCAATGACATGCTCACTGCCAATAACCGACACACTTTAGTCAATCTATCCACAAATACCCAAATTCCATTATGACATGTTGCTGTTCTGGGCAAACCAACTACAAAATCCATGACTATGTCATCCCATTTCCACTGTGGAATAGGCAATGGCTGCAATAATTCCCCTGCCCTTTGATGCTCCGCTTTTATTTGCTGACATACCAAACATCTTGATATAAATTCTGCGATTTCCTTCTTCATATTCGGCCACCAAAAATGCTTCTTCAAACCGTGATACATCTTGGTATTGCCTGGATGATAGTGTACCTGGATTTATGAGCCTCTTCTAGTACCTTCTGCCTACCTCGACTTCTGCTGGAACATATAATCGACCTTTAAGTCTAACCACACTATCATCATCAATTGTAACCTCTTCCATTCTTACAATATCCACCAAATTCTCATATGTCCTCTATGCTTCTACTATCTGCCAATACAATGAGGGTTCCACTGCACTGTTTGCTAACACTGCTCGCTGCTGATTATGTGGCACAAATAATGAATTTTCTGATACATCTTCATATAATTTCCATCTCTGATCATCATTTGGTTCATAACTGTCTTTCTGCTTAGTGCATCTACAACAACATTGGCTTTACCTGGATGATATGTTAGGTTGAAATCATAATCTTTTGGTACTCCATCCATCTGCGCTGCCTCAAATTCAAATCTTTTTGTGAGAAAATGTACTTCAAGCTTTTATGATCTGTAAAGATTTCAAACCTTTCTCCATATAGATAATACCTCCACATCTTCAATGCAAACACCACAGTTGCCAACTCTAAATCATGTGTAGGGTAATTTTCTTCATGCCTTTTCAACTGCCTTGAAGCATATGCCCCACCTTTGCATGCTACATCAATACTGCTCCCAATCCTTTTCTGGATGCATCTGTATACAGTACAAACCCTCCACTGCCTGATGATATCTCCAATATAGGTGTTGTAGTAAGCCTCTTCTTCAACTCTGCAAAACTTTGCCGACAATTTGAAGACCACACAAAAGGTACTCCTTTCTTGGTCAATCTAGTCATAGGAGCTGCAATCTTTGGAAAATCCTGGATGAATCGCATGTAGTAACATGCCAGACCAAAAAAACATCTAATTTCTAACACTGTCTTTGGCTCTTCCATTTCATTACTGCTTCTACCTTAGCTGGATCAACTACTACACCCTTTCCTGAAATTACATGACCCAAAAACTGAATCTCATTTAACCAGAATTCACATTTACTGAACTTAGCATACAACTTGTGATCCCGCAAAGTCTGCAATGTAATTCTTAAGTGTGCTGCATACTCCTCTTCTGATGCTGAATATACTAATATATCATCAATAAATACCACAATAAACTGATCCAGATAAGGGTGAAATATTATGTTCATCAAATTCATAATGATGCCGGCGCATTAGTCAGCCCAAATGACATCACCACAAATTCATAATGCCCATATCTAGTCCTGAAAGTTGTCTTGTCAATGTCTTCTTCCTTAATCCTCAACTGGTGATATCTTGACCTCAAATCAATTTTAGAAAATACCCTGGCTGATTGTAGTTGATCAAATAAATCATCAATTCTGAGAAGTGGATACTTATTCTTGATTGTAACCTTGTTCAATTGCCGATAATCTATACACATTCTTAAATTGGCATCCTTCTTTCTAACAAATAGCACTGGTGCTCCCCATGGTGAATGACTAGGTCTAATAAAGCATTTCTCTAACAATTCCTACAACTGTTTCTTCAATTCCTTTAGCTATGCTAGTGCCATTCTATAAGGTGCCTTTGAGATGGCATACTGCCCGACTGCAATTCCACTGTGAAATCCACCTCCCTGTGCGGAGCTAACTCTGACAACTCTTTGGGAACACATCTGCAAATTCTCTAACTACGGGTACCATTTTCACAGACTTACTTAACTCAACTAACTGACTGAAGCAAGATATGCTACACACCCCACATTTAGCAACCTTCTAGCTCTAAGTGCAGAAATAATACACTTAGGAGTGTAGAACGACATACCTTGAAACTCAAACACAGCTCCACTGGGTCGGCAAAATCTAACTCTCTTCTTCCTACAGTCCACCACTGCCCCATAGGCCTCTAGCCAATCCATTCCCAGAATCACATCATATTCTTTCAACTGTAGTGCATACAACCTCGCTGGCAACTGATTTCCTTAACTTACTATCGGAACTCCTTCTAAGTAACAGGAAGTGAGCATAAAACCACTAGAATGAACCTCTACAATCAATTCACATTGTCTCTCCTCTAAGGGACGAATGATACTATCCATGAAATCCTCGGAAATAAACGAATGCGATGCACCCGTATCAATCAACACTCTAGCAGAAAATTCAAAAATATGTAATATACCTTCAATCAAGCTGGATGCCTCCGCCTGTGCTCTGGTAACAGCCATAACTCAACCTCATCCCCTCTGGAAAGGTGGACCTCTACCTCGCTCTGCTACTGGTTGCTGGAATGGCTGCTGCTGCTGCTGTACTTGTAAGACCCGGCTTCCTGGATTTCCGTCCGGTGTCTTGGATGACTGGCCACTAACGCATCCGGGCTAGGCGACACGTTAGTGTCGCGTCATGGGTGTCTGACGTGACAGTCATCCTTTTTGCGACCAGCTTGTGTGTCGCATTCTTGTTGCGCCTTGCTTCTCCGTCGCATCTTCATGTCGCGACCGGTCAACGGGTCGTGACAGTGTTCCATCACTTCGATCGTCTGGTAGCTGTCAAGGTGGCAGGTGTGTCAGTACGACCTGTTGAGTTGTCGCGGCGTCCCTGGGAGACGCGTTCTTGTCGTAGTGCATTGACTCGTCGCGTTAAGGTCCTTAATGTGATGCGTCGCTTCGTCGCGTCTTGTGTGCCAAAGGCTTAAGGCCTTGGCCGGCGACCCCTTCTCCCTTTCCTCCTTCCCCTTTCTTCTCCTCCCCCTTCGGCGGTGCTCCGCCTCCCTCTCTTCCCTTTGTGTGTTTCAGGCGAGGAGGAGGACCGTGCTCATGTTCCTGGTACTGTGGAGCTCACGTGGAGCGAGGAGGAGGTGGCCAATCCGATGTGAAGGGCCCCTATGGGTTGGTTCTTCGGTTAAGGTAGGGATTGATTGTGATCTTCTCGATCGGGGTGGATTGGGAGCCCCTCGTGGTTTCTAGTTAGTTTAGATAGCTTTTCCATGATCCCCTCCTCCGTGTGGTGGTGTTTATGGCTTGTGGGCGGCCCCGGGATGGAGCATCCCGAGGGCCTGCCTCTCTGCTAGTGTCGCGACTGCGGTGCACGTCGCGACACTAGAAGAGGCGTCTGCCTGGTCGATCGCGACCTTGTCGCGACGCGTTGCCCCGTCGCGATAAGGATCACTGTCGCGACGCATTGTCCTATCACGACAGGGTTGCTGTCGCGACGCTCTGCCCCGTCGCGACAGGGTTGCTGTCGCGGTGCCCTTTCCCGTCGCGATGGTATCGCGACGGCCTAGGGGGATGTGACAGTACCTGTAATGTCGCGAATTTATCGGATCCATGTGGATCCTGTGTTTGGTGTTGTGGTGGCCAATGTGTGCCAATGTGGTGTGTTTCAGGTTTTTACGTAGGTTTTGGGGCTTACTGGGCCGGTTGTTTGGGCCCATAGCACCCCTCAGTTCACTATCTGTGAACGTGACGGGGATGGACGTCGCGTTCTGAACGCGACGGTCCTGCATGTTGCGTTCTCGTTGCCGCCCAGAGGCACTGTTCGTCCACATGTGTGCCGCGTGTCGCACGCCAGGCGACCTGCAGTCGTCAGCCCTAGGAAGGTGACACTCAGGTCTGTCGCGATCAGGTCGCGACAGAGGGATTGGTCGCGTTCTTAACCGAAGTAGGTCTTAAACCCTGTTGGCCAGACAGAGCTAGGTATGCTCTGTTTGGCCAGGAGAAGAGCTGCTGCGGCGTGTGGGGGCGATTTGACGGGGAACGAGGTTCTGGGCGTCTTCTCTCCGCGAGGACCGTGCGTGGAGTGGGGGAAACGCCGGAGGATTACTTTTTTTCATGTTCTTCGAGGAGGTAGGGTATTCCACCATTTTATGGGTTGTGGATGGCTTGTTACGATCGTGTAGTGTGTTATTTGATTTTATAACACTAGATATCATACTAGGAGTTACATTAAAGCATGAAAGTGGTGAATTAAACATGGTTTATGTGGTTTGAGGGGGTAATCCGGAGGGTGTTTCCCGGATTAGGGTTCCTGCCTGTGAAGGCGACGGAGCCCCCTGTCGCGACAAGGTCGCGACAGGCCGACCCGTCGCGACAAGGCTTATCATTGCGACATATCGGGGCATCGCGTTCTGATGGCGATAGAGCCCTAGGTCGTGACCTCAGCCGAGAGGTCAGTTTGTGCATGGTTTTAGCGATGTGTTTGTCTGATTATCGTTATACGATGTAAATGGCAATGACAAGTGGTACATTGGCACCTGTGATGCTCTGGGAGCGTGTTGTTTCTGAGGCTAGCGTACTGTTTATGTAGCTAGCGAGTTGTTTGCGTGTTGGCGTGTTGTTCACACGGTGTGTGTGCTGTTCACGTGTTGTGGACAGGCTGTACACGAGGTTGTCGTGAGGTTTCATGTGATTTGTGTAGTGTGCACGTGGTTTTTGTGTGCGTGACGAGTAGTACGACGCCTGCCATGGTTACCTTCTCAGTTGGGTGCCTCAGGTTCTTTGTGAGCCAAGTTGTTAGCTCGGGGCTTGTCCCGGTACTTGTGTTGTACGTTGAGGTCTGTGTCGTCTATCCTGGACACCCTCACTTGTGTTTGAGTTGTACGTACGGCTGAGGAAAGACGACAGTAGGACATCGACTTGTGAGTTTGTGTTTGTCGCTTGTAACGCGCTCGTAGTTGGGGGTACGGACACCAGTAGACGTCACTGGTCCCCAGCTAGTCCTTTCCAGTGCCTCACTCTAGAGAGCTCAAGCCAAAGTCCCTAGAGGTGCCAGGCATGGGCCTGTGGCTGTGTGGTCCACAGGTTGTGGTGTTTGTTGGGCTCCACTATTGTTTGTCTTATTCTTGTGGAGCGGCAGCTGGACCTTTCGTCCATGGCTGCGAGGCTGAGAGATAGACCTGTGTAGTTTTGTCCAGTCAGTAGTTGGTGTCGCAAACTAGTCTATGTGGCTCGAGTTTGGCAGTCTCTACTTTAGCACGTACACGTGGTTGTGGTTTGCCGTTTATTTATTAATATGGTTTTACGTTGTTGGTAAGTGGTGTTTACAGTTGTAATAGCTTGTTAACCTGTGTTATATAAACTGCTAGCGTAGCCTTTTGTTTACGCACTTGTGTTGGTTTGCTCGATTTTTAGGGAGTTACCCTATTGAGCCAATGACTTGCGAGGCTTACCCCTACTCCCAACAGGTGAAGGAGAGGAGGAGGTTTCAGTACCGTCTTCCAGTTCGGAGCTGTGTCACGGCAGCGTTGGGCCAGCACCTCCAGCAGTGTAGTTTCTTTTCTTGTTGCACCTCGGGGTATGCCCCAGGCTCTTGTACCTTTATTTGACTTTTGTTGAAAAAGGCTATGTAAATTCAGTAGGAATATGTGGGTATATATATATATATCTGGGTATAATATATATATATTATGTGTGTGTGTGTGTGTGTGTGTGTGTTCCTTTTTGTTTCCACATACTTGTGAGTGTGTTACCCCTTGCGAAGCTATGGCTCGATCGCAGGAGGCAGACTCGGATCAAGCTCGTTATTGGTTTAACGGGTTTGAACAGCGTAGTCCGTCACAGTACCTCTGTTGCCTCGGGTGTTTCTGTGGTTCCGGTTGGGGTGTCGGAGTGTGCCCCAGGGCTGGCCCACCCTTAGGACCTTCAGGTGGGGAACGCGACAGGTTACCTCGCTGCGTTCAGTGATCGAAGGTGACACATTCGTGACCGTGTCCTGGCGGCGGTGCCAGAAGAGTCGTGTCTGTCTAATAATTGATTGACTGGCGGTCATCGATTATCAGCAGAGCGACGGGTTTTTCGTGCTTCCGATAGTGTTCCAAGATTCTGGCTTGCTCGTGCGTGCCTTGGTTGGCCGACAGCCCTCTCGAGGGTTCGTTCATGCCTCGTGCTTGCTGGGCTTGTCGTGGGTTACAAGACAGCGGTTCGTTGTGGTTCTTGTTGTGCTTACCCCGCCTGTTCGCCCGGTGCTTGGCACTTGAGGGCTTGTCCCGTTCAGAGGTTGTCTCCGTTGCCTGGGACCCCCATCCTCGGGAGCCTTTGAGGGAGTGTTCGGGGCTACGAGCGTACTCAAGTTGGCAGCTGAGTTGGCGGACTCTAGAGCTGAGGGGAAAACGAAGTTTGGACAGCGGCACCGGGAGTCGTTTGTAGAGCTCTCTTGTATGGGCAGGACGCCGAGGTCATTGAGGCGGTTTTCTTCCCGGCACGGCCTAGACAGTCTTTTGTCTCACTGCCTCTCTCTACGTTGGTTCTGAAGCCACGTAGTGGTGCTAGGCGTGGGGCCGCAGCTTGACCGGCTGCGGTGTTGCGTGGGTTCTTGTGGTGTTCTGTGGCGGCTCTGTCTCACTCTTCCGGGGAGGCGGAGGCAGGAGCCAGGCTGGCGAGCAGAGGGAGTGGCTGGTGTGTCCTCCTCTTGGCTGCCAGTGGCGGTGGCTTGGTTGCTGTTGTTGTGACAGTGTTTCCTCATGACGTTTCCAAGTGTTATCCATTGCCCTAGCTTGCATGGCAGTTATAGCCTGGCCGTGCCTAGTTTCCATAGGCATCGTTGGTTTGGCCTTGTTGGCCCGTGCTTCTGGTGGTTTCCGCTTCGGTGTCCTCTCGGTTCCGTAGTCTCATTCTTGGGTGCCCAGTCTGTTGTGGCACCAGCGTGTGTGGCTTCCCGCCGCCTCGCGGTTTGTCCAGGGTCCGGGGTGGTTCTACTTGTGGGCCCTCGACCTTGTGGAGGTCTGAGGTGGCCGTGCTTGTGGTGAGACGTCGTTCTCACTTGGTTGTTGCGTGGTCTCTCGGTGGGTGTGCCGAGGGTTGCTTTCGCTTGGTGTCCGACTCCGTTAGTTTCTGTGAGAGTCGTGTGTGTGTCACGACCTTGGTTGGTGGTCGTGGTGTTGCATTGATCCGTTCCGCTGCTTTGTAGTACCCAGTTGTAAGTGTTCCTCGCTTTACAGCTTTCTAGTGTAGTTTCCTATTTTCAGAGTTCTTGGTGCTCTGGCCGGTGAGGGACTGTAATCCCTACTGGCCTGTTCGCGAGGCTCACCCCCTCTACTCTCTTAGCTAGGGGCTCGTCGTCGCGGGAGCTCGGTGTCGGACGAGTTGCGGAGGCGGCCGTGGCGCCGTGTGCTGTTAGAACCAGTGAGAGCGAGTGTTGTGAGCTGTTGTACCTGAGTGAGTTGAGAGTTGTGCTTTGCAAGTTCTCGGGGGTATGCCCCTTAAGGAGTGCACATTTCTTCTTGTACTTGTACTTTTACTTGGGACACGTTGTACAATTATTATATTGTTATAGTTATTTAAATTCATACATATCTCACTAGACTATTTCTTCTACCATTCCGGGTCCTCAATTTGTGGTTGGCGACGCGAACTTCCGGGTCCCTGGCGGGGGTTCGAGAGGTCGGAAAGTTACACGCTCCACCACAACAAGCCAAAAAATTGTGGAGACCAACCAACACCACTTCTGCAGACCACACTGTCGCAGGCCCAAGCCTGGCACCTTTAGAGACTTAGGCCCGAGCTCCCTAAAGTGAGGCACTGGAAAATAGGACTAGCTGGAGCCCAGTTCATCTACTGGTATTCGTAACCTCCAACCACGAGCGCACTACAAGCGACAAACACAAACTCACACAAGTCGTTGTCCATCTGCCGTCTTTTCCTCAGCCGGACGTACAACTCTACACAAGAGTGAGGGTGTCCAGGAAGATGGCATAGACATCGACGATACGCAAGTACCGGGACAAGCTCCGAGCACTATCGTGCCTGGCTCACACAAAACCTGGAGCTCCCGACTGGAGAGGTAACCACATTAGGCGTCGTATTACTCGCCACACACACAAAAACCACGTGAACACCACTATCCTCAGTCTCAACAAGTACCAATGCATCGTTTATCAATGCTACAGCTAATAAATAACACCAAACGATAACTACGTAGCCATGCACAACCCTCAGCCCTCGGTGGCCTGAACGTGACAGGGGCTTCTATCGCCTTCAGAACGCGACGCCTCGATACAACACATTCTGAACAAGAACGCGACGGGTCGGGCTATCGCGTTATGAATACGAAGCCCCGGTCCGTCGCCTTCACAGACAGAACCTTAAAACCGAGATTCCATCTCCGGAATCCCATGCAAACCATGTATTCTTCTATAAAAAGCAGATATACACACTCTAAGCAATACTCTTGCATGCTATCCATCATATACAACACATATAACAGCTAAACATGCTTGACCGATCATTCACAGTGAGAAACATGGTGGAATCTCCCTACCTTGCGAAGAACGACGATAACCTGGCGTTTCGCCCACTTCGTACCACGTCCTCGCGGTGGGACCATGCCAAAAACAGCTCCAACAACCCGAATCGCCCAAGAACCACGGCAAAACCTCTTCTCCCTGGCCGAATAGAGCTTGCTGGGCTTTGTTTGGCCGACCTAGGTTAATAGCCCCTCAATGTTGAGAACACGACGCACCCTGCCGTCACGACATGAACGTGATGGGTGAAGCTGTCGCCTTCTCGTTGCTGACGCCAGCAGGCCGCGCCAGCGCGCGTCACGCGACAGACATGCAGACGAAGACCCGGAGCGGTGGTTTCATGAACGCAACGCCCTGGACCGTGGCTTTCAGAACACGATGCCCAGCTCTGTTGCATTCACAGAAAGAGAACCATTGGGTGCTCTGGGTCCAATCTCTCAGCCCACAAAGCCCCACAACCTGCGTAAACACATGTAACACGAGCCACAAGCCACACACTGGCCACCGCAACCATTAAACCTCGATCCGAATGGTCAATACGCTACAACTGGCTTGTAAACCACGAGAAGTCTAGCAAGCACAAGGCACACACAGACACAACTTCCAGAACTTCTGGAAGGGCTCTGAGCAATGCAAGCACAGATACCACAGTTAGGAACTCGGTAGCATGAAAGGAAGGGTCTGCAGCACAGGTATATAGAACACGACACATCGATCTGTCGCAACTAGGTCGCAACCACGGGTGCATCGCCTTCTGACATGACGACCACCCAGTTGTGACCTGAACGTGATCACTGAGGTGTCGCCTTCAGATGAGAACATGACATATCGACCCATCACGATCCTCATCTGAAGGTCAAACCCTAGGCAGACCTTGCCTCATGGTTCACACCCAAGAAACCATACAGAGCCAAAGCAACCACCGGAATACTAGTCACGTACCGAGTGGGGTAAACACACCCCAACCCACTTGGGAGTGCATCACCCTTTCCGAACTTGGAAACGGTGAAACAAAAGGGGCAAGGTGAATGCGACAGCCAACCTGTCATGACTAGAATGCGACCAGGGGGCTGTCGCCTTCAATTGATATCACGATGGCCAACGTGTCGTGATATTAGGCTGAAGACCAAACCCGAGATGAGGGCCATCCTAAGGGTTCCCCAAGCTACAAACCACTACAAAGGGAGGGGGGCGAGAAAGAGGTGTACACCACAAAAACGCCTGATAGAACCCCCAAAGGGACAAAACTATGACCACTCATTGCCTACAAACCACAAGAGAAAACATGGCAAGAAGGGTTCCACAAGCACGCATGCCCTTCAAATGACAGGGGAGCTCAAGAACAAGTAAGAAATGAAGCTAGGATGCTCCATCTACACTAAACTGGAAAGAGAGGGGCAATGCCTACCTCCAAACGAAGATCCAACATGTTGGGGCCCTCATGTGAGCAAGGCTACCTCCTCCTTGCTCCATGTTGCTCCAATGCCACCAAGCACCTGCACTTTCCCTCAGAAATGCACCCAACACATAGAAGAAGGGGAGAGGGAGCTCTCCCACTGTGGAGGGGAGGAAGAAAGTAGAAAAGGGGGAGAAGAGAGGCACCGAGCAGCCTTAAGGGCTCAGGGCTGAGGTCGCGACAGCTAGGGCTGTCGCGTTCTCAATAGAACATGACAGGCAACACGTCGCCTTCTCAAAAGTATGACAAGACCTTTTGAAAGGCCGTTAGCCACCCATACACATGTCACGATTGTATGTGTTCCTAGGAGAATGTGACAACTAGTATGTTGCCACCTCATGCATGTGGTGTGATACGTGACATGCAAGCCATAATCAAAATAGAACGCAACACATGGACTGTCGCCTTCCCAACCAGAAGGCGACACAGATCTCGTTGCGTTCAGAACGTGACTCCTAGATTCGTCACGATCCCAATGCTAGCACAAGAGAAGCCAAAACTTGGGTCATTATATCCTAACCAACTTAAAAGAAATTTCATCCTTGAAATTAAGGACGGAAACCTAGTCGGCCGCAAAAAAACAACAAGCACGAAGAGGCCACTAAGTCTCACCTCGACTTCTTGTTGGCCACAATTGCAACACAGCCATGCACAAAGTGTCCAACCAGACAACCGACAGCTCATGCAGTGTACACCAAAATGGGTACGGAGCACCCAATCGGATGTCGAAAACTCTATAAGCACTGCACGCACCAAATCGACCGAAAAGCAACTGAAATAGCCAGTCGGAAACCATGCAGCCGAAGTCCACAACAACTCTCACTGTCACGACCAACCGTTCAGTAACCCACTCTATCTCTAGTAAACCTGACAAAGGACATAGTCACTGACAACAATCCGAGAAAATGTTGGCAAACCAACCCCAGGACTTGCAGGAATGGCCTTACGCGGCTAGCAACAGCTAGCATAGGCCACAAAGCCAAGCGGGAGTCTCGAGGAGTCAAGAACCAAAGCGGCAACATGTACGTGGAGGACCCCTCAACACGCAGAACGACGTCCACTGACACCACTCAGCCACCGCCAAACCATCTTCGTTATCCGACAAGGACATGAGATGAATGTGGAGCCATAGAAAATAGGAAACCGCTCGCTTCACAAGCATAAAATGTAGTGACAAAAGCAGGAAGACGTTTGAGGTTAGTCCAGAACTAAGCAGATCAAGACATCGACAATCCACATGGTCAAGTACTGGAAAACCGTTAGGCCTCACTGTCACCAGGGAAAAAATGACAGGAGACTCCGCCATTGGCTTCCAGACTCACCAACACAATGTATGAGCCAAAAACTAATGACTAGATGGCATCGCACCCGCCATGTGCACAATGCCTAGCGTGGGTGTCACCAAGCCAATCATAGAAAAGCATTCGGTCATAAGAAACCAAGGCAACCATAGAGGTCAAGAACAACATATCGACTTGATAAGGACCCAAACCAACGCAGGGTACCACCATCGAACACACTCAACGAGGGAAACCCAAACGCGAGCCACAACCAGAGCCAGGCGTACCACAGATAGGGCTATCTAGACAAAACAAAGCAACCACCCCATAACAGTAAAAGCACAGCCAAAAGGCATAGGCCACATCACACGTCCCAGAGGTAGGAAACTCAATACCGAACAAACTCACAAAACAACGAATGAAGTTCAAGATCAAGACACACGGGCACAACACACGTGCTACTACAAGCACCAAAACCATCCAACGTGAAGTGCGCACGGCCGCACCAACTACCCCGAAACGGCTTAGGGCCAAGAGGAGGGACTCTCTACTAGAGACCCACTAGAGAAATGCGTACGAAATCCCATGAGCTTCAAAGAGCGTAACAGACCATGCTGGCTCTTAGAAGCACAAAAACACAAGGCACCGCCCCTACCACAATAGATAGAGAGGGCCACACACTGAAATGGTGACAGGAGCCTCCAAGGCACAGACTGAGGCACAAATCAAAGCACACACAGGAATATAGCTTGCACGAGCAAGCCAACGAGAGAACCAATGCTTCCTCACACTGAGTAAATAAGGGTACACTATCCCACATTGTCCAATCATGCAACACAAAAGCCAACATGACAATAGATGGCACAAATAAACTAACACATAGTGCCACAAAGGAAGATTGCACGAGGGGAGCAACCAGCTTAACCCGAAAATGACTTAAGGGAAAGGACCTTCACCAAAACGGTCACAGTAGTGCGAACCATGACGCCAAACACCACAGCAGAGCACCACCACCCTAAGTAACCCACAAAAAGTAGAGGAAGAAAACACACAACAGGTCTCTTCTGCAGACGAAAGAGAAAAACTACAGTACAAGTTAGCACTCACACAAGAGGCAACAACCAACGGGACACCCACGACGCTCGGTAGACCATCTGTAAGAGCACGTCGGGCATGGAGAAATCAGCAAAAACAACCAAACCATGGGGACACACACAGTCCCGCCATCACAAGCAAGAAACTTGGAAGCGAGCAACAAGACAAGCTGTGACTAACGCTGCAGCCAAACGCACAGTCAAGGTCTACTTACCTTAACTAAGAGCATACGAGCAAACTGCAACACAACCAATCCAACCTGCAGCAGCAACTTGACCTCATAGAGAGAGGGAGCGCTGCAACAACCAAGGGCCAACACAGGACGGTTTTGAGAAGAACCCCACCAAAACAAATGAGGAACGAGGTCAGGAAATCACACACAGGTACCACCACAAACAGGCATCAGGGAACGAGTTATGGAACTGAGGTCGGGGCCCACACAAGGCACACCGAGAGAACACTCGAGTCAGAAACCACAAAAGACACACCTAAGTTGGGAAGCACTCTACACCATCTCTCGTACAGCCAGAGATGGGGGGACACTTGCTCCAGCCCTCGGAACAACAACGAGGCTAGAGGCCCAACTCACACAGGAGCCAGAAGCACAGGCACACAAGCACGGCCCAACGGAGTGCACATGAAACAACGACTAAGTGCCAAACCAACAATGCCCGCGGAAGCGAGACATGACTCGACTACAACCATCGTGCAAGCTAGGGAAGTTAACAAACACAAGGGGCACACCGCAAGAGAAACACTGTCATAATAACAGCAACCACGCCACTGCCACTGGCTGTCAAGAGCACCCACAGATCACTCGCAGTGCCTATAACCTCCTCGAAAGAGTGAGGCCAGTAAGCCACCATAAGAACACAGCACAACAACCACAACTGCAACCTGGCCAAGTTGTTTCCCCACGCCTGACCCCTCTACGTGGCTTCGGAACCAACGTAGAGCGAGGTTGTGAGAAACTGAACTGACTGGGCCACGTTGGGAAGAACAACGCCAAAACCACCTCGACATCCCGGCCGCCCCAGCCAAGAGAGCTCTACAAACAACTCAGCGTCACTATCCAACTGTCGTTTTCCCCTTAGCTTAGAGGAACCAACTTGAGCATGCTCATAGCCTGGAGTACTTCCTCCACAGGCTTGCGAGGACGGGGGTCCCGGGAAACGACAACAATTCAACACACGGGACACGCCCTCAAGTACATAGCACTAGGCGACAGTTGGCTTGTAAACCACGATAGGCCCAGCAGGCACAAGGCACGCACAAGCACACCTTTCAGAACTCCCAGAAGAGTTGTCGGCCAATGCAAGCACACACACCAGAGTCAAGAACTTGGTAGCATGGAAGGAAGGGTCTGCAGCATGGGCAAACAAAATGTGACACATCGATCTGTCGCAACCAAGTCACGACCACGGGTGTGTCGCCTTCAGATGCGACGACGACCTAGTCGCGACCTGAATGCCACCACAGGGGTGTCACCTTCAGATGAGAATGTGATGTATCGACCCATCGTGATCCTCATCTGAAGGCCGAACCCTAGATAGACCTTGCCTCAGGGTTCACACCCAAGAAACCATACAGAGCCAAAGCAACCAACATAATACTAGTTACATACCGAGCAAGGAAAACACACCCCAACCCTCTCGAGCACGAACCACCCTTGACGAACTTAGAAACGGTGAAATAGAAAGGGCAAGGTGAACACGATAGCCAACTCATCGCGACCAGAATGCGACCAAGGGGCCAGTGCCTTCAGTTGATATCATGATGGCCAACGTGTCACGATATTAGACTGAAGATCGAACTCGGGATGGGGGCCATCCCAAGGTTTCCCCAAGCTACAAACCACTATGAAGGGAGGGGGGAAAGAGGTCTACACATCCGATAGAACCCCCAAAGGGATACAATTACGACCACTCCTTGCCTACAAACCACAAGGAAGAGGAAAACACGACAAGGAGGGTTCCACAAGCACACAACGCTCTTCAAACGACGTGGGAGCTCAAGAACAAGTAAGAATTGAAGCTAGGATGCTCCATCTACGCTAAACTGGAAAGAGAGGGGAGATCCCTACCTCCAAACAAAGAGCCAATAAGTTGGGGCCTTCACATAAGCATGGCCGCCTCTTCCTCGCTCCACACTGCTCCAATGCCACCAAGCACCTGCATTTCCACTCAGAAAATACAACCAACACGTAGGAGAAGGGGAGAAGGAGATCTCCTACCATGGAGGGGAGGAAGAAAGGAGAAAATAGGGAGAAGAGAGGTGCTGACCAGCCTTAAGGGCTCAGGACTGAGGTCGCGAAGCCCTGGTGTAGCATTCTCAATAGAACACGACAGACAACATGTCGCCTTCTCAAAAGTCCGAGAAGACCTTGTGAAAGGCTGTCAGCCACCTAGACACGTGTCAAGATTGCTTGCAGTCCCAGAAGAATGTGATACCTGGCGCATCATGCGGTTGGACACATGGCACAAAAACCACAGTCAAATTGGAACGTGACATAGGGACTGTTGCCTTCCCAACCAGAAGGCGGCAAGGATCTCCTCGCGTTAAGAACGTGACTCCTTGATCCGTCGTTATCCCAACGCTAGCACAAGGGAAGCCAAAACTCGGAAGTAAACCCCACTCGTTATAGAGGCCAACTGATCATATGTATCTTAGTCATTCTCAGAATTTAAAGTGGTTTTTAGTTGGAGATTGGGTGTGGACCGTGTGTGTCCACGTGCCCAATGGCCGAACACACACTGTATAGTCGCCTTGCACTGGTCTCTATGGCTCCAAACAAGGGCCGAGCACAATTTGTATATGGCAATCGAGCACAAAAATTTACGTAACTTTCTCAATCATGGAGTTGATTGATCGGGCTCCAAACTCCATAAGATGTGAGACCCGACACTTGACCACACATAGGGGTGACCGAGCAAGTTACGTAGGCCTTTTTACTTGGTCGCTCGGTTACGCATTTCTCTTAGTATAAAATAGAAGAATTCATTGGCACTCTTTGGTAAGCCCACAAGGGCTGTTAAAGTCATTTATCAGGCTGTTAGTTTTACCTGATATTTTTTTCGTTAAATTTGTAACTCATATTCTCATATTGATATGCATATATCTTGGTGATTATCAGCATTTCAAATGATTTTTCTGACTCACCAGATACCATTGAAAGAAGTTTTGGAAAATGAGAACAATCACAAGTTTTGACATGTATATTTGTGATCAAGCCATGTATATAGATCTTGAGGGTGTTTAATTAACTATATAATTTCAAGTTTATATTTCTATCGAAAGAAATTCCGATATTTCTAGGAAAAATACTGTTGACAGTGGCCGTTCATCAGTCAAACTTGATTGTTTCAATATTTTCTATGTTATTATGAGTTTAATCCCATATCAAATTTGATGTGATTTGGAGCTCGTAGTAAAAGGCTCCCTTCCCATCCTTCCGATGCCTTAAACTTTATGTTGTTCCCTTTATAGGATATTGGTGTAGAGGTTATTTTTCAGCCTCCTAAGCCCATAGCCCATCAAGACCCACAAGGCAAAGCGGCAATGGCCCTCGCGCCACGTGTCCTCGGCTTCAGCCAACCGCTGCCGAACACACTTCAGCTACCAAACCCCCAAGGGTCCCAGCGGCAGTTTCCGAACACCGCGCAAGGCTGCTCGAACAGGATGTATCCATAACGAGCAGATCAGGTGGCTCCTGCTCGAGCCCGCAATCGCCAAGATGCCCGAGCACCGGGTACCGCACGGGCTCCACGCCCGAACACCTCCAGATCCAAAGAGTGGTCTCCGGACTCCCCTCACTCTGTTCGTCCAGGCCCCAGCCTACCGAACAGGTCCTGCTCAAGGCTCACCGTGGTCCCATTGGCATGCACTGCGCCCAGACACCGACTACCGAACAGCAGTCTAGCCTACCGAACAGGCAACCTGCTCGGTACCTGTCTCCAAGAAGCCTCTAAGCAGCTCCCCGTCTCCTGACGACGGTTACAACAACTCAATCGTGCGCACCCCACGATCGTATGGTGCATTAACTGTAGGCCCCCTTAACGGGCGCCCGGACGCGTAACTCCCCGCCAAGGGCGCCAACCAGCGCATCCTTTCTGCGTCATAAAGGGACGTTCCATCCCCCTCTCTCAAGACCCTCACCTATAAACAGGCTCAGGTAACCTCCATGCAAACGTACGTGGTCTCAGACGCTCACACTCGTCCTCGCGCCACTCACACGCGAGAACCCCCTTTCCTTCAAGCTTCTCAAGTCTCATACTAACTTAGGCATTGGAGGGTTCCCCCCGGTTCTTCAACCAGGCCCCCCCTGATTCCGTTCTGGTCTTGCAGGCTTCCGTCCGCACCAGCATTCGTCTTCCCCATCTTCTTCAGTGGAGGCCCGTTTGGCTCCGGCCCGAACAGAAAAATCCACCACAGTTTGGCGCCGTCTGTGGGAACGACAGCAGCCATGGCTCGCGGACGTTCCTCTCACCAGAACTACAGCAGTAGGGTGACCAGGTCTCGACAGCCGCACGCGGACTCACGCGTCAGAGTCCCCCCTGTTGATGCCGCCGTCGCCCCCACTGGTGCACCCGGCGACAATCCTGCTGCTGCAGTACCTGCGACCGCCCTGGAGGTAGCAGAGCTCCGGCGGCAGATGCAACATCTGACAGGAATCTGTCAAGGCCTCCAGGCCCAGTTGGCCAGACAACTGGCCCTGACGGTTCCCCCGCCACCGGAGCAACTAGCGGAGTCGTCTCACCGATGGTCTCGTGTCCCTCCAGCGCCGCAGAAGCAGCATGCAAAATCTCCCCCGTTCGCACGCCGAACACCAGTGCGACAGGCCAACTCATCTCTCCGTGTTGCGGCGGTTCAGGCCCCCGCGCGTTCCGACGCCGATTCCAACGCCCACGCGTTCAGGCGCGAGGGCTCAACTCCTGCCGACCAAGAATTGGTCAGATGCCTCCGCCGCGTCGCTGACCTTGAACGCCGCATGGACGCGATGATCCAAAAGCAGAAGGCAACTCTTGGGGGACGACGACCTGGACTTCCGCTCTCCGTTCACCGCGGAGATCCTAGAAGCCTGGGTCTCCCCAAAACTGCCTCTACCTTCCATCGCGCCCTACGACGGCACCACTGACCCAGCGGACCACGTCCATAGGTTCGTGTCACACATGGTGTTCCACGGAGCATCAGACGCGGCCAAATGCTGGTCTTTTCCGACCACGCTGAAGGAGGCTGCGCGAGCATGGTTCGAAGCCCTCCCCGCATGCTCCATCTCTTCCTTCCACCAGTTGAAAAGTCCTTCTCGACAACTTCCTGGTCGGAAGGTCTCAACCGCGCACCGCGGCATCACTTCTGTCTGTTCGGCAGAAGAAAGATGAAGCGCTCTGGGACTACGTCCAGCGGTTCCGGACAGCAGCACTTCGCATCCCGAGCCTCGACGTCTCTTTAGCCACCAGTGCCCTCATCCAAGGCACTCGCGACAGCTTCCTTCAGAAAACGCTCGGGGTCCAGCAACCGCTTACCCTCGCCGAGCTCCTCTCCATTGCCCAACGCCACGCTGCGTGTGAGGAGATCTAGCTGCCGGCCGAACCAACCAGGCGAACTCGCCCCGAAACGGGAAGGACCTTATAAGGTCATTTGAGTTCTCGGAAGAGGTTTCTACAAGCTGCCTACTTTCGGCGGCAAAACCATATCGAGAACCTGACATGTAAAAGGCTTATTATTTACAAAAGCCTCTCTGCTTAGCGTCCTACTTCTCTCTTTGCTGTTCTATCAGTTTATGTCGAGGACGAATGGTATAACCCCTGGTCACGAGCTCTTCAGCTCAGAAGACCAGCGCGCTACCCGTCCTATGACAGAGGTGTTCGGTTCAACCCCAGGTTGACGAGCTCTTCAGCTCGACCTACGCGGAACCCACGAGCCTCTAGACACCGACGAATTCCGATTCGGACAGAACACAACTAGAAAAGAGGGGGGAAAAGGACAACGCTAGTTAAAGAAGTCGGGCGAACGGTACAACCCCTGGCCACGAGCTCTTCAGCTCAGAAGACCAGCGCGCTACCCGTCATATGACAGAGGTGTTCGGTTCAACCCCGGTTGACGAGCTCTTCAGCTCGACCTGCGCGGAACCCACGAGCCTCTAGACACCAGCGGAACCCACCTTGCCTGCCGCCAGCTCGGCAGCCACACCCTCCAAAGAGACCTCCGACCTCGTTTACAAGCGCTTCTCAGGAGGACGTCGCCTCATCGCGATCGACCAGTTGCTCCGCCGCAGGCATGAAGACATCTCCCCTCTCACGTGCTCACGATCACATCCGAGCAGACTTGAGAGGGTGGGGGGCAAGTGTAGAGGCTATTTTTAGCCTCCTAAGCCCATAGGCCCATCAAGACCCAGCAAGGCAAGCGGCAATGGCCCTCGCGCCACGTGTTCTCGACTTCAGCCAACCGGCTGCCGAACACACTTCAGCTACCAAACCCCCAAGGGTCCCAGCGGCAGTTTTCGAACACCGCGCAAGGCTGCTCGAACAGGATGTATCCTTACCGAGCAGATCAGGTGGCTCCTGCTCGAGCCCGCAATCGCCAAGATGCCCGAGCACCGGGCACCGCACGGGCTCCACGCCTGAACACCTCCAGGATCCAAAGAGGGGTCTCCGGACTCCCCTCACTCTGTTCGTTCCAGGCCCCAGCCTACCGAACAGGTCCTGCTCAAGGCGCACCGTGGTCCCATTGGCATGCACTGCGCCCAGACACCGCTACCGAACAGCAGGTCTAGCCTACCGAACAGGCAACCTGCTCGGTACCTGTCGCCAAGGAGCCTCCAAGCAGCTCCCCGTCTCCTGACGACGGTTACAACAACTCAATCGTGCGCACCCCATGATCGTATGGTGCATTAACTGCAGGCCCCCTTAACGGAGCCCAGACGCGTAACTCCCCGCAAGGGCGCCAACCGGCGCGTCCTTTCCGCGTCATAAAGGACGTTCCATCCCCCTCTCTCAAGACCCTCGCCTATAAACAGGCTCAGGTAACCTCCATGCAAACGTACGTGGTCTCAGACGCTCACACTCGTCCTCGCGCCACTCACACCGAGAACCCCCTTTCCTTCAAGCTTCTCAAGTCTCATACTGACTTAGGCATAGGAGGGTTCCCCCCGGTTCTTCAACCAGCCCCCCCTGATTCCGTTCTGGTCTTGCAGGCTTCCGTCCGCACCAGCGTTCATCTTCCCCATCTTCTTCAGTGGAGGCCCGATTGGCTCCGGCCCAAACAGAAAAATCCTACCACAATTGGTTTTATCCTGTACAAAAGTGGGTTTACTTGGATTTATCTATCAAAGTTACCAGACCATGATTTTTTTTAATTTAAGATGTGTTTGTTTCAACGTAAAATCTCACGTAAGAAAATATTTTAAAAACAATTTCATGTAATGATCTATTTGGTACTCTTGAAAAGTTAATCTATGAATTTTTTTACCTAAAATTCATAAATTTGAAATCGTTGATGATACTTCAAATTATTTTTCTCGATTTCTTTTTCATGTAAAATTTTCAAGAACAAAGCTATAGTCTTTACTCTCATTCCTAATACATTTTCTGTATCGTCAACTATCGTTTCTAAAGTGGTGACTGTTGACCGATGACAACAGTTATGATTAGTCTCTGACAGTCGGAGCATGACGCCTCTATAGGGGCCCGACGTTCGACGTCCTGACAGTCGACACTCAAAACTCTGCGGTCGATAATTAATGCTAGGCAGTCGACACTCGAAGTGTATTTTTTATTTTGAAAATATATTTTTTAAAATTATTATTTTTAAAAATATTTTACTAGAAAAGAAACACCAAAAATTATTTTATAAAAATAATTTACATGGGTACCAAATGAATAATTATCTTTTTTATTTTTCTGTAAATACTTCTCCTTAGAAATTTTTTCCGTATAAATATATTTTACAACTAATCAAATGGATCCTTAGGGTAGGATAGTTAATTGTTAGTTCAGATTGATTTAAATCTAATGTCCGATATTTTTTTCAGCTAAAATT
This sequence comes from Colocasia esculenta, assembly GCA_014218235.1. Classification (NCBI taxonomy): domain Eukaryota; kingdom Viridiplantae; phylum Streptophyta; class Magnoliopsida; order Alismatales; family Araceae; genus Colocasia; species Colocasia esculenta. Next base: position 26,394,846 of record CM024753.1, on the reverse strand, counting down.
AATTTTTAATCCAAAATAGATGTAAACCGTCAACTTTGGTAACGGCTCTTTAGTTGTATACCAGAAATACCCTCCTTAATTAGTTGATAGATATTACATGACTTATATATAATTCCTTTTAATTTTAAGTCCTTTGAAATGTTTGGATTGATCCAGGCAAGAATGTTGGAAGAACTCATGAATAATATGAAAAGAAAAAAAAAAGGTAAAAAAAGGAAAATTGCATGGAAACTATCCCCACATCGAACCATCTCTTATACTCTCCTGCATCAACACAACAGTACCCAATCAACACATCGAACCAGCTCTAGCTTATATATCGACATTAATCTTAATAATACAAATATTAAAGTTAATACCATATTAAATTTAACACTTGAACTGAACAGAATAAGAAACAGCACAATGCAATCAGACAAGCTAAGTCCTGGTTTGGAAGCAGCTTACGACTTTTTTAGTGTGTACTAAATGGTCAGATTCACTAAAGAGTGTGACATCGAAGGGGACTCATGATGAAACATAGGAGGGATGGGGAGTAAGAAAATGTACAAAGTAAAGCAAAATAAAAAGGGGCCCAACTTGAAAGTTTTATTAAAAAATGTAATACAAAAGATTAAAAAAAATAGAGAGAGCCAAAATATTGTTGGGTGGGGGGGGATGCATAGTCTTTAAAATATATTATAAGAGCGCGGTTTCTCTCAGAGGATTAGATTAAGTGGGTATTAGATAGATTTTTGCAAAAAAAAAATCAACATTTTTTCACATTTTGATTAACTTTTTTCATAAAATACAGACAGTCCTACTATTTCCTCTCCTAATACTCACCGAATCCGATCCTCCACTATAATGTTATCTCCAACATAGAGATGACACACCCTACCAAATGTGTCGAAATTAATACACACTAATAATATGGCTTAAATATTTCTCTTTTCCTATTAATGTCTGGAGGCGGACAGAAAGGACACTGTGTCCGAGTTTACTGGATACTCCTCCAGGGACACGGCACCGAAAACTTCGTTCTCTAGCAAGGCCATCACACTACTGTTCAGATAATTCGACGAGAACTTCGGCAATGGGACGTCCCCACACAAGATCTGCACCGCCCGGCGCATGCTGGGCCTCGCCGCCGGCAGAGGGTCGCAGCAGAGCAGCCCCAGCTTCAGCACCATCTCCATCTCCTCCGTGACATACGCCCCACCCAGCCTCGGATCCGCCGCCTCCAAGATCTCCCCTCTGCTCCAGCAGGCCAGCACCCAGTCCACCAGGAGCACCTCATCCTCCGCCGCACGCGGCTCCACCGGCCTCCTCCCGCAGGCCACCTCGAGGAGGAAGACCCCGAAGGCGAAGACGTCGGTGGCCTTGGTCGACTTCCCGGTCCTGGGGATCTCCGGCGCGAGGTACCCCATGGTCCCGACCACATGGGTCGTCTGGGGGTCGGTCCCCCGGTCGTATAGCCTGGCGAGGCCGAAGTCGCCAAGCCTGCCGTTGAAGTCGCCGTCGAGCAGCACGTTGCTGGCCTTGACGTCCCTGTGGATGACGACCTGCTCCCACTCTTCGTGCAGATAGAGGAGCCCGGAGGCCACGCCTCTGATGATCCCAAACCTGCAACTCCAACCCAGCGTCGAGCTGCGCCGGTCGAAGAGGAACTTGTCGAGGCTCCCATTGGGCATGAAGTCGTACACCAGGAGGAATTCCCCCTCCCGCCGGCAGTACCCCAGGAGGCGGACGAGGTTCCGGTGCCGGACCCGGCCGAGGCACGCCACCTCCGCGACGAACGCCCTCATCCCCTGCCTCGATCCATGGCAGACCCGCTTGATCGCGACTTCCTCTTTGGAAGAGGCCAACACCCCTCTGTACACCGTGCCGGAGCCACCGGCCCCGAGAACCTCTGCGTCCGTGAACCCCTGCGTCGCTTTGTACAGATCTCTGTATTGGAACCTCTGTGGCCCGTAGGCGAGCTCCCAGTCCTCTAGCAGCTGCGAGAACCTGGCCCGTCTCCGCAGAACAACGACGAGGGCAGAGGCCATAGCCAGCACGGCGACCAAGGCCCCAGCCGGCAGGCCTATCACCAGAGCTATGGGGTTCTTCTTCCGTCTCCTCCGGGGGAGACGGGGGAGGCTGGCGAGGTCCAGCTCCCGAGCTGTGCCGTTCGTCCTGAAGCTCCAACCCTGTATGTAATGGATCGTCCGGAACGTGTCCGAGGACGAAGAGAAACCCACGTACATGTGCTCGAAGATGATGCCGGAGAGATTAATGGTCGGAGACAGGAGAGGTGTTGCTGGTTTGATCATGCCCATTGGAGCTATCGTCACGTTTAGCTGGTTGCTCTCGCCATCGTACTCCACCCATGCCTGAATCGAGTTCCCACTGGTCAGGTTCAGGTTCTGGAGCTCCCCATTAACGTAATAACCCGCTCCTTGGGATGTGCTAGAATTCATGCCGTCGATGTCTACTCCGACATGGTTCGCGTTCATGTCGCTGAACTCGGGGTTCTGCACCGTGTCGAGCTCCACGGCGACGACGTGGTTGAACGGTTTGCCGTTGCTGGAGAGGTTGAAAAGGCCCATGTACTGGCTCCCAATCGCCGTGTGGAAGTCCTGGGTGGGGGAGAGGACCAGGGCGATGCCGTGGCCGCTCATGAGCCCGCTGAACTCCGGGACGATGCCGAAGACGAAGGTGGAGGAGAAGCTGGAGGCCCCGCCGGAGCTGCGGTTAATCTTGAAGCGGACGGGGTCGGGGTAGAAGGCGTGGCTCTTCTCCGGCATGGTGGCGTTGGTGAGCCGGAGGAGGCCGTCGGAGGTGACCGCCGCGGTGCCGTCGAGGGTGAGATTGGCGCCCCGGAAGCCGTTGTAGAGGAAGTCGACGGCGTCGCTGCTGGAGACGAAGTTGGGGAGGAGGAGCACAACGAAGAGTAAGAGATGGGTGACCATTTCTGCAGAGCGGGAGTAGAAGAACTAGATCTCCATCGATCTACAGCGCCATGGGATGCATGCCGAGACTTCCGTGCGTAACATGATCATACGAACTTCTGGTGGATGTTTCAGCACGGAATTGAAGCAAGAAATTTCCACGCCTGTGAGATTTTTTAACAAAGATGTCCATTTCAGTGATGCGCGAATCCTCGACAGGATACTGTGTTCTTTGTCCTATTTGTTAGTTCCGTTCACACTGTTCAAAAACTGCAAAGATCCAGTTGATATTTTTTCCCAAAAAAGAAAAGATTTTAAGTACACTATACCAATCAATCTCTCCTTCAACTTTATTACAAGAGTTTTCTTATAATGAGTATTTTTATGTTTATAGAATAGACCATCATCTTTAGGGTGTCAATTGGACCGGGCCGGCCCGGAGGCCCGCAAGTCCGGCCCGGTTTTAATCGGGCTTTGGCCGGGAAAATAAGTCCGTTAAAGTTTTTTGGTGCGGCACGGAAAAATAGGGCCGGGCTTGGGCTTCGTGAGGCCCGGCTCGGTCGGCCCGCCGACCCGAAAAATATAAATATAATTTATATTAAGTATGAATTTTATATTTAGAAAGAGAATTATATGTATTTTTTCTACAATAAATCTACTCAAAAACATAATCTTTTACAAGTTAAATGTTAATATAGATATAAGTAAAATATATATTATTTTTATAGATATATTATAGTAGATATATTAAAATTATATATTATATAAATAAAATAATATTTTTTCGGGCTTTCAGGTCGGGCCGGGCTTTTCCGGGCTTTAATTTCCTGGGCCGGGCCAGGCCACCCATACCGGGCCTAACCCCGGGCCTGGGCCGGGCCCGACTCGGCTTTTAAAAAATCGGGCCTGGGTCGGGCCTAGCAAGGCCCGGTCCAGGCCCGGCCCATTGACACCTCTAATCACCTTGCTGTTTCTGAAATCTAAATGAAGTTTTGGTAGAGGAGATAAGGAGGATAAATACATGAATATCTCATTTATCATTCTAATAATAAAAAATATATAGACAAGCTATAATAGGGATAAAGAGGTAGAGTTAAGATAAATGAGTCTTAAATAGAGATATATAATATTATCTTGGGTAAATTAATTAAGAGTTTCTAATAAATATTTAATTTATTTTTTAATCTTTGACAGAGCTGTAACTCATTATATATAGTAAGTGTTATCTCTAATTACATTATACATTAAATCAGTTACAGTAAGGATCTCCCTATTATAGTTAAGAACTTCTAATTAATTTCTCTTATTATCTTTACTCCAACACGTAAAAATAAAAATTATACACTAATATTTAAGTGGATAATACGGAGGATATTAGAAATCATTTCATTGTTCTTTCACTATCAAGGCAGGTGAAAGCCTACACACGAGATATTTAATGATAGTTTCTCCACTACATAGAAATTCACATCAATTTATCTTATATTTATCCTCCTCTCCATGACTCCATCAATACCAAAATCACATAAATGAGTGATGCCAGTTATTTAACAAACATACCTTGCACTTGGGAACATGGCGTCATCTAAGTTCTATTTTAAAAAGTATGAGAATTTCATGTCACCTAACTCCTCCGATACATGTCCCAATATTTTGAGAGCCATGTAGTTTAATAATTAATAGTGCAGTTTAATTAAAAAATGGAAAAAAAATCTGCACTTTTTGCTAATAAGCTTCGCACTTTTATCACTTTTTGGCTCGTTAATAGTTACACACTTTTAAAAAAATTTTAAATAATAATCAGACCGTAGTGACACATGTATCAAATGAAATATGACCTGACTAGAAAATAAAGAAAATAAAAAAATAGCGAGTCACTTCACTGCGAAAAATATTTACTATACTTGTGAAAGGGTAACAAATTCTTAGGACACACTAGACTACCGATCCAATGACCAACAAGAACTTGTAAAAGTGCACCAAGTGCATTAAATATCTCATTGCTTGCGGTCTAACAAGTTAAATTCAATTTAAAAAATATTTAGATATGCACTAAATATAACATATCCGTTACCCTTTATATATGATCGTACTTAGACAACCTCTACAACTCTAATGAGTATGCCATCGAAGATGTTCACTAAGTATTAGTATTTCAAAGTCAATTTATGGATGGAGCCCTCAAGAAATCACCTACCGATGGCCGGCCAAGGAAGTAATATCATACACACATATATATATTATAAAAGAAGAAGAATATAAAGAATTGTGCAAGTCATGAAGACTGGTCAAGTAGATTACTCCCCATATATGATCATATCATGCATAATTCCAAGAGAAATATGTACATCTTTGGATGGTCGTTTTCAGATACAAGGTCTAAGAGACCCACACCTCTTGTAATTGTGAACTCTTTGAATTTTGTACTTGAAATGGCTCTCATTGAGATGGGACTCTAATATTTTCCTAATTTCAAATATCATCACCATCCAATACATGCGCCCTTGCCTCTGTTCCCCATCTTCATATGGCTTTTATTACAACAGAAGAAGAATATTACATGTACATTAATTTGTAGGCGGGAAAAGAAGGGAATATATTAAATTGTTCCTCAATCTAACATTATATGGTCGGTCTGATCGATTCACAAAGATTTTAATGAGTCGGCATCTATAGAATCCGAGATTGGAGCACGAGTGCTATAGGAAATTAGGGAACAAGAAATCACCTACTCTCTATCTCAACCCGACCAACATAGAAGTCGATCTTAGAAATGTATTTTCGAGATCGACTCTCCAACGATTAAGTTAATTTTTTTTGGCTAGACTCGATCCGAGAAAAGAGAGAGAGAGGGAATGAAGTGCGGAATTGGACTATGTTGTGGTGACACATCTCCTCTCCCCTTTATTTGTGATTGTTAGTCTTATCTTGAAGACAAATAAGGGTGAGAGAAAGCAGTGACATATGATATGTGATTAAATCTCTTGGTGTCTTCCTTTTCTTCCACCTCTTGCCTTTGCTTCTGATCACCCAGACTGGGCCGACCCCAATTAGCATAGGGTTCAAACACTTAAAACTCTAGACTATAGGGGTGCACAGATCAGATTATTTCATGGACTTTGGCAAGCATGTTAAATTTTATTAGATTGAATTATCTAACTCAAAATTTTAAATAGATGAGTGAAGATGACTCAACTATTATAAACTCACTATATATTTTGTCCCTCAACTATTACAATTAAATATTTTTTTTCTTTTCAATATAGAACTATTCTTGCATTAAACCAATTCAAGAATCTTAAGCCCTCACATGTAATAAAAATTGGAAACGCAAACAAACGACCCCTCGACATTGAGGAGCCAATTTGGAACCTCATCAACCCCTTGACCTGGAACATGCATTAAAAAATAATGTCATGTTTACAACACTTTAGAAATGTATTGATCCATATTAGCCCTTACATTAAGATTATAGGGCTTCCAATCGTGCTGTATCACATGGACACTTAGCTATGTACTTAAGGTGTAGGAAAGATCAGATAGATTAGATCTAAGACTGCGGTTAACCGGACCAGTGACCATACCGGGACGGCCAACTATCTAGCGTGCTATATGGGTAACACCCATTAAGTGAATAAACATTAATTAAGGTCAAATTGAACAATGAATTTTGAATTAGCATACCCTTTAATGGATTATTTAATTGTGATAAAGCTAAATCATTAGTAATATAGCTAAGTTGGCCGCCAATATATTTTTCTTAGTTGGACCACTAGTCAGGTCCAGAATCTTGATTATGAAGACTAATCTATTTACCCAACAAAGTTGCCAGAAAATCACAATCACTACTCACGACGAAGATTGGAGAATATACCATTGGACTCCGTGTAAGTAAGTGTGGTAGACATATTGTTGGGTTGAAGTGTTAGGAAGAAGAAGGGTGGCAGCGAATGTTGTAGAAACTCAAGGTTTGGTATGAAAGTGACTCGTGTGTATAAGGGTTGAATTATGTATTGGAAAACACAAGAAAGTAGATGGTCTTATAAATCTGTGTTCTTATGGACTTGTTCCATATAGGTACTAGAGGGAGCTATGTCCAAGACACACGTGCCTGTCCATCGGGTCGGGCTCACTCATGCAGAGGCGGATCTAGGTAGATCTCAGTGGAATCCTGTGACCCCATTGGATCTTCCCCCAAGTCCATTTTTTCCTTTTAAGTCTAAGACCCAATAAAAAAATTGTATTGTGGTGACCCTACTAAATTTGAGGGCTGACTAGTTGAGACACTCACTGGACTTAAGGCACATCTTTTTTAATGAGTTCAATCTTCAAACACCCATCATAGCAAGGCAAAAAAAAAATTTATCAAATACCTAAAATGGCTAGCCTTTTGTGGCCCATATTCCTCTCCGGCTCTCCTCAAGTTTCCGCCGTCCCGCACACCTGAATTTTTAGACTTTTCAAACACCCAAAAGCAAAAACAATTAAACAAATGCTAAAAAAAACAAGCCCCCACCGCCCAACATTCCAACTCCCACTTCAGCTTCGCGTTTCCCCCCTTCCACACGCCGAGCCCCTCCCAGACATTTCTCTTCCTCTACCGCAGCACAACCCTAGGCCCTCAGATCTCCCCACACCCCGCCTCCCCACCGCACGCCAGGCCCCCAGAACCCCTGCCGCTTATCAGTGCCCCGACCCTCAAGATCCCCACTAGCCACTCGTCTCCCCATCAGATCCCCTTGGCAGCTAGCCGCCTCAGTCCCGGAGCCCCGTCAACCTGTCGCTGGCTCAGGTCTCTCCGCGGCCAAGAAGCCCCTAGAGCCCATCGGCCTGCTATGGCCCTAGTCCCTAGACCCTCGTTGGTAGCTCGCCACCCCCATTTGCCGCTCCACCGCTATTACGAGTTTGCTCTGACTGGGTCCCACCTCCAACCCGTCGGCCATCGGTGGCCAACCGGCCGCTTTCGCTCATGCTCGGTCACTGCTAGCCTAATACGGAGATCCCTCACGGCCACTGTGCAAGGACCCCCTGCCGGCCCTCTTCTAGCTTCTGCGCAAAGAAGCCGAGGAGGGAGGAGTCCTCGGTGTCCCCTACCACTAGCCGCCGCTAGTATTGCGGCAACCCTTCCTCTCCGACCAGCCCAGTTGCCGCTGCGTAAGGAAGGTGGATGATTTAAAATTATAAAAAATTAATTAGAAGTTTTTGTTAGAGAATTGACTTAATTTATAATCCTTGTCATAAGATCAAAAGTTATATAGTCTTTTTTCGTGTTGTTTAATTTTTAATCTTTATTTTTAGTTTCTCAATATTTATGAGTCTTAGGAGACGAGTCTTGTTATCAGTTACAGCCTACAGCTATAACTTTTAACAAAAATAAAAACTCTATTTTTTATAAGTGCTAGGATTTTAACTCAAATCTCTACAATTCAACATAGATACTGTGGTGGTGTAATCCTGTTTGGACCTGAGCCAAACGGCCTCCACTGAATAAGAGAGGGAAGACGATTGCTGGTGAGGACGAAGACCTGCAAAACCAGAATAGGATCAGGAGGCCCGGTGAAAACCGGGGAAACCCTCCGATGCCTAAGTCAGTGGAGAGCTTGTGAGGGGGGGTTTCGGAATGCGAGAATGTGTTCGCGTGAGGAAGAGAACGTACCGTTGCATGGTACTGTACCTGTGCCTTTATAGGCGTCGTTGTAGAGGCCAACGTGCGTAACGTTGGGCAGATCGTGCCTGAAGAGGCGCCTTGACGCACGCGCATAACGGAGGAGTTATGACTCCGATGCCCGTTAGGCTGCCAGGCAGTTCACGCCCCTTGATGGTGGAGAACGTGGCCTGGGACGGTTACAACCGCTCTGTGGGCCAGGAACCCTGCTCGGTGCCCTTTGGATGGACCTTCCGAGCAGGTGATGTCCAGGGCTGTTCCGCGCAGCAGGGTTGAGGTCCTCTGTTCGGAAGCCGCCTGCTGACGAGCTCGGCAATGTTCCGCCACGGATAGCCGGCACGGGGATCTTCTCTCTTCTGATCCGTATAAGGGCGTGGGATCGTATGAGGAGGCCACGTCAGAAGGGGAAGGCGCTGATGGGCCTTGACGCGATGGGCCTAGGTGGCGGAAAACAGCCACCACACTTGCCCCCCCACGCTCTCAAGTGGTTCGGAAGTCAGAATACTTGAGGGCGGTTGATCTGCCCGGACGTCAGCTCCGTAATAAATGCGGTATCGTCCTCGGAGATCCGAACAGACTTGCGGCGACGCCGTCGCAGAGGCGTCTGCCTCGAACGTGGGGCTTTCATGATGACCACGTGAGTCACGTCAAGTCCGAACGGTCACCCGTAGGTCATTTGAGAGGAGACTTGGAGCGGAGGGAAGCGACGCTTTCAGGAACGCTTCGAATTTCGCGCCTCACTTTCCTTATAAGGAAGGGGAGAGGGCGAGAGCGGGGTCTTTGTCTCCGAAAAGTTTTCCAGAGTCCGCTGCTTCCGAAGTCGCTCACGTCCTTCGCCTTTGAGCTTTCCTCCATTTTTGCTTTCCTTCTTGCATTGTGCTCCCTGCTTTCTGGCGATGGCTCAGAAGGGAAAGGAGATCGTCGAAGCCAGCGGGATGCCGCCGGTGGAAGCGAAGACGGCGAAGTATCGGAGCTTCGAAGGTCTTCGAGAGCGCTTTCGAATAGGCGAGGAGTACGAGATCGTCCTGATGCGCGAGGACGAGACGCATCTCACCCTGAAGCCGGGGTGCTTCGTGCTGTCACTGGACCTGCTAGAAGCTGGTCTCCGGCTACCGATGCCGGAGATAGCAAAGGAGCTACTCCGGAGTTGGAAAGTGGCGCCGATTCAGCTGACGCCCAACTCGTGGAGGACTGTCTTCGTCTTCTGCGCCATATGCAGGAAGAAGAGATTGAAGCGACTGCGGAGATCTTCCGGAGCCATTTTAGCCTGGCGTGCTCTCCGCAATCCGGGATGGGGATCGTGTACGTGAAACATCGTACCAACCGATGCGGATCAATTTCTCGCCTCGACTGTCCAACAACAAAGGGTGGACAGGGCGACTTTTCTCCGTGGGGAGAAGGAAGGGAGCAAACATCCCTGAATGGGACTTTCCCACGAGGGTGGTGGAGCCCCTGAGAAGGGTGGATATGGCCCCTTTCTTGATTCGGGAGGCAGCCGCAGCCTCCCAGTTGCTGAATACGGTCACGGTGAACCATGCAGAGGGGTACCTGACCGAGTACAAGCTTGTGAAGTACAAGCTTAGCCGCGCCTGGGGTAAGTCTTCTTGCTGTTCTGCTTGTTTCGTTTTTTGCATACATGGGTTCTGATCCTTTTTCCTGCTTATTTCAGATGATGAAGAAATAGCGGCTGGTCGGGATCAGAAGGAGATGGCGAATTACGCCGAGATGATCCCTGTCAACCTTTGCTCCATAAGGTTGGACGAGGGAGGTCCTGCGAAGGGACCTGCGCGGCAAGTGAAGGCCGCAGCGAGAGGAGGTGCCGCGAAGAAGGCGGTTGAGACGGATACGACCGCGGGGACGACCTCTCTCTTTCAACCGAAGAGGAAAGAGAAGCGCAAGGCGGCAGTGGTGGAGCCGCAAGCCAGGAGTCGTTCTCCCGAAGGAGGGGTATCCGACGAGCCCCGAGTTCCCAAAAAGAGGAAGCTGAAGAGGTTGATGTTGCGTGCTGCAGAAGACGCCGCGGCGGTGGAGAAGGATCAGAGGAGGATCTTGAACCTTTGTTGGTTCGAAGATCTCGCCAGCGTGTGGGGGCGTCCGAGGAGAGGGCGCCCGCAGCTCCAGCCGTGGGCCGTCCAGAGGTGGTCATGAAGATGTCCGCCGAGCTGGGCCTGATAATGGTCAGCGATGAATCGGACCGCTCCGGAGGGCGGACGAAGTCGCCGGGTCTTGAGGACCAGGTGGTCCTATCTGGTGAAGGGAGCGCCGAGCAGGATGGCGCGCCAGGCGGGAGCGTACTGCCTGGTGCCGAGGAGAGGGCGACCACAGACTCCACTCCTGTGCCGCGGTCGTTCGTGGTGCTGACGAGGCAGTTCTTCCGAGGGGGGACGTTCCACAAGAAAGTGGAGACACCCTGCCCCCCATGCTCCCCACCTCAGTGATCACCGAAGGCCGTATAGTCGGCGAGAGTGCAGCCGAGGTGATCGCTGGGGATTCCGTAGTCGGCGAGAGTGCAGCCGTCCTCGGGGAGGAGAGCACTCAAGGACTTGGGGACGCCGAGGAGGGCCGTGAAACAGCCTTTGCAGCCTCCGTTGCCGAGGATGGTGGGGAGGAGCAGCCGACGACCAGGCAGGAGGCCGCCGGAGTGAGTCGAACTTCGGCTTCCGGGGACGTTGCTGCCACAACTTCCGAGTCGGGCCGTCCGGAAGGCCTTGTGATCGGTGACATTCCGATCTCGTCTGCCGCTGCTACGGCTGGGGACGAGAGTTCTGGAGACGACACCAGGCCTCTGACTGAGGTGCTGCGCCGGGGCATCCCCGAAGTGCCCTCGGTGGAGGCGCTGGAGGCATCACTTCGCCGTGTCGAAGAATCACCAAGGAAGCTACCCGCAAGCCCTACTGCTTCGCGTCTCGAACAGCTGGCCAGGTGCTTGGACCTTCCCCCCGAGCTTACTCCGGAAAGGTCCGTTGAAGGCTACCACCCGAGGGGGTAGAGGACGAGGGAACAAGCGATGTTGACCTGGAGGCGCTCATGGATGGCCTGACCAAATCACTGGGCACCCTGAAGGCTCTAGCTGCTCGGGGTCAGAAGCAGAAGTATCTCCTTGAGGCGAGTGCAACTTTCTTAGAGGAGCTTTCAGCGAGGCACAAAGCTCGCGAGGCAGCGCTGGAGGAGGAGGTGAAGAACCTCAAAGCCGCCCTCCAGGCTTCGGAGCTCGAGGCCACTCTGGTACGGGCCGAGAAGGAGGCCTTGACCAAGGTGATTGTGGACGCGGGGGTCCGCGCCGTTGCTAGCTATAAGGCCGGACCGGAGTACAAGGAAGACTTGGAGCAGTATGGGGCCCGGTGCTACCGAGTGGGTCTCAAGGCTGGGAAGGACTTCGGAGAGCAGTCTTCCTGGGTCGAACGCGCCCAGAAGCCTTTGAGGCCGCTGTTCGGGAGTGCCGACGCCGAACTCAGGACGCCCGCCTGGATGGTGTGCGGTTCGCACAATTCCAGTCTGGGCGGATGCCCCCTTCAGGTGACGGTGCTGGTCCTTCGCAGCAGGCTCCCTGATCCTCCTTGTATCCTCCTTTTTGTAACATGGCCAAGAAGGCTGTTTGTAAGCAACAAGAACTTTTTATGAATGAAGTCCTCTGTTTTACGAGTTTTTCTGTAGCTTCACTTTCTCTATCTTCTCCCTGTTGTGTGTTTCCTGTTCGGATCGAAATCCGTTAGCTTCGTGAGCATTGCATGTATACGCAGATCGTTGTGTACCGCGAAGGGGGTTCCGATCAGGTATCTATGCAAATGCTCGTGAAGCGTCAGGAGTAAGGAGAAGAGAGGTTGGATGCTGAAAGAAGGCTTTTATATGATAAGCCTTAAGATTAGAAACATGCCAAGTCCTGGGAATGGCTTCGCCACTAGGAGTAGTTAGCTTATATGAGCCCTTCCCGAGGACATGGGTGACCTGATAAGGTCCTTCCCATTTGATGGCAAGTTTGCCCACTGCTCTTCGGGGGTCCGAAGCCGAACAGCGGCGCAAGACCAAATCTCCCACGTTGAACCGCCTTTCCCGAACTCGCGCGTTGTAATATTGTGCGAGTCGTTGCTGATAGGAAACGAGACGAATGCTGGCGTCGCTCCGTCGTTCGCCTAGCATGTCCAAGTTTTCCCGAAGAGCTCGGTTGTTGACGGCTTCGTCGAAGTGGGTAGTTCGGATAGTTGGAAGGGCTACTTCCAAAGGTACAACTGCTTCCGAGCCGTAGGCTAGGTGGAAAGGTGTTTCCCCTGTAGCTACCCGAGCAGTTGTTCGGTGACACCAAAGGACATTTGGGAGCTCATCGATCCATGATCCACCTGCAGCCTCCACTCTGGTTCGGATCCCGTGCAGCAATGTTCGGTTGGCGTTTTCGACCAAACCGTTAGCCTGGGGATGAGCCACGGAGGTGAAGTGGTTGTAGATTCCGAGCTCGGCGCACTTTTGCTTGAAGAAGGTGCTGTCGAACTGTTTCCCGTTGTCAGAAGTAATCACCCTGGGGACGCCAAACCTGCATAGAAGGTTCTTCCATACGAACTTCCATGCGGCCTGTTCGGTGATTGTGGTGACGGGTTCGGCCTCGATCCACTTGGTAAAGTAGTCGATGGCGACAAACAGGAACTTCTTGCGCCCTTGGGCCTCTGGAAAGGGGCCCAAGATGTCAATGCCCCATCTGGCGAAGGGGCGCGGCTCGAACAGACTGTGAAGCTGTTCGGCTGGCTGCTTGATGAGTACTCCGAACTTCTGGCATTCTGGGCATTTCCTGACGAAGGACATGCAATCCTTCTGAAGAGAAGGCCACCAGAACCCTGCTCGGATGAGGCTGCGTGCTAGCGTTCTGCCCCCCAGATGGCTTCCGCACAACCCCTCGTGGACTTCCTCTGTGGCTGCGAGGGCCTCCTCAGGGTTGAGGCAACGTAGAAGAGGTCTTGCAAGGGACCGTCGGTACAGCTTGCCTTCTACGAGGGTGAAATGCTGCGAGCGCATCCTGACTTTCCGAGCTTCATCCTGTTCGGAAGGAAGCTCGCCTCGGAGAAGGTACGCCAAGAGAGGGTCCACCCAACTTGGGGTCGGTGGGCCCGTTTCTATGGCGGCTACATCAATCTCTGTGCTCGGCAAGGCGAGCTCTTCAATGAAGACAGAGCGAGAAGGGGTGATGTCACCTGAAGATGCCAATTTGGCCAGCGCATCAGCTCGCGCGTTCTGCTCCCGTGGAACATGTATAACCTCGAAGTATACGAGGCCCTCTGTCTGGCTCTTGACCTGTTGGAGGTATTGAGCCATGCGAGGTTCCCTTGCTCCAACTGTCCGCTCACCTGGCTGGCGACCAACTGGGAGTCACTAAAGACTCTAAGCCGAATGGCTCCGAGGTGCCTAGCCATGCGGATACCGGAAAGCAAGGCTTCGTACTCGGCGACGTTGTTGGAGGCTGGAAAGCGGAAACGGAGGGCGTATTGGAACTCTAACCCCTCTGGGGAGGTGAGGACCAAACCTGCCCCGCTTCCGGAGACACAAGAGGATCCGTCCACATAAAGCTCCCATGGGGGCTCGTCTGCCAACGGTGGATCCTGCTCGGCCGGAAGGGTGCATTCCGCCACGAAATCTGCTAACGCCTGCGCTTTGATTGCCGTCCTTGGTCGGAAGCTGATGTCAAACTCTCCCAGCTCGATTGCCCACTTAACCAACCTACCGGAAGCCTCCGGCCGCTGCAAGATGGATTTCAGCGGTTGATCGGTAAGCACTGTAACGGAATGGGCCTGAAAGTAGGGCCTGAGCTTCCGTGCAGCTGTGACAAGAGCAAGGGCAAGCTTTTCTGCTCTGGGGTACCTCCTTTCAGCTTCTTGGAGGACCCTGCTGATATAGTACACTGGATACTGTGCCGCTCCTAATTCTCTGATCAAGACCGCACTGATGGAGTGTTCGGTGACCGAGAGGTACACGAACAAGGGTTCTCCGAGCACAGGCTTTGAGAGAACAGGAGGGGCTGCCAAATATGCCTTCAGCTCAGTGAAGGCAGCTTCGCATTCGTCAGTCCACAGTATTTGCCCCCCTTGCTTCGAGGCGTTTTTAGGGCCTCGGAGCAACTTGAAGAAGTTAAAACTTCTTTCTGCTGCTCGGGACATGAACCTGTTCAGCGCGGCAAGACGTCCTGTTAGACGCTGGACGTCGCGCGCTGTCTTCGGACTGGACATCTCAAGTACGGCTTGGATTTTTTCCGGGTTCGCCTCTATTCCCCTGTTTGATACGAGGAACCCGAGGAACTTACCCGACCGAACACCAAACGCGCACTTGGCTGGATTGAGCTTCATATTATACCTTCGCAAAGTTGCGAAAGTCTCCTGGAGGTCGGAAATGTGATCGTACTCGGAAGAGTCTTGACCAACATGTCGTCGACGTAAACCTCCATGTTTCGCCCGATCTGCTGCTCGAACATCTTGTTGACCAGCCGCTGGTAAGTCGCACCTGCATTCTTCAGACCAAAAGGCATCCTGGTGAAGCAGTATAAGCCTAGGTCTGTGACGAACGTAGTGGCGTCTTGATCCGGGGGATGCATGCTGATCTGGTGGTAACCAGAGTAGGCATCCAAAAAGCTGAGGAGCTCGTGCCCGGAAGTAGCGTCCACCAGCTGATCATGCGCGGCAATGGGAAGTTATCCTTGGGCGTCGCCTTATTAAGATCCTTGTAATCCACGCACACACGCCATTTGCCATTGGCTTGCGTACGAGGACCACATTGGAGATCCATCTTGGATATTGGGCTTCTCGGAGGAGCCCAACAGTTCGGCTTTTGGTCACGTGATCCTGAATCACGGTCTGCCGTTCTCGGTTCACGGGTCGCCTTCTTTGCTGCACTGGCGGGATTCGTGGATCCAACCGAAGGCGATGCACCATGACTTCCGGGGGAATGCCTGGAAGCTCGTCATCAGACCAAGCGAACACGTCCAAATTGGCCAGCAGGAAAGCTGTGTAGCGTTGCTGCTCGGCCTCTGTCAACAGGGCGCCAATGTACAAGACGTGTTCGGAGTCGTCGTCCACTTGAATGGGGATTAAGTCTTCGGCAGGCGTCCCCCGACTAGTTGAAGGCTGATCGGAGGTCGGAGAGCTGGATCAGCGAGTGGTTGCTTGTCTCTTAGAGAGAGGACATAGCAACGGCGAGACTCACGCTGACACCCGAGCACTTCGCCAACTCCGCCGGAGTTGGAAACTTCATTTTCTGGTGGAGTGATGAAGGCACTGCTTTGATTCGCCCGATCAGACCTCTGCCAAGAATAGCATTGTATCCAGGCATGTTGTTGACGACCAGAAAGTCAACAATTTGGTCACAGCCTTTGGAGCCGTTCCCAAGGTGATCGGAAGGCGAATCCTTCCCATGGGCTGGACCGAAACTCCCGAAAAGCCGAAAATGGCGAATTTACAGGAGTAAGTTGATCGGCGCGCAGGCCCATGAGAACGAAACAGTCGTAAGCCAAGACATCGGGGGCGCTTCCATTATCTACCAGAATCCGGCGCACGTTACATGGTTGATGGTGGCCGAAACGACCAGCGCATCAGTGTGCGGGGTCGTAACCCCTACAAGATCTTCGTCCGAGAAGGTTATAGCCTCCTCGGGCTGTGCGCGTGCGGGACTGGCAGGATATGGGGCCGGCCGAACAGTCGGAGGCCTGTCTACGACATGCACTCGCCTTGCGTAATCGCGTCGGCTTCGAGTGCTTTCTCCACCTGCGCCGAAGCCTCCCGCGATCACGTTGATCTCCTGCCCATTGGGATCGTTGTTGATCGGCTGCTCGGGAGTGCGGTCTCGCGTCGGGGGCTCTTCGTTCCGGCGCCCTTCGTTCCGGCGCACGAACCGTCCAAGGTAGCCGCGCTTGATAAGGTCTTCGATTTCGTCCTTAAGCTGGCGGCACTCGGAGGTGTCGTGGCCGTGGTCGCGATGAAAGCGACAGTACCTATTTTGATCGCGCTTCCGGGGGTCGGAGCGCATTCTCTGGGGCCACCGAACAAAAGCTTCATCCTGATCTCTGCCAGGATTTGTTCGGGAGCCACAGTGAGGGGGGTGTAGTTGGTGAAGGGGCGCGGACGACGAGGAGAATCGCCATTGCGTCGTCCCTTCTTCCGATCACGGTCGGAACCGTTGTCGGAAGGTCGCTTTTTTTCCGACTGCTCCCCCTGTTCGGCCCTGCTCGCCGCCAGGCTCTCCTCGCAGGCCGCGTGGCGCTGCGCGATGGAGAGTAGTTCGGCGAGGGTGGCGGGCTGCTGGACGCCGAGAGTCCTTTGTAGAAAGCCGTCACGAGTGCCCTGGATGAGCACTGGTGGCTAGGGGGACGTCCAGGCGCGAGATGCGAAGCGCCTCTGTTCGGAACCTCTTGACGAAGTCCCAGAGTGCCTCGCCTTTCTTCTGGCGCACGGTCAGGAGAGAAGCCGCCGTCCGCGGCTGGGACCTTCCACCAAGGAAGTTGTCCCGAAAGGACTTCTTCAATTGGCGGAAGGAGGTGATAGAGCCCGCAGGGAGGGTTTCAAACCAAGCCCTGGCGGTCTCCTAAGGGTTGCAGGGAAAGCCCTGCACTTGGCCGCATCTGATGCTCCGTGGAACACCATATGCGATTCGAAGCCGTGGATGTGGTCGGCCGGGTCAGTAGTGCCGTCGTAGGGCGCGATGGTGGGAAGAGGGAGCTTGGAGGAGACCAGGGCCTCCAGAATCTCCCTACTGAAAGGAGAGCGGAAGTCCAAGTCGTCCTCCGCTGGAGCCTTGCCCTCCGCACGCTGAACCATCGCGTCCATGCGGCGTTCGAGGTCGACCACCGCCGGAGACGCCTGGCGAGCTCCTGCTCGGAGTTGGCGGGGCCCCCACGTCCAGAGGCGTGGGAGTTGCCTCCCACGACCGATCGTGGCGGACGGGGTGAGACGATAGAACGCCGGGGCGAGCGCCCGCGGCGCTCTGGTGCCCGCTCTTCCGATGGCCCGGAGGGACCGGCGCGGTGAGTCCGCCTGCTGCTCCTGCGGCGCTGGGGGGACGCGGGAGCGTCGATGTGACGATTCCGCCTGTCGCTCACGCGGCAGGGAAACCGCTGGGGCCGCTACCCCTGCCAACTGGGCCTGTAGGGCGAGGCAGACGCCCGTCAACTGATGCATTTGCCCCGAAGCTCTGCCACTTCGAGGGCCGTTGCCGGTGCGGCAGCCGTTGGTACTGGGACGTCGTGATTTGCGCCGTAGCAGTGCCGGCGACGTCCCCAGGAGGGATTGGCGACGAGAGGCCCCTCGTGATTGGCGAGACCTCGTCGCCCTGCTTCCTATATTCTGGTATGAAGATCGTCCTCGAGCCATGGCAGCGTCGCTTCCCACAGACGGCGCCAAATGTGGTGGTGTATCCTGTTTGGACCTGAGCCAAACGGGCCTCCACTGGAATAAGAGAGGGAAGACGATTGCTGGTGAGGACGAAGACCTGCAAAACCAGAATAGGATCAGGAGGCCCGGTGAAAACCGGGGAAACCCTCCGATGCCTAAGTCAGTGGAGAGCTTGTGAGGCAGGGGGTTTCGGAATGCGAGAATGTGTTCGCGTGAGGAAGAGAACGTACCGTTGCATGGTACTGTACCTGCCTTTATAGGTCGTTGTAGAGGCCAACGTGCGTAACGTTGGGCAGATCGTGCCTGAAGAGGCGCCTTGACGCACGCGCATAACGGGAGGAGTTATGACTCTGGTGCCCGTTAGGCTGCCAGGCAGTTCACGCCCCTTGATGGTGGAGAACGTGGCCTGGGACGGTTACAACCGTTCTGCGGGCCAGGAACCCTGCTCGGTGCCCTTTGGATGGACCTTCCAAGCAGGTGATGTCCAGGGTTGTTCCGCGCAGCAGGGTTGAGGTCCTCTGTTCGGAAGCCGCCTGCTGACGAGCTCGGCAATGTTCCGTCACGGATAGCCGGCACGGGGATCTTCTCTCTTCTGATCCGTATTAAGGGCGTGGGATCGTATGAGGAGGCCACGTCAGAAGGGGAAGGCGCTGATGGGCCTTGACGCGATGGGCCTAGGTGGCGGAAAACAGCCACCACAGATACCATTACCACTAAGCTACAACCACACTTGTATTATAATATAACATCTATTATATTTCACTAACTATTGATATCACTTACAGTAAACATACACATAATTTATAGTAAGTCTTGACATCACTTATAGTATATGTTAAGTTCAATTACAGTAAACGTTATTCTCTATTACAATATATGTTTATTCTCTATTATAGGCTATGTTAAGCCTTATTATAGTAAATATTATTCACTATTATAGTATATATTAAGTTATGTTACAGTAAGCATTATCATCTATTATAGTAAACGTAATTCTCTATTACAATATATGTTTATTTTCTATTACAACTTATGTTAGGTCTCGTTACAGTAAATATCATTCCTTATTACAATATACATTAAGCTCTGTTACAGAATAACATAAGTTAATATATGTTATTCTATAGGTTAATGTATATTATAACAGAACTTAATATATATTAACCTACATTAATAACATACATTAACCTATATTATTGTTATAGAATAACATAGGTTAATGTATATTGTAACAGAACTTAATGTATGTTAATTTATGTTATATATATTATTAATATACGTTAATTATGTTAATGTATTATGGTGGCTGTTTCCTGCCACCTAAGCCCAATGCGTCAAGGCCCATCAGTGCCTTATCTCTGTGACACGACCTCCTCGTACGGTTCCACGTCTCCGTGCGGATCGGATGCAAGGGGGCCTACGCGCCAGTCACTACAAGCGAAGCGTTGCCGAGCTCATTAGCGGACGGCTTCAGAACAGGAACGTCAATCCAGATGCGCGGTACAACCCTGGATATCACCGAACAGCACGTTCGAGCCCCCATGTGGGTCACCTGCTCGGAAGGTGTGTCCAGAGGGTTCCGAGTAGGCTCTCTGGCTTACGCCGCGGTTATAACCGCCCCAAGCCACGCGCTCCATCATCAAGAGACACGAACTGCCTGGCATCCCAACGGGCACCTGAGCAAGTAACTCCTCCCGTTATGCGCACCCATCAAGGCGCCTTTTTAGGCACGATCTACCAACGTTACGCACGTTCGTCTTGGCACCAGCGCCTATAAAAATACAGGTACAGTACCATGCACTGGTACGTTCTCTCTTACGCGAACACACTCTCATACTCCGAAACCCCCTGCCTTGCAAGCTCTTGACTGACTTAGGCATCGGAGGGTTTCCCCAGTCTTCACCGGGCCCCCTGATCTATTTCTGGTCTTGCAGGCCCCCGTCCGCACCGGCGTCCGTCTTCCCAGTTCACTCTAGTGGAGGCCCGTTTGGTTTCGGCCCAAACAGGATTACACCACCACATTTGGCGCCGTCTGTGGGAAACGACGCAGCCATGGCTCGCGGACGATCCTCATACCAGAACGTGGGGGGCAGGGTGACGAGGTCCCGTCAATCACGAGGGGACTCTCGTCATCAGCCCCCTCCCGTAGACGTCGACATCGCCCCCGCCAGCGGTAACAACGACGTCCCTGCGCCAGCGGCCGCAGCACCTGCAACTGCCCTTGAAGTAGCACAACTTCGAGGACAGATGCAGCAGTTGACAGGCGTTTACCTCGCCTTGCAGGCCCAGATGGTGGGAGCAGCGGCCCCGGCGGTTTCCCTGCCACGCGAGCGGCAGGCGGAGTCGTCGCATCGACGTTCTCGCGTCCTCCCCGCGCCTCAGGAGCAGCAGGTAGACTCGCCGCGTCGCTCCAACCGAGCTCCGTCCGAGGAGCGAGCGCCGGAGCGCCGCAGACGTTCTCCCCGTCGCTCCGTCACCTCCCCCCGTCCGCCACGATCGGTCGTGGGAGGCAACTCCCACGCATCCGGACGAGGAGGCCCCGCCAACTCCGAACAGGAGCTCGCCAGGCGCCTGCGACGTGTGGTCGACCTTGAGCGCCGCGTGGACGGGATGGTTCAGCACGCGGAGGGGAAAGCTCCGGCGGAGGATGACTTGGATTTCCGCTCCCCTTTCAGCAGGGAGATCCTGGAAGCTCAGGTCTCCTCCAAGCTCCCTCTGCCCACCATCGCACCCTACGACGGCACTACCGACCCGGCCGACCACATCCACGGCTTTGAGTCTCATATGGTGTTCCATGGAGCATCAGATGCGGCCAAATGCAGGGCCTTCCCTGCAACTCTCAAGGAGATCGCCAGGGCCTGGTTCGAAACCCTCTCTGAGGGCTCCATCACCTCCTTCCGCCAACTGAAGAAGTCCTTCCGGGACAACTTCCTTGGCAGAAGGTCGCAGCCGCGAACGGCGGCTTCTCTCCTGGCCATGCGCCAGAAGAAATGCGAGGCACTCTGGGACTTCATCAAGAGGTTTCGAACAGAGGCGCTTTGCATCTCTCGCCTGGACGTCCCTCTGGCAACCAGTGCCCTTATTCAGGGCACTCGCGATGGATTTTTACAGAGGACCCTCGGCGTCCAGCAACCCGCTACCCTCGCCGAGCTGCTCTCCATTGCATAGCGTCACGCTGCTTGCGAGGAGAGCCTGGCGGCAAGCAGGGCCGAGCAGGGGGAGCAGTCAGATAAGAAGCGGCCTTCAGACAACGGTTCCGACCGGATCGGAAGAAGGGACGACGCAATGGTGATTCTCCGCGTCGTCCGCGCCCCTTCACCAACTACACCCCCCTCACCGTGGCACCCGAACAGATCCTGGCAGAGATCAGGAACGAAGCATTTGTTCGGTGGCCACAAAGAATGCGCTTCGACCCCCGAAAGCGCGATCAGAATAAGTACTGTCGCTTCCACCGCGACCACGGCCACGACACCTCCGAGTGCCGCCAGCTTAAGGACGAAATCGAAGACCTTATCAAGCGCGGTTATCTTGGACGGTTCGTGCGCCGGAATGAAGAACACCCCAAACGCCGAGAGCGTACTCCCGAGCAGCCGATCAACAACGAGCCCAATGGGCAGGAGATCAACGTGATCGCGGGAGGCTTCGGCGCAGGCGGCGAAAGCACTCGAAGCCGACACGACTACGCAAGGCGAGTGCATGTCGTAGATAGGCCCTCGGCACCTCGGCTGGCTCCATATCCCACCAGTCCTGCACGCGCACAGTCCGAGGAGGCTATAACCTTCTCGGACGAAGATCTTGTAGGGGTTACGACCCCGCACACCGATGCGTTGGTCATTTCGGCCACCATCAACCACTGTAATGTGCGCCGGATTCTGGTGGATAATGGAAGCGCCCCCGATGTCTTGGCTTACGACTGTTTTGTCCTCATGGGTCTGAAAACCGATCAACTCACCCCTGTAAACTCGCCTTTGTTCGGCTTTTCGGGAGTTTCGGTACAGCCCATGGGAAGAGTTCGCCTCCCGATCACCTTAGGGACGGCTCCAAGAGTTGTGACCAAGATAGTTGACTTCTTGGTCATCAACAACATGCCTGGATATAATGCTATCCTCGGCAGAGGTTTGATCGGCCGCATCAAAGCAGTACCTTCGTCACTCCATCAGAAGATGAAGTTTCCTACTCTGAGCGGAGTTGGCGAAGTGCTCGGGTGTCAGTGCGAGTCCCGCCGTTGCTATGTTCTCTCCTTAAGAGACAAGCAACCACTCACTGATCCAGCTCCTCCAGCGACCGATCAACCTTCCACCAGCCGAGGAACCCCTGCTGAAGATTTAATCCCCATCCAGGTAGACGAAGACCCCGAACACGTCCTATATATTGGCGCCTTGCTTACAGAGGCCGAGCAGCAACGCTACACAGCCTTCCTGCTGACCAATTTGGATGTGTTCGCCTGGTCTGATGATGAGCTTCCAGGCATCCCCCCGGAAGTCATGGTCCATCGCCTCCGCCTGGATCCCCGGATCCCACCAGTTCAGCAAAGGAGGCGACCTGTGAACCGAGAACGGCAGACTGTGATCCAGGATCACGTAGTCAAGAGCCGAACTATTGGGCTCCTCCGAGAAGCCCAATATCCAAGATGGATCTCCAACGTGGTCCTCGTACGCAAGGCCAACGGTAAATGGCGTGTGTGCGTGGATTACAAAGATCTCAACAAAGCAACGCCCAAGGACAACTTCCCTCTGCCACGCATTGACCAGCTGGTGGACGCTACTTCCGGACACGAGCTTCTCAGCTTTCTAGATGCCTACTATGGTTACCACCAGATCAGTATGCATCCCCCGGATCAAGATGCCACGACGTTCGTCACAGACCTAGGCTTATACTGTTTTACCAAAATGCCTGTCGGTCTAAAGAATGCGGGCGCGACTTACCAGCGGCTGGTCAACAAGATGTTCGAGCAGCAGATCGGGCGCAACATGGAAGTCTATGTGGATGACATGCTGGTCAAAACGCTTCCGAGCATTGACCACATTTCCGACCTCCAGGAAACTTTCGCAACTCTGCGAAAGTACAATATGAAGCTCAACCCTACCAAGTGCGTGTTTGGTGTTCGGTCGGGCAAGTTCCTCTGTTTCCTCGTGTCAAACAGAGGAATAGAGGCAAACCCGGAGAAAATCCAAGCCGTGCTTGAGATGAGCAGTCCAAAGACAGTGCGCGACGTCCAACGTCTGACAGGACGTCTTGCTGCACTGAATCGGTTCATGTCCCGAGCAGCGGAAAGAAGTTTTAACTTCTTCAAGTTGCTCCGAGGCCCTAAAAGCGCCTCGAAGCAAGGGGGGCAAGTACGGTGGACTGAAGAATGTGAGGCTGCCTTCACCGAGCTGAAGGCATATTTGGCAGCCCCTCCTGTTCTCTCAAAGCCTGTGCTCGGAGAACCTCTGTTCGTGTACCTTTCGGTCACCGAACACTCCATCAGTGCAGTCTTGATCAGAGAAGTGGGAGCGGCGCAGCATCCGGTATACTACATCAGCAGGGTCCTCCAAGAAGCTGAAAAGAGGTACCCCAGAGTAGAAAAACTCGCCCTTGCTCTCGTCACGGCTGCTCGGAAGCTTAGGCCCTATTTTCAAGCCCATTCCGTTACAGTCCTAACCGATCAGCCGCTAAAAACCATCCTTCAGCGGCCGGAGGCTTCCGGCAGGTTGGTTAAGTGGGCGATAGAGCTTGGTGAGTTTGACATCAGCTTTCGACCGAGGACGGCGGTCAAAGCGCAGGCGCTAGCAGACTTCGTGGTGGAATGTACCCTTTTGGCCGAGCAGGATCCCCCGTTGGCAGACGAACCCCCTTGGGAGCTCTACATCGACGGATCCTCTTGTGTCGCAGGGAGTGGAGTGGGTTTGGTCCTCACCTCCCCGGAGGGGTTAGAGTTCCAATACGCCCTCCGTTTCCGCTTTCCGGCCTCCAACAACGTGGCCGAGTACGAAGCTTTGCTGTCCGGTATCCGCATGGCTCGGCACCTTGGAGCCATTCGGCTTAGAGTCTTTAGTGACTCTCAATTGGTTGCCAGCCAGGTGAGCGGACAGTTCGGAGCGAGGGAACCCCGCATGGCTCAATACCTCCAACAGGTCAAGAGCCAGACAGAGGGCCTCGTATACTTCGAAGTTATACATGTTCCACGGGAGCAGAATGCGCGAGCTGATGCACTGGCCAAATTGGCATCTTCAGGTGACATCGCCCCTTCCCGCTCCGTTTTTATTGAAGAGCTCGCCTTACCAAGCACAGAGATTGATGTAGCCGCCATAGAAACGGGCCCACCAACCCCGAGTTGGGTGGACCCTCTTTTGGCGTACTTTCTCCGGGGTGAACTTCCGCCCGAACAGGGCGAAGCTCGGAAAGTCAGGATGCGCTCTTAGCATTTCACCCTCGTAGAAGGCAAGCTGTACCGACGGTCCCTTGCAAGACCTCTTCTGCGTTGCCTCAACCCTGAGGAGGCCCTCGCGGCCACAGAAGAAGTCCACGAGGGGCTGTGCGGAAGCCACCTGGGGGGCAGAACGCTAGCGCGCAGCATCATCCGAGCAGGGTTCTGGTGGCCTTCTCTTCAGAAGGATTGCATGTCCTTTGTCAGGAAGTGTCCAGAATGCCAAAAGTTCGAAGAACTCATCAAGCAGCCTGCCGAACAGCTTCACAGCCTGTTCGAGCCGCGCCCTTTCGCCAGATGGGGCATTGATATCCTGGGTCCCTTCCCAGAGGCCCAGGGGCGGAAGAAGTTTCTGTTCGTGGCCATCGATTACTTCACCAAATGGATCGAGGCCGAACCCGTTGCCACAATCACCGAACAAGCCGCATGGAAGTTCATCTGGAAGAACCTTCTATGCAGGTTTGGCATCCTAAGGGTGATCACCTCTGACAACGAGAAGCAGTTCGACAGCACCTTCTTCAAGCAGAAATGCGCCAAGCTCGGGATCTACAACCACTTCACCTCCGTGGCTCATCCCCAGGCTAACGGTTTGGTTGAAAACGCCAACCGAACACTACTGCATGGGATCCGCACAAGAGTGGAGGCTGCAGGTGGATCATGGATTGACGAGCTCCCGAACGTCCTTTGGTGTCACCGAACGACTGCTCGGGTAGCTACAAAGGAAACACCTTTCCACTTGGCCTACGGCTCGGAAGCAGTTGTACCTCTGGAAGTAGCCCTTCCAACCATCCGAACAACCCACTTCGATGAAGCCGCCAATAACCGTGCTCTTCAAGAAAACTTGGACATGCTGAGCGAACGACAAAGCGACGCCAGCATTCGTCTCGTTTCTTACCAGCAACGACTCGCACAGTACTATAATGCGCGAGTTCGGGAAAGGCGGTTCAACGTGGGAGATTTGGTTTTGCGCCGCTGTTCGGCTTCGGATCCCCGAAGAGCAGTCGACAAACTTGCCATCAAATGGGAAGGACCTTATCAGGTCACCCATGCCCTCGGAAAAGGCTCATATAAGCTAACTACCCCTAGTGGCGAAGCCATACCCAGGACTTGGCATGTCTCTAATCTTAAGGCTTATTATTTATAAAAGCCTTCTTTCAGCATCCTATCTCTGTCCTCCCTACTCCTGTTATTTCATAAGCATTCGGCATACACACCTGATCGGAATCTCCTTTACGGTTCCCAACGATCTGCGTCTTACATGCAATGCTTATGAAGCTAACGGACTCCGATCCGAGCAGGAATAACCAACAAAAAGGGAGGAGATAGAGAAAGTGAAGCTATAAGACAGTCTCATAAGCAGAAGATTTCATTCACAAAAAGTTTTTTTTTTGCTTACATACGGGCCCTTCTTGGCCGCGGTTACAAAAAGAAAGTATAAGAAGGGCATGGAACAGGAGAAAGCTAAGGAGCCTATTCGGAGGGGTCGGCACCTTCATCTGAAGAAGGCATTCGCCCAGATTGGAATTGCGCGAAGCGCAAATCATCCAAGCGGGCATCATTAGTCCGACGCATGCACTCCCGAACAGCGGCCTCGAAAGCTTCTCGGGCGCGCTCGACCCAGGATAAGCTCTCTCCGTACTCCCTCCCAGCGTTGAGACCTACTCTGTAGCAGCGGGCCCCATACTGCTCCAATTCCTCCTTATAATCAGATCCAGCTTTGTAGTCCGCCATGGCACGGATCCCAGCATCTGAGACCACCTTGGCCAGAGCTTCCTTCTCGGCCCGGGCCACGGCGACATTCAGCTCCGAGGCTTGAAGGGCAGTCTTGAGGTTCTTCACCTCCTCCTCCAAATCCGCCTCGCGAGCCTTGTGCCTCTCCGTGAGGTCCTTGCAGAAAGCCGACTGTGCTTCGTATAGGAATTTCTGCTTCCGGGACCGAGCAGCCATAGCCTTCAGAACGCCTAGCGATGTGTATATCCCCTCCACAAGAGCCTCCAGATCAACGTCGCTTGCCACGTCATCATCTTGGTTCTCGGTATGGTACTCTTTTGTTTGCACCTCCGAAGTCCTTTCGGCGGGAAGGTCCTGGCACCTTGCTAGGCGATCAAGGTAAGAGGCAGTCGGGCTAGGAGGCAGCTTCCTGGGCGACACTTCGACGCAACGAAGCGTCGCCTCCAGCGCCGCCACCGAGGGCACCTCGAGGAGTGTTCGGTGCAGCACCTCCCTCAGAGGCCTATCATCATCCCCGGAGCTCTCGTCCCCAGCCACAGCAGCGGTAGACGAGATCGGGGCGGCATCAATCACAAGGTCTTTCGGCCGGCCCAACCCGGAGGTTATGGCAACAACGCTCGTCGAAGCCGAAGCTCGACCCGCCCCAACGGCCTCCTGCCTTGTCTCCTGCCACACCTCCCCACCGTCCTCGGTAGCGGAGGCTGCAAGGGCTGCTGCACGGCCCTCCTCGGCATCTCCAAGAGCTTGAGTGCTCTTCTCCCCCGAGGACGGCTGCACTCTCGCCGACTACAAGATCCTCAGCAATCACCTCGGCTACATCCTCGCCGACTACACGGCTTTCGGTGATCACCGAGGTGGGGGGCATGGGGGGCAGGATGTCTCCACTTCCTTGCGAAATATCCCCCCTCGGAAGAACTGCCTCGCCAGAACCGCAAACAGCCGATGGCGCAGAAATGAAGTCCGTGGCGACCGCCCCGTCCTCGGCACCGAGCTGTGCGCCCTCGTGTGGCGCACCACCCTGCTCGGCGCTCCCTTCACCGGGCAGGACCTCTTGGGTCTCGCGCATCGGCGACTTCGCCCGCCCTCCGGAGCGGTCCGATTCATCGCTGACCATAATAAGGCCCAGCTCGGCGGACATCTTCATGACCGCCTCCGAACGATCCGCAGCTGGAGTTGGGGACGCCCTCTCCTCGGGCGTCCCCGTACGCTGGCAAGAGCTTCGAGCTAGCAGAGGCTCAAGATCCTCCTCTTCTTCCTCCACTGCTGCGGCGCTCTCTGCAACGCGCGGCATCGACTTCGTCGTCTTCTTCTTCTTGCGAGCCTGGGGCTCGTAGAACACCTCCTCTTCGGAGGTGCGGCCCCCGGCCTGCGACTCCACCACGGCCGCCTTGCGCTTCTCCTTCCTCTTCGTTTGAGGGAGAGAAGTCGCCCCTGCGGTCGTCGCCGTCTCAAGTGCCTCCTTCAAGGCACCTCCTCTCGCTACGGCCTTCGCTTTCTGCGCTGGCCCCTTCGCGGAGCCTCCCTCGTCCAGCCTTATTGAGTAAAGGCGAACAGGGATCATCTCGGCATAGTACGCCATCTCCTTCTGGTCCCGACCAGCAGCTATTTCTTCATCGTCTAGAAGAAGCAGAAGGGTCAGAACCCATGTATGTGGGAAAAGAAAACGAGCAGAGCAGCAGAAGACTTACCCCAGGCGCGGCTAAGCTTGCATTTCACAAGCTTGTACTCGGTCAGGTACCCCTCTGCGTGGTTCACCCCGACCGTGTTCAGCGACTGGGAGGCCGCGGCTGCCTCCTTAATCAAGAAAGGGGGCATGTCCGCCTTCCTCAGGGGCTCCACCACCCTCACGGGGAAATCCCACTCGGGGATGTTCGCTCCTTTTCTTCGCCCTACGGAGAAAAGGCGCCCTGTCCACCCCTTGTTGTTGGACAGTCGAGGCGAGAAGTTTATCCGCATCCGGTTTGTACGGTGTTTCACGTACACGATTCCCATCCCGGACTGCGGAGAGCACGCCAAGCTGAAGTGATTGCGGAAGATCTCCGCAGTCGCTTCGATCTTCCTCTTCCTACATATGATGCAGAAGACGAATATGGTCCTCCACGATTTGGGTGTTAGCTGAATAGGCGCCACCTTCCAGCTCTGGAGCAGCTCCTTTGCAATCTCCGGCATCGGCAGCCGGAGACCAGCCTCCAGCTGGTCCAACGAAAGCACGAAGCACCCCGGCCTCAAGGTCAGGTGCGACTCATCCTCACGCATCAGGACGATGTCGTACTCCTCACCTATCCGGAAGCGCTCTCGGAGACCCTCGAAGCTCCGATACTTCGCCGCTTTCGATCCCACCGGCGGCATCCCGCTGGCTTCAACGATCTCCTTTCCCTTCTGGGCCATCACTGGAGGGCGGAGAGCACAACGCATGAAGAAGAAGAAGAAGAACAGTAGCGGAGGAAAGCTCGAGGGAGGAGATGGCGAGCGGCTTGGGAAGCAGTGGACTCTGGAAAACCTTTCGAAGACGAAGACCCCGCTCTCACCCCGTCCCCTTCCTTATAAGGAAGGTGAGGCGCGAAATTCGAAGCGGGGTTGGAAACAGCGTTTCCCTCCACTCCAAGTCTCCTCTCGAATGACCCGTGGGTGACCGTTCGGGCCTGGCGTGTGACGTTCCGGGTTTGACACGACCCACGTGGTCATCATGAAAGCCTTGTCTTCGAGGCGAACCCCTCTGCAAAAGCATCACTACAGGTCTGTTCGGATCTCCGAGGACGATACCGCATTTATGGCGGAGATGACACCCGAGCAGGGCACCGCCCTCAAGCGCTCCGGCTTCTGAGCCACTTGAGGGCGTGGGGGGCAAGTGTGGTGGCTGTTTCCTGCCACCTAAGCCCAATGCGTCAAGGCCCATCAGTGCCTTCTCTCTGTGGCGCGACCTCCTCGTACGGTCCCACGTCTCCGTGCGGATCGGATGCAAGGGGGCCTACGCGCCAGTCACTCCAAGCGAAGCATTGCCGAGCTTATTAGCGGACGGCTTCAGAACAGGAGCGTCAATCCAGATGTGCGGTACAACCCTGGATATCACCGAACAGCACGTTCGAGCCCCCATGTGGGTCACCTGCTCGGAAGGTGTATCCAGAGGGTTCCGAGCAGGCTCTCTAGCTTACGCCGCGGTTATAACCACCCCAAGCCACGCGCTCCATCATCAAGAGACACGAACTGCCTAGCATCCCAACGGGCACCTGAGCGAGTAACTCCTCCCGTTATGCGCACCCATCAAGGCGCCTTTTCAGGCACGATCTACCAACGTTACGCACGTTCATCTTGGCACCAGCGCCTATAAAAATACAAGTACAGTACCATGCACTGGTACGTTCTCTCTTACGCGAACACACTCTCATACTCCGAAACCCCCTGCCTTGCAAGCTCTTGACTGACTTAGGCATCAGAGGGTTTCCCTGGTCTTCACCGGGCCCCCTGATCTATTTCTGGTCTTGCAGGCCCCCGTCCGCACTGGCGTCCGTCTTCCCAGTTCACTCTAGTGGAGGCCCGTTTGGTTCCGGCCCAAACAGGATTACACCACCACATGTATATTGTAACAATAATAACATACATTAACATACATTAATAACATACATTAACATAAATTAATATACATTAACATAATTAACGTACATTAATAACATACATTAAGCTCTGTTACAATATACATTAACCTATGTTATTCTATACAATAATATAGGTTAATGTATGTTATTAACGTAGGTTAATGTATATTAAGCTCTGTTATAATATACATTAACTTACAGTTTAACATGCATTAACATACATTAATTTATGTTATTTTGTAAAAGAGCTTAATGTATATTGTAACAGAGAATGATATTTACTGTAACGAGACTTAACATATGTTAATATATGTTATTAATGTATACAATATACATTAAGCTCTGTTTCAATATACATTAACCTATGTTATTCTGTAACAATAATATAGGTTAATGTATATTAAGTTTTGTTACAATATACATTAACCCATAGAATAACATACATTAACTTATGTTACTATGTAACAGAGCTTAATGTATATTGTAATAGGATATACTATTTACTATAAATGATGTGTATGTTTGCTGTAATTGTTATTAATACTTAGTATAATATAATAGATGCTATATTATAACACAAGTGTGGTTGTAGCTCAGTGGTAATTGTATCTCATATTGAGTTTGTGGAGACCTGAGTTCGAATCTTAGCACTCACAAACAAATAGAGTTTTTTTGTTTTCTAATTAAAGCTTATAGTTGTAGGCTGTAACTGATATCAAGACTTACTGTAAGTGATGTCAAATGTTTATTGTAAGTGATATGGAGGTTTACTGTAAGCAATATATAGACTTATTGTAAGTGATATCAAAGAATTACTATAAGTGATATCAAAGGTTTACTGTAAGTGATATGAAGACCTTGTGTAAGTGATATCAAAGGCTTACTGTAAGTGAAATGAAAACTTACAGTAAGTGATATCAAAGACTTACTATAAGTAATATGAAGACTTACTGTAAGTGATATATAGACTTACTGTAAACGACATCAAAACTTACTGTCAACGATATATACACTAATTGTAATAAATGTATATTTATATAGGAAAAGACCAGAAGAAGGAATGGTAAAATAGGAAAAAGTTGATACTAAAAGGACGACTCGTCTCTCAAGACTCATAAAAGTTGAGAAACTAAAACTAGGGACTATAAATTAAACAACATAAAAAAGAAAGGACTACGTAACTTCTGATTTTCTGACAAGGATTACAAATTGAGGCAAACCTAAGAAACTCTAATTAATTTTTCCTTAAAATTATATGGAATAAACTTTTCATCTGATTTTCTCATTTTTATATGGGTTTGGTAATGTTTATGTCTTTGTTTTTTTACCATTTTTTTCCAACTTATACCTCACCTCTACTTGTGCAACAAGCATAGCCTCTTTAATTCTGCTTTTCTATTACCATTCAATTAGGTTACGAGGATAATCATTGAGCATAAATCTGGTGGCAGTACATTTGTTTCTTATATTTGATCATTTTTTATTATTACTTTCAACTTTTTATTATCAGTTTTAATTTACTGATCTTTCTATAGATATATATATATATATATATATATATATATATATCCTATAATAACATTTGTTGAATTTTTTGGTTTAAATTTATCAACTAGTGTTTGCAATTGAGAACACGATCTCATGAAGATTTTGTGGGCATCTTGTGGGAATTTGCTCTACGTACTTCAGTGAGTGTGGGTGGTGGCTCTCAGTGAATATGGATGGTGGCTCTCAGTGAGTCTGAGTGGTAGCTCATTTATATGTTCTTTATTTTTAAAATCTGATTGCAATTAAGTGATAATAGGTGGAGGCCTATTGATGTTTGACGTGAATAAGTTCTTTGACATTTTAATGAAATTTTAAAATAATTTTTAATATGTACTATTTTATTGATGTTTCGAAATGTGAAGACTTGTCTAGTGCAATTGTAGGGAAAAAATGTAATACATACTACTTTTATCGAAATGTACATTTCTATTTGTGTTGAATGTATCTCTTTGAAAAATTTAAATGTATCAATTTTATTGAAGTGTACTATTCTTTTATTTGTGGTGAATGTATCGCCTTGAAATAAAAGTGTGGATCATGATAGCATAAAAATGTGGATCACATAGATTCATATAGATAATTTCTCAAAAAACATACATAATTGCATACATTCTCAATCATAGATCACAAAGATTCACATATATCATACAACAAAATTAGTGTGGAAACCGGATTTCGGGATGTAGGTTTTCATTTTTTGTCTCCACAGGGTTTAACTTTAAGCCTAAAAAATATGTAAGTTAATACTAATGCGGTCGAGATCAAGACTAGGTGTTTTGGCCTCCTCATTTATCAGAGACTCGTCGAGACTGAGATTTTTGTGAGATCTCACGATAATCTTGCAAGATCTCGCAAGATAGCATTATCGCGAGGTAGCATTCAATATCCATCATTGCCCCCACTTGATCGCATCTGCAACATTCAGTTTGGGTGTTCCCATTGGACAAATTTTTGTGTCCGTTTGTTGGACCTCCTTTATACCAACTTTGTTTTTTTTTTTTTTTTGCTTAGAGGACTTGTGAGACACATCTATCCCTGAAGAGAACGACCCAAGTTTGGGGAGTGAGCAGAAGTTTTGAGAGAGAGAGAGAGAGAGAGAGAGATAGAGAGATTGATATGTAACTTCTTAGGTACCAAGTCTCTCTCTCACGATCTTTGCTTGCTCTACCACGGACACCATGGGGGAATCGCTCTTTGTCGGCCACCTCTTGTCCTCGCCCTCAACGCGAACATCGTCGCTGCTCCTTGCTGTCGACATGCCACACCTCTTTTTTTGTTGTGACCTATTTTCTTCTCCGTACCGTCGGTCTTTGGTACATGTTTCTTTCACCTTAAATCCTAGTTTATATCCGAATCCAATGGAGACTTTCATATACTAGATAATTTTCGTTTAACGAGATCGACCATGTGCGATGTTCATCTCGTTTGAAGTGGTTGTATCTTGGAAAAAGAATGTCGATTCCTACTTGAACGGTACGTATAATGAGGCGATATCTTTTCTAAGGCATGCTCTTTTTGAAACTCCTCCACAGATACTTATTTACTGATTTCTCATATATATACATTATATATATCATGCTTACATGTAATCTTCTACTTAGAATGATGTCTTTGTGGATTTCTGAAACCTTACTTCATGTCGCTATGTATGCACTGAACGGATTAATGATGAAGTGCTGCCATGCAAAACAGATTATGCCCACTGTTTTATCAACACATATCACATATGGCATTGAGGGATCGTAGGAAATGGCTACATCAAGAGATAGTTGCATGGCAATACGATAGAGGGATGATGGTGCCATGGGCGACACATGTAATAACACATGCACGACAGTGAGATAATGATGAGCCTTTAACTAGGTCTAGCTCTTGCATAATTTTTCGCCGAGTTAGAGATCAAAGAGAGAGCGAGGAAGGAAAGGAGAGAATGAGAGATCAGATTTTGGAGTTGCAATACTACGGACCTTTTGGTATCTATGGGTTCCTTGAGACAGAAATTAAGAGATTGATTACATGAAATTTCTAGGAGTAAAGGAGGCATCCTATCTTGTTGGTGGTTACAAAAAGAGGAGCAAATCCTAAAGGGTTTGGGAGCTCCAAGAGATGACACGTTAGTAGGTTTTTGAGCTCAAGATAGGAAGATCAGAAAGCTGGCCGTCAACTACAGAATACTATTCTAATGGTAAGAGTAAGTGCGACTCCGATATATATAGATGTTGGATTTCTAGGAGGTGGAGCGGCTAAAGTTTTTTCTTCGATGACATGAAACGTAGTATAGCCAATTTCATATCCAATTCACAGCACATTTTTTTTTATCACATTCCTGATCAAGCCCGTTTGAAAGTTCACTCTACATCAAAAGTAGATTTAAATATCTATTTAATTTTAGAGGTTAGCTCTTTATGTACACCAGGA
The DNA here is from genome assembly GCA_014218235.1 of Colocasia esculenta. Lineage (NCBI taxonomy): Eukaryota > Viridiplantae > Streptophyta > Magnoliopsida > Alismatales > Araceae > Colocasia > Colocasia esculenta. Next base: position 26,361,214 of record CM024753.1, on the reverse strand, counting down.
TAAGGTTCCAAATTTACCGCTCACTGGAAACACACTTATCAAAAAGATTTTAAAAGATAATGTGATAAGTTAGTTTTAAAAAAAGGTTTAAATTTCCATTTTTGAAAAAAAAAATTGAAATATTGTTCTGGACATTTCAAGTTGAAAAGCCATGTAATTTGAAATATTTTGTTGATTGAAAACCATAGTATGTGATATGATCGATCCAGTTACTTTTATATTAATTGTGAGCTACTTACGCCACTGTACATGTCATCCTTGAGTGATTCCCCGTACACGACGATTCATATGTTACATGTTTGTCAGATTAAGACCTTCCAATGCGACTCGCGATAGGAAAAGTGGGACGAAGGCATGCACGACGAAATGAGACCTGAAGACTAGCTTACATACTAGTATAAATATGTCTAATCGATATGTAACCTAAATAAAATATGCTTATGTTGGGCAGACGGGAACGAGGAGTGTGCATGTATACGTATATTAATGTTCTCCTGTTCTCTCCCAGCGAGCTAATTAACATCGACTTCCCCGTTGACCGTAACCTACAACATGCAGAACGAGAGGATATATAAATAACATATCAAAAGCATATGATATGGTTTCGGGTGTAAATTTACTGATCAATTCGATTTGGTTCCTAATTCATGTCAAAGGAAAACGTAAATATTGGTAAGAAGGTAATATGTTGAAATGCACATGCTTTCGTGTAATCAATCCACGTACTATAAATACATATGACACGAGATTTGACATGATAGCTCTTCCCAAAAGTTTCTTGTTATCTGGTAGATTATCCTTCCAAAACGTCTTGTCTTCTTTCTTAACAATTTTTCACATTATTTAAGATAGGATTCAGTACTCTAATTAAAGATTATATTTGAATGGCATACTTTTTTGTCACACGGACTTATTAGGCCTTGGCATGATCGAGTCAGCAACGAATTAGGGGAGGGGGTGAAGAGCACCGGGATGGGGGAGGACATCATCGGGGGGGGGGGGGGGGGGGGGGGGGTGGGCGTGCTGCCGAAGCCGGTCCACTGCTCGCGCTGCCATGCTGTTCGGGCAGAGAAGAAGACCCGCCACTACTCGCAACTCTATTATATGCTATTGCCATTTGTGCGTGTTAGGGAGAGAGAGAGAAAGGGAGAGGGGGGAGAGAGAGAGATTGAAGTGGAGAGGGAGAGGGGGGGGGGGAGTGGAGATGTAGCAACTCCGCATTTTAAATTCGATATATAAATTGAAATTAGAATAAAAATGAGATTTAATTAAAACCCATTTAAGTCAAATAAGTGATAGGTTAGTTAAGATAGTCCAAACATAAATTAGTGAGTCCAAAAGTGAAAAGTCTAAATTGGATTAGAGATATTTAATGTTAATTTCGTATCTAAATTGTCAATAAATCAAAAAAGGACAAGATAATGACTAAAATGACTTATAATTATATTAAAAAGAGTCCTAAACCTATCTCAATCCCTTGCCCAGCCCACCTCATGCCTATTAGAAAGATAAATGCTAAGAAATATGGGAGAAAAATATGAAAAATTCGTAGCTAGAAGAGAGGGAAGAGTTTTAAGTGTGTAGGAGTCCTATAACATATAAATACTCTCTTATTTTGTGCCTAGTCAACCCAAACCACTTCTGGAGCTTGGAGGACGAAGAAGAGAATGTTTTGGACGTGGAGAGCAAGGAGAAGAAGGCTTGAAACAAGGAGTTTCTTCTCGGTCTTCCCATTCAAACCCTAGGATTTCAAAGCATGAAAAGGTAGACAACTATCAAGTAAAAATTAATTAACTTCGACCCTAGATAGACCATGATCCCATCTTCGAAAGCCCCATATTTTCCCCAATTTTTATGGTGCCATTTAGGAGTATTTCATGCCCCAATTCCTGTTGAGAACATGTACCCGAACCCTCATGTTCGCCCTAATTCTATGTTCATGATTGATTTCGTGCTAGGAAACTTTTATCCTACATACTACATGATGTTAGGAATCTAATGACCCTATTTTCCCCAATTTCTATCAAGTACCATGTTCGGATTAAAGCGTTTTTCATCACTATGTATGATTTTGGGTCATCGAGAAGTAACTTCATCATAGCATGTCCATACCATGACCAATCTCTAATTATTCGTTACTGTGGATACATATACATGTCTAGTTTTGTTTAAAAGTGGTTTCATGGTTTTACATCAAGCACATGATTTTATATAAATTTTACAAGTCCCCTGTATCACCATTGGAAGGATAGGACCGAAACCCAAGGTGAACTAGTTCACTTTTGGGGCTCGGCCTGACCTTCTGAGAACGCGATGGCCCGACCCGTCACGATTCTCAGAAGGTCGCGACAGGGGGGCACGTCGTGACATGAACGCAATGGCCCACACGTCGCATTCTTCACGTCCTGTTTCGATTAGCCTTAACGCGACAGACCAATACGTCGCGTTCTGGACCGTTTGCTCAAATCACGACCGGTCACCCCGTCGCGATTACAACATCAATCGATTGGCCCGATCCAGTTTTTGTGAACGCAACTAACCTTCCTGTCGCGATTTAAAATGCGATAGGTACCCCCATCGCGTTCTTACTGTGTAAACCAGAACCCTAATTCTTCATGCAAACTGTGTTAATCATGCCAATTAATCACTGTTTAACTCCTGCCATATACTGTTATGAATAGTAACGACATGTTTATTGATAATGGGTATTAATCACATGATTTCTATTAATTAAAAGATGTGTGTACGATTCTCTCTTGTTAAGTTGATTCTCTTACACATGCACACACTAAATATGAATTCTTGTAATGAAATCTTACTGAAAATTATTTAATAATATATCTGGTAATTAAGTATAATTAATCATATATTTTTCCTATTATTTTAAATGAACTTGTCATCATTTTACTCGCTTGATTTAAACACCGTTATCGCGTCCCTCTGCCTTCGAGCACCCAAGGCATGATGGACAATTGTTTCTTTACACACTTCTATCTTGGATTGGACGACCTCTTCGTTAGGAATACTCTTGATTGGACCAAGAACTCCTTGTCAAGGCCTCTATAAGACTTCTTGGCTTTGGCAGACGTCCACTGCCGACGAGCAGGTTGTACCCTTAATACCTATTTTATCTTTAGGGATCAACATGATCCAACGGCCTTAGATGATTCTCTCTTACCATGAGATCATGTCGAACCTCTGGCCTGTGTTCATAGCATGGCTATTAGGCGGTTGTGACTTCTACCAGACTGCCGGAAAACGACCGTGTGTGTTGTGCAACTGTTATTATCTTCTGTTTATCGTTGTTTTACGAACATGACCTTGTTCTTATCTACTAGCTCTACTCTCTCATCTGTTCACGTTCTCTCTATACTCTCATCTATTCATCAATTACTTCCATCTATTCTTGGTACTCTATTTGGCCATCCATTTGATTATCTAAGATAACAAACATAATCATGTTAGGCAACATTATAAACGACCCAATCTGGTCCTGGGAGGTGCGCCCGAAAGACTATAACTCGCGGGGGTTTAATGATCAGGGTATACGACATAATACCTAAGTGCCATACTATTAAGATTTAATAAAAAACAAGCAATCACTATACTATATTCTCTCAGTTGACAAGAAGATCAACCAAATGTGATATCTCTACTAGTACACTTTTGTGCAACGTTACATGCTATTTCGTTATATGACCAATTTGTTATCATACTAGTTGTACGATTTTCATGTGAAAAGTACCATCGTTCTCTTGCTACCATGCAACGTTACTCTCTTGACTATACTTGATCGTTCTCTATAGTTATCTTACTTGACAAGACATTAATCACTTAAAGTATACCTGTTTACACGAAATATTAAGTCATGGACGATTTTCGCTCATCCTGTGCTATTTTTTCATGTGTTTCAGGTGAGTCTGATGGAGACTACCGCACTCACGAGGAAGAGGATGAGGAAGTACAAGAGTGACCCACATTACGCCAACCAAAGTTTTTTAGTAGTTAGTTAGATGGACAGTAGATTGTTGTTGTTTTATTTGAATAAAGTACTCTAGGCTCATAGTTTTGACTTTGAATTAGTGATTGTAATAGATGATTAGTGGATTTATTAATGAAGTTAGATCATTTGGTATTTATTCCAAATTTGTGCAATAGTTTGATGTTATTTCTCGCTCTATACTATTTAATTAACTGTATTATCGCTCTGGTATTCCACATAGAGACGTTACAGGGGAGTTAGAGAAGGAGGGTGCTAGAGCAGAGATAGGGAGAGGGGGGGAGTGGAGAGATCAAGAGGGAGGGCACTGGAGCAGAGAGAGAGAGAGAGAGAGAGAGAGATCGGTGGACGGGCCTGTGCGTGATATGCAGGTAGGAGGGTGGCGGGGTTGCGTTTGCGAGGGTGAAAAGGGCGACGAAAGTGGGGAAGAAGGCAATATTGCAACATTGACGGAGGAGGCGAGAGCTTCCCGTGTGGTGCGTGTGGACGGAGGTGATCTAGAGGGGGAGGGGGAGTCGACGGTGGGGGGAGGGGCCGGGGGTGGGGGGCGTGGTGCAGCAGGGAGGGGGTGGTGGGGGAGGAAGCTTGGGGAGGGTGGGTGGGGCGGTGTGATATGAATCATATCATACAGTGTCACAGAACATGCGACACAGCCAACCTTGACCGATAAGACTAGTTTAACCCATCTACCCGTCCAAGGCGGCATATACATATCTTGTCTTAGAGAAATGCTCCGCGCGCGTGCCGCGTGGAGGGGCGGGCCCCCCGCATTAAATGCGTCCAATTTTTTTTTCTCATAATTTGTGCACACAAATGATGTATTTGTGCACACAAATACATCATTGTGCACACAAATAATGCACAAAAAATGTAAAAAAATATAACATTTAATGCGGGGGGGGCGCCCCTCCACGCGGCGCGCGCACGGAGAGACGCAGTCCCTCCACTTAGACTACGCTCTCGACAGTCGGCACTGCCGGGAGCATAACATTTTTCTTTCTCCTTGTCTTATCCGTTTATCAAACTAGTAAAAGATGCACATGACAATTTTTCAAAAAACAAATAATTGTAAATAGTCCATCATAGAGCATAGTTGTGGAATCCACATCTGATTATCCAGTTTGCAATTTCATGACACGGTGACATTGGAACACCTCGGGGCCTCTTTTTCATAATCAAACTAATTATGCCCTTATGGGTTATATATGAAATAATATATAGAGAAGCTGAATTTTTCTCGACATTACCCTATTAACTAGTTTATTTATAGGATTATTTATCTTATAATCATACTATTTTTAAGAACCATGTTAGGTTGGTGTAAGTGCCACATCCCTTATTATCGGCCAACATGCTGTTACGATATCTTGTTTCATTTAATTGGGATTAAGACACGTTTGGACAAGATTTAAAATACTGTTAATTGCTCACAAACGTTTCTCTCTTTTTCATCCTTCTCTCTCTTTATCTTTCCTCTTTGTTTCCTAGTTAGCACAATATGTCCCATCAGAGTTTTTTTTTTTTTTCGTAAAGATATGTTTATGCAACAATTTGACTATATATATATATATATATATATGGGTGAGAGAGAAATATTCTCAATTAAGCATCTCAAAGAATTAAGGAGAATAACCGTAGGAGTATTAATATAAAAACTTATAAAAATAAATAAAATAGGATAGGTAACTCCGCAAATGAACCTGATATTTCTTCTTACATTTTTCATTAAGGAAAATGGTAAAAGGATGGGTCCCAAATGAAATATTTTTTCTGTGTACGAATAATTTTTGACAGAGAAGGTGGCAATAAATTAAGAAGATAAAGAATTTATTCCATTTTACCTAATTCTCCCTCGATCAATCCGCGGATTATGACAGAAGTGACGACCAAACGGTCCACGCACAGAGCGTCGATAGTCTTCGCCCACGGCGACCGCCGCCGGCCAGGATGAAAAGGAGGGATGACGGGTCCAATGGGTTGGAGACCATGGAACAAGTGTACGGGACTTCCTCCTCTCTGTACATCCCGACGATCGGCCTCCGACCGACCTGTGCATGTCAAGAAGAAGACACCTTCTTAGCCCTATATAGATCATCTTGTGACCTGCGAGAGATCTCAGATGGTACGCCCTAGAGGTGTTCGATCGATCTAGGGATCTCACAGAAGCCGACATATGAAGCTTTCTGCGCTGTTCGCCACATTCATCTTTGCTCTCCTCCTAGAACTTGCAGTGCCCGATGTCCATCGCCGAGGCTTCACCTTCCATGGTTTCCGCAATGCCACCCTAAGCCTCGACGGTGCAGCGGCCGTCACCCCCGAGGGCCTCCTCCGCCTGACCAACGCCTCCAAGACGGAGAAAGCCCACGCCTTCTACCCCTCCCCTCTTCGTCTTGCGCAGACGCCACCGGCCGATAATAAGACTCACTATTCCTCCTTCTCCACCACCTTCGTCTTCGCCATCGTCCCCGAGCTCCCTCTGGCGGGCAGCCACGGTATGGCCTTCGTCGTCTCCTCCACCAGGGACCTCCCCCTGGACTCGCCCGGGCAGTACCTGGGCCTGTTCAACGCCACCAGCGACGGGTCGCCGTCCAGCCGCGTCGTGGCGGTGGAGTTCGACATCAACAGCAGCAACCGGTTCGGGGACATCGACAGCAACCATGTCGGAATCGACGTGAACGCCATCAGATCCATCGAGTCAGCCCCTGCTGGGTATTTCACAAATGAATCAAGCAGGAGCAAACAGTTCAGGAATCTAACACTTGTCAGTGGTGATCCCATGCAAGCTTGGGTAGATTATAATGGCAGGGCGATGCAGCTGAGTGTTACGTTGTCTCCGTTGGGCACGCCCAGACCAGAACTCCCCCTCCTCTCTGCTGCTATAAACCTCTCTACGGTGCTCCAGGACCCTGTGTATGTGGGCTTCTCCTCGTCCACGGGGAAAGCCCCAACCTCCCACTACGTTCTTGGCTGGAGCTTCCAGGTGAACGGGGAGGCTCGACCTCTAGAACCCTCCAGCCTGCCTTCTCTCCCTCAGAGAGGCAGCAGGGAAAGCTCTGCGCCACCTTACAACTTGATCAAATGGTTATCCATAGCTTTGTCGGCGGTCCTGTTCATGGCGGCCGTCGCGGGGACAGTGCTCTTCGTCGTAAGAAGGATCAAATTTGCAGAGGTACTCGAAGACTGGGAGGTCGAGTATGGGCCGCACCGGTTTTCCTACAAAGACCTGTACAGAGCAACCAAGGGCTTTGCAGACAGGGAGATGCTAGGTTGCGGGGGCTTCGGCAAGGTCTACAAAGGGCTGCTGCCCACTTCGAGCACGCAGGTAGCAGTGAAGAAGATCTCCCATGACTCCCGGCAGGGAATGCGAGAGTTCATAGCGGAGATCGTGAGCATCGGCAGGCTCCGCCACAGGAACCTGGTTCAGCTCCTCGGGTACTGCCGGCGGAAGGGGGAGCTCCTGCTGGTCTACGACCTCATGCCCGGCGGCAGCCTGGACAGGTTCCTCTTCGACAGGGGGGGGCCGAGCTTGAGCTGGAAGCAGAGGTTTCACATCGTCAAGGGCGTGGCCTCGGGCCTCCTCTACCTGCACGAAGGGTGGGAGCAGGTGGTGATCCACAGGGACATAAAGGCCAGCAACGTGCTGCTGGACGGCGACTTCAGCGGCAGGCTGGGCGACTTCGGCCTCGCGAGGCTGTATGACCACGGCAGCGGCCTCCAGACCACGCACGTCGTAGGGACCATGGGGTACCTCGGGCCGGAGCTGGTGAGGACGGGCAAGGCCACCAAGGCCACTGACGTCTTCGCCTTTGGGGCCTTCCTCCTGGAGGTGGCCAGCGGGAGGAGGCCCATAGAGAGGCAACGGCCGTCGAGGGAGAACTTTGTGCTGGTGGACTGGGTGCTCGACAAGTGGCGCAGAGGAAGCATCCTGGAAGCGGCCGACGCGAGGGTACTCGGCGGCGACGACTGCGCGACGGAGGAGGTGCTCTTGGTGATGATGCTGGGCCTGCACTGCTCTCACCCGTTGCCCAGCGGCAGGCCCTCCATGCGGCAGGTGATGCAGTTCTTGGAAGGTGACGCACCGCTGCCGGAGCTGCCATTGGATTACATGAACCGAGCTTCCCTGCAGAACAGCAAGAGCCGCAGCAGCAGCAGCAAGAGGAAGGCTGCTGTCCTGGTTTTCACATGTCGTATCCCTCCTATACTTGCACTACCGCCACCCTTTCTGGGCCACGCTGAGCCATCCCTGCATGGGAGATATTGTTCATATATATAATTCCCTGTAGTATTATATGTTATATGAAGGTCGATCTTGTTCTAGGTCTTGGGTCTTTGTTTAGTGCCTGTTCGTTCCAACAAGAGTCGCCATGTTTAGGCAAAGTTTGATTGCAGAGAATACCATGATTAATGTAGTTCCTGTAGTATGTTATATGAATGTCGATCTTGTTCTAGGTCTTGGTTCTTTATTGTTTAGTGCCTGTTCGTTTCCAACGAGTGTAGCCATGTTTAGGCAAGGTCATGATTGCAGAATACCATGTTTAATGTAGTTCCGTAGTACGTTATATAAATGTCGATCTTGTTCTAGGTCTTGGTTCTTTGTTTCGTGCCTGTTCGTTCCAACAAGTGTAGCCATGAAGGCAAGGTTTGATTGCAGAATACCACGGTACATGTAACACGCATACATATACATTCTCTGATGTGATGTATCGTTTGAAAGTAGTCTGCAGTCATAAGCATCATAAATAAGACTATACTAGACATTATTTGGCGATCAACAGGCCCCAGTTCACAGGCTAGCAGGAGGTTTCGCAGAAACCTCGCTCACAGCACAATTCTTGTCTGTCACTCTTGATTTGACATGATGTGGAGGTTTCCTCCCCTTACACATTACGATTTCCATTCTAGAATGAGACTTCTAGGCTCTGATTGGAGGTAAAACGTAACTTATTAGATTATCAAAATTCTCATAATTTGTATGTCATGAGTTTAGTTTATAAATTAGATGGTTAAAGATTGATCTAGGATAGACTTCATTGAGTTGAGTTTTCCCGTGTACTAAATATCTTCATAAGTAAAGTACCTTAAAAACTTAATCATAGTTTCTACTTTTAACATTTTATAAGTTCACAGCCCTGGAACAATTTACGGCATAGTGAACAAATTAACGGCGAGGGATCTTCTTTACGGCATAGAAACGTTGTTAGAATAGATAAAGTTTTCCAATTTTTTTCGACTTGCGTTAAGTTTCTAAGGCAGATTAATATTTCAGAAAAGCTGATCATAACATTGATGTCAAATTCCAAATATGAAGACAAACAACCCATTCCAAAGAAATTGATAATTTGGATGACTAAACCATTTTATGATCAACTTTTCACCATGAACCTAATTAAGGGAAGGGAAATTAGTACTCTTTCCTGCCCTTCTAACACCACTCCTTGACATTTTATGAGGAGAAATGAGCAGTACTCACTTGTATGGTGTCATGTAGACAAGGGAATCATGGTGATAGCTTCAGGTAGTGAAGGAGACGGCAATAATCTTTTGTTATTAGTGGCACTAATGATGACCAGATGACTAATAGTAGTCATTGGTCACCGACACTTGAGATACCGGATGGAAGGGGGGATTGTTATGTCACAACATGACATTTCTACCAATCTGACATCATGTATGGCGTCACATCAAAAATACTTGACAGATACCTAACAATTTTCTTTTATGAGTTAGATAATTGTGTCTATTTGTGGGCGGATATCCTACATAAATCAAGCCCTTTTTCCCGTTTAAACAGCAGACCTACACACGCCGCTTCTATTGGCCCATACAGCCCACTAATAAGAAGAGAAATGCTTGGCGCACGAGGGGGCACATCCCCTTGTGCAAGGGCGGGCCACGATTGGCCCACCCCTGTGCCACGCAGGTGGGCTGCCCACGTGGCACGCGGCCCCCCTAATCACAGATTACTCTTGCAAGATGTATCTCCTCTTGCAACAAATATTTCTTCTATAAAAAATACCATTTGACCCCGTTTATGATCAACTAGAATCTGAACCAGTGTGAACTTTGAGGTTAGGGTGTGGTAAATAAAAGGTTTGTTCCCTGGTTGGCCGGATTGACGAATCGGACCTACAAATAGAAGTGTGGCGATCTGATTTGGTTGGGTTGATATTTAAATTTTAATAATAACAAATTAAAAATGAGTCAAACAAAGTTACTAAGCCGACTGTACCTAGAATCTCAAGTCATATGTGGTATCGAGATAGATCGGAGATAAAATGAAGATATCTTCAAAATTTTAAAGATCTCTTCACAATTTTAAAATTATCTTTAATTTATTTTAATACCAAACAAAAAGTTCTAACATCCGTATGAACCGGGCGTACCTGTCCGATGGCCCAACCATGGTTTGTTCACCTGAATACCCCTAAATATACATCATTTTTTTCATGTGCTCTTAATTGTGAAGTCATTAAATTTATTATTATATTCTTAACATATGGGTTTGTTTTGCAAATAACTTCTTAATACTAAGTTACAGTCTATTTCAGATAAACTTCTATCTGATTGAATATATGTAGGAAAATATTTGTTGCAAATCGAAAAATTTACATTAAGTGTTACAAATTCAATGGAAGTTTGCCACCTAACCTCCTAAGATTGGGTAATCATAACATAGAGTATTATTGTAATCATGATATGAGGTATAATTATAATACCTTATGTCATGATGTGGCAAACCCTCATTAAATTTGCAACACTTGTTGCAAACTAAGGATTTACACCAAGTTGTTCTCTATATGTAATGCCGCTGCACATGATTTGAATGATTGCCAACATGTAACTTCATTGCGGATTTGCCCAAATCGAGGGGTTATTTTTTTGTGTGTATAAAGAGAGTTATTTTTAAATACCCATTGTCTAAAAAGTCATTCACAGATGCATGACCTCTTAGGGGTTATATGTATAAATTCTTAAGATATATTACTTTTGATACTGTCCCCGCCCATGCATCCCCTTAACCCTAACATATTTAAACTAGCCAGTTGTGGAATCCTTTCCTCAAAAAAGTTCAATTATGAAATTACAACTATGTTCTTAAAAAGGAAGAAAATTAAAGATGAGAAGGAGAATGCTTTTAACACTTAAATAACATAAATTTATGATATTCATTGGGGGGTGCTAAAAACATCTCTTAAAGTATGGTAGGGAGAACTATAAAATCAGACTGAGCCACATTTTCGATGACACAGTGCGAAATTGATTCAGTTATGTAACATCCCATTTTTCTTGGTCGGCCACCCCCTATTGAAGGTAGCGACGAGTCGGGCCATCATCTTCTGAAGGCGACGACATGGTTGTCGCGTTCTAGTTCAGAATGCGACGACTTCGTCGTCACGTTCACCTTCTGACAGTTCTGGTCGTTGCATGCCCTTCTTGTCGTCTTACTATTGAGACAGTTGGGACACGTGTCGGGACGCATGTAACCTGAAGGCGACACGCCAGTCGTCGAGTTCAGGGTGCAGGGCGACATGCGGCAGGTTCAAACTGTCAGGTTTGACCAGGCCTTTGAAGTTGCAATAGCATAGCTGTCGCATTCATGCAAGTCGCGACAGCTTAGTCGTCGCGTTCTGAAACCCGAGCTTTATATAAACTGGGCCATCAAAACAGACTCCTTCTTTCTCTTTTCTCCTTCTCCCTTTCCTTGCTCTGACCCCTCTGTGCAAAACCTCCCTATGGGGGAGTTCTTAGGGGCGTTCTTGGTGGGTGTGGCGTCTTTGGCTCGTTGTTCCTCCTCCGACATGGTGCTTCCCTTCGGCATGGCGGCATTCCTCTTCGACATGTGACCTCTTCTCCGATGTGTAGGAGGCCAAATGTAACGTCGCACATTTTTCGGATCATCGTGGATCCGTGTTTAGCAGGTTTGGTGGCCGATGTGTGGCCCATGAGTTTGAGTTTCAAGTGTTACACGCGTTGTGAGGCTTGGTGGGCCGGCAGTTGGGCCCAAAGCGCTCACAGGTTTTCAGCCCGTGAACGCGACAGGGGTGTGCGTCGTGTTATGAACGCGACAGTCCTGGTGGTCGCATTCTTGTTATCACCGTTGAGCGGCGACGTCTGCATGCACGCCAAGTGTCACGCGCTGGGCGGCCTGCTGACGTCGGGCTTGAGAAGGCGATGGTCACCTATGTCGCGTTCAGGTAGCGACGTGGGGCTACGTCGCGTTCTCAACTGCTGTGCGTTTTTAAGAAACCCCAGCCGAACAGAGCTTTGAGAAGCTCAGCTCGGCCCGGGGAGGCTGCTGCGGGGTTTTTTCAGGCGGTTCGAGGTTTTGGAGGTGCGTGGAGCGTGTTCTCGCCGCGAGGACGTCGTGTGGAGCGGGGGAAATGCCGAGGGATCTCCGGTTTTCGCGTTCTTCGCGAAGGTAGGGTGTTCTACCTCGATTTGTGTTGTGGATTGCATGTTAGCTCGTTTAATGCTTTGCAAACAGTAGATACCATGCTAGGGTATCCATTAAAGCATGAAAAATGTGAATTAATCGTGGTTTGAATGGTCTGGAGTGGTGATCTGTGGAGTTCCTCCCGGATTAGGGTTTGCGCCTGTGAAGGCGACGGCCCAGGGTGTCGCGTCCTGAATGCGACTGCCTGACCTGTCGCGTTCATGTTGTGAACGCGACATGTTGTTCCGTCGCGATATGGTTATGAAGGCGACATGTCGGGGCGTCGCGTTCTGATGGCGATCTTTCTCCTGGTCACGACCTCAGCTGAGAGGTCCGGTTATGCATGCTTTTAATGTTTTAGCTATTCGATTATTTGTAATTGTTGTGCATGGCAATGACAGGTGGAGCCAGTGCACTTGTTACACTCATGGAGCGTATTGCTTACGAGGTGGGCATGTATTACGTGATTAATGTGTTATGTACGTAATCGGTATGGTATTTACGTAGTGTGTGGTGCGATGGCCCCTATAGCGCTTTTGGAGCATGCTATCCATGTGTTGGTCATGTTGTATACGTGAATGACGTGTGGTGCACCTGGCTGGTGTATTATACACGTGGTGTCTAAGTGGTTTGAATGTCGTGCATGTGGTTTGTGTGTGCATGGCATATCGCACGTCATTGTGTTTATTGTATCTTAATTATTATTAGTCTGTGGTATTGTGGCAGTGAGGTTCACGTTTGAGCCTAGCCTTGATCCTTTAGGATCTTTTATAGATTTTCCTAGGTGGATAATTAATAAAGTATAAGTATGATTATTACGTGATTATCGTGTACAGTGTGACCTTCACTGTCACAAGGTGACCGATGACAGGCCGTGGTGTTATTATTAATATGGTTTATGTGTGTGATTGTGTAGGTTAGCTTGTGAGTCCAGGGTGACTAGAACAAGCTATTCCTAGCATATATATCGTGATTGGTAATAGAAAGTGTTTGTGTATATATCATAGTTTGAGCTTGCCGAGTGTGGTTGTCCGGCGCCTGTTCCGGAATGCCTCTCTAGTCGGGTACCCCAAGTTCTTTGTGAGCCAGGCACGTGTACTTGTTGTGCTTGGGGTTAGTCCCGGTACTGTGTGTACCGTCGAGGTCTGTGTCGTCTGTCCTGGACACCCTCACTCCTGTGTTTGAGTTGTACGTCCGGCTGAGGGAAAGACGGCAGTAGGGCAGCGACTTGTGTTTGTGGGTGTGCAGTCGGTTGTAGCACGCTCGTAGTTGGGGGTACGGACACCAGTAGTCGACACTGGTCCCCAGCTAGTCCGGTTTTCCAGTGCCTCACTTTAGGGTGCTCCGGCCAGAGACCCTAGCTGTGTGTCTGTAGGTGTGGTGTTAATTAGTTGGTCTCCACAGTTGTTTGACTTGTTCTCGTGGAGCGACAGTTGGACCTTTCGTCCGTGACTGCGAGACTGAGAGGTTGTTCTTGTGTTGTGTTGTCCGAGTTAGATACTGGCCTGATCAGCCAGTAGTCTGTTCCCGTGTGGTGGCGTCATTCCTTTCTGACTCGTGCTTTGCCACTGGCTGTGGCTCGTGAGTTTGTGACTCGTGGTCGAGGTTTGACCCGTTCGAGGTGTGCCCTGGTGTTGGCACAGTTGTGACTGCGATTGTAGCTTGTGGTGTGCCCGAGTGGTGGCACAATTTTGGTTATGGTTGGTGAGTGTTGACTCACCAAAAGTGGTTTAGCTCGTTATGGTG